>OY751318.1:33297080-33789580 GCA_963564615.1 Rhorus exstirpatorius | reverse complement strand
AGGACTCCTATCATCGCACCGTTAGTATACTTGTACAGTACCGTTACGCTTACTGTACTATCTCAGTTACCGTTATTATTATTTTTATAGTTACTTTGATGTTGCCGTAGGAACGTTATTGCTCAAAATTTTTATTATTGATCAAAATTTGTATTGCTCAAAATTTTTCTTATTGATCAAAATTTGTATTGCTCAAAATTTTTCTTATTGATCAAAATTTTTATTGCTCAAAATTTGTATTGCTCAAAATTTGTATTATTGATCAAAATTTTTATTATTGCTAAAAATTTTTATTATTGCTAAAAATTTTTATTATTGCTCAAAATTTTTATTATTGATCAAAATTTTTGTTATTGCTAAAAATTTTTATTATTGCTAAAAATTTTTATTATTGCTCAAAATTTTTATTATTGATCAAAATTTTTATTGCTCAAAATTTTTATTATTGATCAAAATTTTTATTGCTCAAATTTTTTATTATTGCTCAAAATTGTTATTATTGCTCAAAATTTTTATTATTGCTAAAAATTTTTATTTTTTCGTCTCATCTTGTAACGTTGCTTCGAATGGTCCTTGAGGTGCCTTCAAAATTTACGTGTTCCTTGAACTATGATATGAAATTTCATCAAACTAAAAAATTGACCAGAGAATTGCCGGATATTACGACACTTTGCTTTCAATTTTTGAGATTTTTCGACCTCGACGACGATTGTATTGCGCGGTCCCTTTCAGTCTGAGGAAAAAAAAGAAAACAAAAAAACTCAGCGCTGAATTCACTCATCGTCGCAATTTCGTTAATAACAGTTGTCGAATGAAAATTCTCATTGTCATGAATAGGACAATTGACATGAAATTAATCGTCACGCGAGACGTGTCTCTGCTGTATCATTGCTTTGTTTTTTCTTTTTGCTTTATTTTTTTTACGTCCAAGGATTTGTAGCTTAAAATTGATTTTTAGCATTCACCGAAGTCTTATCCGAAAGATTTAACGAGAATTCAAAGATGTTCCCGAATTTAATTTAATTCTCAAGATGTGATTCATTGTTACAATTGAAACTTTTCGATATCAACTTTTTTTTTTGTAAATTAAAATATTAAAAATAAAATTTCAATCGACTACCAATTTTTAATTGTTTATTCATTTATTTGCTCATAAATTTACGTGGATTATTACGAAATCGATGGAGTACTTTACTGAAAATAATTCAGGCTCAATGAAAACGTTTCCTGCCAGTTTGAGAAGACAAAAAGTGGCGAAAAATTACTTTTGTACTAAAACTCAGTTATTATTTTGAATTAAAAAAAACAAAAAAATTCCATCGTTTCACAATAAATCGAAATCATCCTCGAAGTTTTGGAAAATTATGGCTTTGTTTTTTGTTTGTTAAAAAAAAAAATCCTGAAAATCATCCTTTTTTTTTTCAGCGTCCTTAATCAGGTTCACTGCTCAATGTAAAATCACAAATTTTTCTCTGTTTTACTGCAGATAAATGAGCTCAGTCACGTTAATATACCGGTGATGTTATTGCCGGATGATTTTCGGGCGTACAGCAAATTGAAGGTCGACAATCATCTGTTTAACAAGTGAGTCGAGAAAATTGACGAATTTTAATTGGCATCGAATGAGGAAAAAAAAAAAAAATAATGTCCTCATTGATTATGATTATTATTCAATTGAAAATTATTCTCAAACTTTTATTTCGTCATTTTTCATTCTCCAACTTTGAATTACGATTCGTTGCGATGAAAAAAAAAAAAAATAAAATAAATAAATTATACATATATAATATACGATTGAATAAACCGAGAATGACCGTTGAGTCTCGATATTCGATCGAGCTCGTTTGGCGAGACGAAGTAACAGACACGCGATATTACATGCCAGCTTTATTCTAAAAATATATATAACTCAGCTTTAATAGCCCATATTCCCCTCGTTCCTATCGCATTCGTTTGCCAATGAGTTCGTTAATAATAGAAACTAAACCGAAAATTTTATCCGTCCCCGCGGTATACGAAAAAGTATGCAGAGATTCGAAAAACTTTTTTTTCAATTTTTTTTTTTTTTACATTTTACGATCGAAGATTTAATTTTTTCCACCGATAAACGAGGGGGAAAAAAGAAAACAAAAAAAAAACAATAAAATATTACATTCAAGGAATAATTGAGAAATAAATTTACCGAATTATTCGTCACAGCCACGAAAAGATACCGAGAAAAAAAAAAAAAATATATATATATATAGTAAAAACATCAATTATCGGCCAAGTTTGGACTTCACTATCGGGGATCTTTTTGTAAGTTACCCAGCTTGGTGTATGTATTGAAAAACACGTGCCATAATTTTTTCAGATTTTTTCCTTCATTTTTTTAAGCTACCACTGGCTATTGAATTCTTTCATTTGAAACTTTCTTGTTTGTTTTTTTTTTAATTTCATTTTGGCGGCTTGAATTTAAAAAAATCAATTCTATATTTTTTTTTTAAATCTCAACTTTCCGAAAAAAAATATAGCCTAATTAATATACGTGTAGAAGACTCTCAAAATCAAAATTATAATCTGAAGAGTCGTTTTTTCGCCAATGCCCAAAGTTCAAAAAATATTTCTACATTTTTTTTTCAGAAAACTGAGAAAATTTTATATAATATACGTCATTTTTATGTTGCGATCTCTAAAAACACTCCTGGGATTAATAAAAATGTAAAAAAAAAAAAAACATCAATCTCATTTGTTCTAACAATTTTAATATTTTTTTAATTTTTTGGAGCGGCAGTTGAAACGAAAAATAGACAATAGTTGTGTATAATAAAAACAATAACCCAGTATTTACACCAGTACGCGACAATTGTCTATTGTTCGTTTCAACAGGCCACTCCAAAAAATGAAAAAAATATTAAAATTTTTACAATAAATGACATTTATAATGTTTTCTTTTTACATTTTTACTGATCCCAGCAGTGTTTTTTTAGAGATCCCAACTTAAAAATGACATATATAATATTATGTAAAATTTTCGCAGCTTTCTGAAAATATTTGAAAATTTTTCTTCAACTTTGGGACAATGGCGAAAAAACGGCTTTTCAGATTATAATCTTAATTTTGAGAGTCTTCTACACGTATATCAATTAGGCTATATTTTTTTTCGGAAAGTTGAGATTTTTTACATAAACAATATAGAATTGTTTTTTTTTTTTTTTTTCAAATTCAAGCCGCCAAAATTAAATGAAAAAAAAAAAAAAAAACAAAAAAATTCCAAATGAATGAACTCAATGGTACCGAAAAAAATGGAGTAAAAAATTTGAAAAAATTATGGCACGTGTTTTTCGACACAGACACCAAGCTGTGTAACTTACAAAAAGATCCCCCGACAATGAAGCCCAAACTTGGCCGATAATTGATGCTTTTATGCGTATATTCTAGCCAATTTTCATGATTAAGTGACAATTTGAGATAAAATTAAAATAAAACTAATTAAACTGAATTATGATCGTAACGATAAATGTAATCGTATCAATTGTAATTATGATTTTTGACGATATATTCGCTTTAAAAAAAATAAATTTAATTCGATTGAAAATTCGTTGCAAATACAAAAAAAAAAAATTAATCCAATCTAATTATCTTGACAGTCATTAGCGCAATGATAAAGTAATCATGATTATGAATTTTAAGAAAAAATTCAAGGGTTATATTTGAAAAAAAAAAAAAAAAAAAAAAATATTTCGACAAAATTATCGTAATGTGCACGAGGGCATAATGATTAATTATGATTTTCCAAGGGAAAACATGCCGTCGCACTTCAAAATCAAGGAATACTGTCCTCTCGTCTTTCGAAATCTGCGCGAACGTTTCGGAATCGACGATCTCGATTACAAGGAATCGATGACAAGGTAAAAACGATAAAAAAAAAATACGTTTTTTTTTTTTCCAATTTTTTCTTCCGAGTATTAATTTTTTTTTTCCATGCACGGACGAGAAGAAGCGTTTATCACGCTCCCCCCGTCCGAGTCATACGAAGCTTCGGTTGATAAGACATTTCCAAGAACGTTTTTTTTTTTTTTGTTCCGTTTATTTGTACATTTTTTTTTTTTCTCCTTAATTTATTTTCTCGCTCGACGCACTCTTCGCGTTTCGGCTGATTACATCTGTGATGAATAATTCGATATGATTCGTGCCCCAGAAAATTTCACGCCTTTTAACCTGAGAAAAAAAAATACGTATATATTTTTTAAACAAAGTGATTGCCTAAAAATCGCCAAAGAAAAGAAAACAGCTCGAGACAAAGTGTACTTTCTTCGAGCACCATTCAATAATCATTTTAATTTTATTAAAATTATTGATGTTCGCAGATTGAAAAGTTTACCAAAATCCAAAATTTTCATTTGTAGGTGAGTTTTTTTTTTCTTTTTTTTTTCGAGAGAGAGAGAGAGAGAGATATATATATATAAGAGATAATATATATATATATATATATATATATATTATATATATATATATATATATTATATATATATTATATATATATAATATATATATATATAAGAGATCCAGAGTGATGTAATCGAGAAACTCGTAAAGTTGATGTTTAAAAGAACGAAAAAAAAAAAACAAAAAAAAAACAAAGATATTTTCTTTTGTTTTTTTTTTCACGATTATCAGATGTCGAGCTTTTAATCCTTCGCGTGCGAAACTACGCGGGGGAAGGTCGGTCGGAACTACGACCGGAAGGATACGACAAATGGTTCAACGCTCGGCCACACTTCCCACGATAAATCTCTCGCTTCCATCCCGCGTTTCCACCACCTCTTCTTCAACTACTACCTCGGCCAATTCTCGTATTCCCGTATTAAATAAGCCGCAGCGTACCTACAGTTTTAAACCAAAGCGTCTGAGGTTAGAGAAAGAGAAAAAGAGAGAGAGAGAGACCGTGTTACACAAAGCACTCAAATGATTTTTCTTGGCAATTGCAATTTTTATTTTTTATTTTTTCCGTTTCTATTTGTATTCACGATTGCTGAATTGATTTCACTCGATTAATCCGTCCCTACCAGACTAATCGCGAGTGTAACTTTGTTCTCTAACATGAATGAGGAAGGAAGAAAGAAAGAAAGAAAGAAAGAAAGAAAGAAAGAAAGAAAGAAAGAAAGAAAGAAAGAAAAAAAAAAGAGCAAAAACGATCTTTCCTCTTTGTTCGTTCGAGTTTGTCTCAATTTTAACCTTGAGGTGCGTAGATATTTTATTTTTGAAAATGGATTTTCTCGTCTCGTGTCCTCTGTCCCCGCGCGCCATTTGTCGATCAGGTACATATGAAGTTTTATCGAGCCGAGCCCCCCTCCCCACCCGCAGAGCCAACGATCGCATTCGTCGCAATTGCAATTGGAACTTTTCGTGCTTTGGGCTTCGAGGAGGCGCGATTGCCATATCCAGCGAATTCACGTTGTTCGAACAGCAACAGCGATTATTGTAAATTTTTGCGCTGATGCAATTGCATCGACGTACGAAGCATAAAAATTGCAGTCGAAGCTGTCGCGAATAGCAGGGTGTATTATTGGTGCTGGAATTCTCGTTGAGGTCGATGCAATTGCAGTTGGGATTGAAGCACGGTCGATTTAATTGAAGTTGAAATTGGAGCAAGCTCGATTATATTGCAGATGCGATTGGATCTCGAGGTCGATTATATTGTAATTGCAATTGGGATGAAGGTTTATTTTTATTGCAGTTGAAATTGGAACGAGCTCGATTCGATTTTAGATTTAATTGTGTCGAGATCAATTTTATTGATTTTGCAATTGGGTCAAGGTCATTTACAATTGCTCGTTCCAATTGGATCAATGATCCAATTGGAATCAATTCCAATTGGTCATTGATCCAATTGGATCAATGACGATTCTGTTGCAGTTGAAATTGGAACGGGCTCGATTCGATTGTAGATTTGATTGTTTCGAGGTCAATTTGATTGATTTTGCAATTGGGTCAAGGTCATTTTCAATTGCTCGTTCCAATTGGATCAATGACGATTCTGTTGCAGTTGAAATTGGAACGAGCTCGATTCGATTGTAGATTTAATTGTGTCGAGGTCAATTTTATTGATTTTCCAATTGGGTCAAGGTCATTTACAATTGCTCGTTCCAATTGGATCAATGACGATTCTGTTGCAGTTGAAATTGGAAGGAGCTCGATTCGATTGTAGATTCAATTGTGTAGAGATCAATTTTATTGATTTTGCAATTGGGTCAAGGTCATTTTCAATTGCTCGTTCCAATTGGATCAATGACCAATTGGAATTGATTCCAATTGGTCATCGAGCTCGTTCCAATTTCAACTGCAACAGAATCGTCATTGATCCAATTGGATCAATGACCAATTGGAATTGATTCCAATTGGATCATTGATCCAATTGGATCAATGACGATTCTGTTGCAGTTGAAATTGGAACGAGCTCGATTCGATTGTAGATTCAATTGTGTCGAGATCAATTTTATTGATTTTGCAATTGGGTCAAGGTTATTTTCAATTGCTCGTTCCAATTGGATCAATGACGATTCTGTTGCAGTTGAAATTGGAACGAGCTCGATTCGATTGTAGATTCAATTGTGTCGAGATCAATTTTATTGATTTTGCAATTGGGTCAAGGTTATTTTCAATTGCTCGTTCCAATTGGATCAATGACGATTCTGTTGCAGTTGAAATTGGAAGGAGCTCGATTCGATTGTAGATTCAATTGTGTAGAGATCAATTTTATTGATTTTGCAATTGGGTCAAGGTCATTTTCAATTGCTCGTTCCAATTGGATCAATGACCAATTGGAATTGATTCCAATTGGTCATCGAGCTCGTTCCAATTTCAACTGCAACAGAATCGTCATTGATCCAATTGGATCAATGACCAATTGGAATTGATTCCAATTGGATCATTGATCCAATTGGATCAATGACGATTCTGTTGCAGTTGAAATTGGAACGAGCTCGATTCGATTGTAGATTCAATTGTGTCGAGATCAATTTTATTGATTTTGCAATTGGGTCAAGGTTATTTTCAATTGCTCGTTCCAATTGGATCAATGACGATTCTGTTGCAGTTGAAATTGGAACGAGCTCGATTCGATTGTAGATTCAATTGTGTCGAGATCAATTTTATTGATTTTGCAATTGGGTCAAGGTTATTTTCAATTGCTCGTTCCAATTGGATCAATGACGATTCTGTTGCAGTTGAAATTGGAAGGAGCTCGATTCGATTGTAGATTCAATTGTGTAGAGATCAATTTTATTGATTTTGCAATTGGGTCAAGGTCATTTTCAATTGCTCGTTCCAATTGGATCAATGACGATTCTGTTGCAGTTGAAATTGGAACGGGCTCGATTCTATTGTAGATTCAATTGTGTAGAGATCAATTTGATTGATTTTGCAATTGGGTCAAGGTCATTTTCAATTGCTCGTTCCAATTGGATCAATGACCAATTGGAATTGATTCCAATTGGTCATCGAGCTCGTTCCAATTTCAACTGCAACAGAATCGTCATTGATCCAATTGGATCAATGACCAATTGGAATTGATTCCAATTGGATCATTGATCCAATTGGATCAATGACGATTCTGTTGCAGTTGAAATTGGAACGAGCTCGATTCGATTGTAGATTAAATTGTGTCGAGGTCAATTTTATTGATTTTGCAATTGGATCAAGGTGATTTTAATTGAAGTTGCAATTGGAGGAAGCTCGATTCTATTGCAGTTACAATTGCATCAATGACGATTCTGTTGCAGATGAAATTGAAATTGGCTCGATTCAATTGTAGCTGAAATTGTATCGAGGTCGATTTTATCGCTGTTGCAATTGGTTAAAGGTCAATTCAATTGACGTGACAATTGGAGCCAGCTCGATTCTATTGAAGTTTCAATTGTATCAAGGTAATTTCAATTAAAGTTGCAATTGGATCAAGACCAGTTCAATTGCTTTTCCAATTACATCGAGGCCGATAATATTGCAGTTGTAATTGGGCCAAATTATTTTTAATTGAATCGAAGTCGATTATATTGTAGTTTCAATTGGGTAAATGTCGATTGTACAGCGGCTGCAATTGGGGCCAAGCTCGATTCCTTTGCAGCTGCAATTGGACCAAGGTCAATTCAATCGCGATTGCAACTGGACAGAGGTCAGTTTAATCGCAGTCATAAACAGATCGAGGCCGATTGCACTTGAAATTCGATTAAAGTACATTCAATTGCGGTTGCAATTGGATCGATGTCGATTCTATTGCAATTTCAATTGGATCAAGGTCAATTCAATCTCAGTCGCAATTGGAGAGAAACTTCGATTCTATAACACTTGCAATTGGAAAAAAAGGTCAATTGAATTGCCGTTTCAGATGAAGAAATCTCGCTCAAATTACAGTTTGAATTGAAGCAATCTCGAATAAATTTCAGTTGAAATTTTTGCGTGCATATTGAAAATAGCAGTTTCATATTTTCCGCCAGCCCGACAAAATTGTAGCCGAAATTTCAATGAGATCGATGCCCCCCAAGCACAGTTGCAATTTGCGCGAGCTCGATTAAAGTGAAATTGCAAATTTCACGTAACCGCGATTAAAATGACAGCTGACTATTTCAGTGAGATCCAATGCAACTGCAGCCGCGAGCTCCATTGAGGTCGTTTAAGCTGCATCTGTCATTCCAGTGAGTTCCATGATTGACATTGCAATTTTTTGTGACCTCGATGCAGCTGCAATGTATCAATGAGCTTTGAAATTACTCGTAGCAGCATTTTTTTTTTACCTGCCACCATCTGATTTTCCATAATTTCGTTCCATTTCGATGACTCACCGCACGCACACCTTCGTCCGACACACGCCTGAGCGAGCACGTTTATTAAAATTAATTGACGAATTATGTTTTTTTTTTTTCCATCAATCATACGTGCTATGAAATTATGCTCACGGAATTCACTTTGCGCCTAAATGCAGAAACATTCTTTACATCCCTACACCTTTTGTTTGTTCTAGCCCCTTTTTTGTTTACCTTTTTTCCGTTTTTTTTTTGTTGTTGTTGCTAATCATTCGTCTTGAGGAGAACGAATTTATGATAGTAATAGACAATTAAACAAAAAAAAAAAGAAATGAAAACGAAAATCTGATTGAACACTCGTGAACGAGATCTTTCAGAGCAATATATCTCATTTCGTTGAATGTAATTCGAGGATTTTTGTTGTCGCATGGGCAACAGGTCGCAGCCCACTCTCGACGATTCATCGGGCAAGAGCGGCGCCAAGTTTTACCAATCGTATGACAAATTGTTCATTATAAAGACACTAACGAGCGAGGAGGTCGAGAGAATGCATTCGTTCCTAAAACATTATCATCCGGTGAGCAAAAAAATGAATAAAAATAAATTAAAAAAAGATTCATAAACAGTTTTTTTTTTTTAATTTATAATTCACTGTAAAAAATTGTTACGACAATTATTTTTCGTTGATCGTTTCAGTATATCGTCGAGCGTCATGGAAAAACGCTTTTGCCGCAATATCTCGGGATGTATCGACTGACCGTTGACGGTGTCGAGCATTACGTCGTATCGATAAGAAATGTATTCTCGAATCATCTCACGACACACAGGAAATTCGATCTCAAGGGCTCGACGGTGGATCGTGAAGCGTCCGATAAGGAAAAGGAGAAGGATTTACCGACTTACAAGGACAATGACTTTGTCAAAGACGGAACGAAGATTTATATTGGCGAGGAGGCTAAATCAAAGCTCATCGAGACACTGACGGCCGACGTTGACGTTAGTCAGCCGGCTTTTTTTTTTTTTTTTTGTTTTCCTATAATCGTTTTATTCGTGATTAATACCCTCATGCCTCAAAAGTATTTTCTGCCTTGAGCTTGCCAATGATTAATTATTATCGAAAATTCTCGTGGATTCGATTGCAGTTTTATTATTTCAATTATCTCGAATCAATTGTAGCTGCAATTGCCGCAGAGCGAGGTCGATTCAATTGGGCTTGGAAATTGCATTTTTTTGTTTTTTGTTTTTCTTATAGGTTTTTTTTTTTGTTGTTTTTCCATTCAATTGCAATTGTAGCTTATAAAATGCTCCTTAATTTATAATTATAATTATAATTTTATTTTTTTATAATTATATTTTATAATTATAATTATAATTATATAATTATAATTTTAGTTTATAAAATGCTCCTTATTTTATTCTTATAAATACAATTTTATAACTATAATTTTATTTTTTATAATTATACTTTATAATTATAATTATAATTATAATTTTAGTTTATAAAATTTCATTATTATAAATACAATTTTATAACTATAATTTTATTTTTTATAATTATATTTCATACCTGTAATTATAATTATAATTTTAGTTTATAAAATGCTCTCTTTGATCTTAGTTCCTGACGCGGCTTCATCTTATGGATTATTCGTTGCTGCTGGGTTTGCACGATTGCGCGAGGGCCGAGCAGGAGAATCGTGAGAGGGCCGAGCGAGAAGAGGACGAGGAAAATCACGACGAGGAGGACGACAGCGAGTCCGGAAGCGGACTCGAGTCCCGAGGTCCCATGGGAGAGTATGTGAAAATTTTTTTTAAATAATAATAATAATAATAATAATAATTGGAGAGTGGTTAAGGATGTATGTTGGCTGGACAAGGAGGCGGAAAGAGCGGCGGTGGGGCGACGCGAGAGGCAAGCTGCTCAGGAGAATTGAGCGAGCGACATAAATGCTTTCTTTTCATAACGCGAAGTTTAACTCATAATATTTCGGCAAGTATGCGGGCACTTGACAATTTTTACTCAAAAAGTATGTCATGAAATACCTGATTTTCCAGAATAAATGCCATTTTCCACGGGCTGCTGTGCGAATCCCGTGTTAAGAGTCATCGAGCACACACGTGACCAACCCAGAATCGAGGGTAGCGCCTCTGGCGGAAAAATTTGAAAAAAAAAAAAAAAAAATCCACATGTTTCCAAAAACCAAAAAGAGAATCCGCATGTTTTGCTGGAGTCGCGTAGCGCAATTGAGGGCAATATAATAGAGAAGTCGCGAAAAGTAAATTTAAACTGTTGCGCGAAGTCATATAAGAATTTTTTCCGCTACGCGACTTCGGAAATTAAGTTTTCACCCGACTGCGATAAAATGACCGTATTTCGCACCTGAAACGCGGGTAGAAAGTCATCAATTCCTGACCAGACGGAAGAAAAGTAGATTTCCGGGCAAAAAAGTAAATTTTTCGCAAATGACTACATTCGGTCTTCTCTTCAACCACCAAACGTATTTGTTCGAAATAAAAACATCAATATATTTTTAACAAATCTTTATTATATATGTTTTTTTTTATTTATTTTTTTTTAATAATACATAAAGCCAAGTTCGATCAAATGCACTAATTCAATTAGTGATTGAAGCGCGGTGACTGCGAAAAAGTAATGAAAAATAGTTCGTTTTTGAAAAAGAACACTGCATTGAAACTATATATGGATATATATTATACATATGGTAATAGGATTGCGTTATTTCTTGTCTGTTGACATCGAAACGTAATTCGCTGCTATCTACCGAATAGAAATTCAACCCTGACTACGCGAGATTTATGAAAGATTTAATACAAATTTTTTCGATAATCGCACAATATTTCAACGCAATTTACATCGTATTTTTTCTGTTTAGAATATTTTTCACTTCTTGCAAATATCTAATTCATTGAAAATAGCAATAATGATTGCCATATTATGTTTTCAGTCGATAAAACGAAAAATTTGTAGATAGACAAAGTAGGGTTTGTGCGGGATCTGTTGGAACGCACTTCCCTTATGCGAAACGATTTGAGCATACCTTCGGTGTTGTTTTTCGTATTTTTTGGTCATTTTATCGTAGTCGGGTGAAAAGAAGTATATGCCACACGGGAGGAGCGGATTTTTACCTCGTGCTCGGCAAAAATCACGCACTTTCCTCCCTAGTAGCATAATGTACTAATTTACGCGTTTCCGACGGCAATTTATAAAGTTGAGCAGCGCAAAAATTAGATTCGTTGGATGCAAAAAAAAACAAAGAAAGTAAAATTCTTGAGGTTAAACGTGCGCATATATTGTCCGGTATGAAAAATTCATGTCAGGATATTATAATACGAAAAAATTGATTTTTTTTTTCCCCCTTTTTAGTAGCTCTCATGATTCGCTACACAAATATGCAGCTAGCACTTCGCGGGTAAATCGTTCATCCACGTTACAATCAAGTTCGGGTTACGTATTTCTTGTTCTCGATACGAGCTTTGTCGGTTCGTATGACAAGACCGACAAGGTTCATGCTTAGCCTCAAATTGAGAAGGAAAAATAGCCGTAAACCTATTTTCATTGCATCGTGATACGTCGATTTATTTATTTTTTTTTTCAACGCAGTTATAGTCAAGCTCATCTCAAAAAAATTCTACGCAGCACGAATATAAACGTTCGTTTATTAAAATTAATCCAGCAAGGTTTCGTCTCTGTGCAAATAAATGAGAGCTATTCCAGCAAAATTTGCGGAGTACAGCCGGCCGCGGCGCCACTTGGCTTTCTGCGCGCAGCGAGAGCACGAACTTGGCGTCGTCTCCGATTCTGTATTCCGAATGATTACTTCGTTTTTCAACGAAATAGGGTAGAAATTTTTTAAAAAAGTGCAATGAAGCGGCGAGCAGTAAGCTCTGGTCCGATAAAGCGTGACAGATGCGTGCGAAATTAATAATAAAATGAATTTGTCAGTTGGCGAGAAAAGAGCGGGGACAAACGAACAGCCGCCTCGAGTTTTCGATAATTTATTGTGCCTCAACAAAAAAAAAAATTCCACGGACCAGAGAACCAGAGCGTATTTTTTACTAGTCGAAAAAATTTATTTTTTATGTTTAATTGTGGAATACTATTGTATTTTCGGCGACATTTGGAATATAAACATCTCGGGAATTCTTAGTTGGCTTGTTGGCCGCTTGGCGCTTCGTATGCCCTCGCTCGAATGACTCTCGAATGCCTCGCTTCGAGCTCGTATATCTCAGCATTCGAATGGGCAAAAATTTGACGAAAAATCTTTTAAAATCTTAAAAAATTATATACACCATCCTTTCGAACATCTAAAATTTTCAACTAGAAAAGTAGTAATCGACTTGGCTAATATACATCCTTAAGCGCGGTTCTAGGATTAAAAAATTAAAAGAAAACTCATTACGGGGTTCCTAAAACCGGAAGGGATCGATTTTTCTTTTGTTCATTACGATTTAATCGAATGCAGGAATGTGCGATCTGTTTCCAGTCGTTTGTGGGGCTGGAGCGGAGTAACGAGCATAACGACCCCACCGGAATCCCCGCACGCGGCTCTCGTTAGGGAAACGAGCCTTCAGTACGAGGACGCGATTATACCGGAACTCGATATTTACGCAATTCCAAGCTCCGAGGGTGAGAAAATTTAAAAATATACAATATTCCCACTTTTCCGAGCTTTGAAGCTCGAAACGCTGCCCTCGAGCTTAGCAGGATAGGGCAAAATTGTGCATGAACAATTTTTTTTTTTGGTAAATTAAATTTCCTACAAAAAAAGGTCCCCGACGATATATATGCGTGAAAAATCCGTAGTTTCCGGCGTGGCGGATGTTCAAAGCGAACGAGTTAAAAAAAAAAAAAAGAAAATAAAAATTCACGTTGCTTGCTCAATTCGAATTTGTTTATGAACAAAATTTCTCATGTGGCAACGCTTTCCCGATTGTTTTTCTAATGAGCGTTTGAATTTTCGTGAATTTTCCAAACGAACCGAACCCATTTGAAAAAAAAAAAAAAAAAACTCTTTTGTGCTATCCATTGGGCTCTTTACGAAGTCAAACAGCGCCACTTGCGGACAGTTTTGGCACTTCCAGGCTCGATACGATGCATAAACTTGCATGGGCAGGCAGCGATGTTTATATATATATATTTTTTTTTTTTATAATAATTATGAAGGAATCTTGGCGGGGAAAGAACGTTTCAAGATTGACAAATACATTAAAATGTGTTAAAAAATAAATAAACTCGAGTCCACATCGATAATGTCTGATTTTGTACAATTTATAACTTCCGGATTGTTTCCATTGAGGTGTTTCGCAAAAAAAAAATTTTATTTTTTTTTATTTTTCATGCTCCCATCACTGAAAACTTGAGTTTTCATTGAATAAAACATGACGAAATTTGTGGAAGGAAAAATTTGAGACCACGAGGATTTTATTTCGAATTGAGAAAACAAAAATTTCATTGAATAAATTTTTTTTCTATTCCTAATTTCTAATTTTTTGTAAAAAATTCTAAACAATTTTAAGCTGAACAGCTTTGTCCGACACCATCGTGGTCTGAATAAAAATTTCGATCGATTTTATTCATAACAATAATTTTGGGATTAAAAATTGTTTATAAATTGTCACAAACAATTGGTATCTGGTAAAATGTTTTTTTTTTTTCGCGATAATTTTTCTTGCCTCGAATACGTACTCCGTGGTTCCTTATTCTCTTGCTGAAATAGAAAATCATTATACTCAGGGAAGAAGCAAATTTATTCACCTCTAACAATTTTTCCGCTATGACTTTGTGCAAAAAAAAAAAACAAAAACAAAAAAAAAACCCAAAATGTCATTTATTTATTTATTTTCGATAAAGATCGATGCCAACGACGCCTTTTTACACCATGGCAAATCGTCTTTCGGTGAAAAACAGCGACTAAAAGTATATATCGCGTTTAATCTCTATCCTTGGTTAATAATGAATTAAATTCCGCGCCCAAAGCGTTCAGCAATATCGTTTACAACTTCAAAATCATTGAAGATTCTTCTTATTCGAAATACAATTCCCCATGGTCGCAAAATTTTTCCTTCCAAAAAGTTCGTCATAGACGTTAATTGGTTGTTATAATCAGAAACGTCCGATGAGCTGCGGCTTCCATGTTTTTTTTTTTCTTTTTTCTCTATCAAAACTCAAGTTTTGAGAGGTTGGAGCATGAAAAATCAAATTTTTTTTTTTTTAAACACCCTCGTTTCCATATTTCCCGAAAAAAATTCGGAATAAAAAATCACAATTCTCGCAATTAAAAATTGGCCAAATTGCGAAGAGTAAGATATAAAAAAAAATTCCCGAACTTTTGTAAGATTTGTCAAATTTTTACTCCATTCGGTATATTCGGCCATGAAATTCCGACGAATAAAAATATTTTCGTAATTTTTTTTTTTTTTTTTTTTTTTTTCGAATCACAAAGGTGCACCGATGAAGGAAATCTACTTTCTGGCGATAATAGACGTACTGACGCACTATGGGGTACGAAAACAAGCGGCAAAAGCAGCAAAGACCGTGAAATACGGCGCAAACGTCGACGGCATATCCACCTGCGATCCCGAGCAGTACGGCAAACGTTTCATAGAATTCATGAGCAAAGCGATAGAGTAGATTAGCGAATAAAAAAACAAAAAAAAAAAATTAATTATATAGTATATATAAAAAAAAAAAAAAAAAAAAAAAATCCCCCCAAAAATACACGGAATACACGAGCACACACGCGAATTTTTTCCCCTCGTATGAGATACGATTTGGAAGAAAGAGAGAAAGCGCGAGAACACGGGGGACCGGGGAGTAGTGAATCAAACAAAACAAAAAAAGTGAAAAAAAAAAAAAAATTATTCCCCTTCAGGTGCTCCGAGCTCCGAAAAGTCGAAAAAAAAAAAACGTATTTAATTTTTTCTTTTTATTGACCCAAAAAAAAAAAAAAAAAAAAGGAAAACGTGACAAAATATTCAGATCGAATTTTTCTTTTATTTATAATAAAAAAATTAAAAAATAAAAAAAATTGCTACAATTTTTGCTTTACATTCGGATCTGAATATTCATCATCGTGTGATCGTCGAAGCAGTTCCCGTTTCGAGATTTCCGGTATAATTTTTTTTTTTTTTCTTTTTTTTTCTTCATTCTCTCTGGATAATCAAATCTCCCCGGTGCCCCGAGAATTTTCTCGTTTCATAATTTGTTAAAAATTATCATATTATAGTCGAGAAGAAAGAAAAAAAAAAAAAGCGCGAGAGAAAAATGAAAGGACTCGAATTAATTTAACGAATAAGAACTCTTATCTAGTCTCAATTAAAATACTTTTAAAGGATTTACATTATTTTTTTAACGCCTTTTATCCTTCTTTCCAACAAACGCTCTTTTATTTTCTCTCTCTCTCTCTCTCTCTCTCTCTCTCTCTCTCTCTCTCTTTCTCGCGTTTAATTTTATTCATTTTTGAATCTTTTTCTTCATTGCCCGGCTGAAATTACTCCTCGTTTTTCCATCAGAGAAAATCTTTTCGTGTACGTATATATCTATATATATATATTATTTTTCAAGCGAGTAAAGCAAAAGGTCGAGAATAAAAGAAAAGGCTGGTAAAAAAAAATAATAAAAAAAAAGAAAAAAAAAAAAAAAAACAAATATCAAACGCGCTCAATAATAAAATATTGCGATATCTACACTTTAAGGCGTAACTAGGATAAGCGATTCGTTAAAAAAAAAAAAAAAATCTTCGTTTCACGATTTTTCCTACGAATTTTGTGTCATCACTTTGCTCAGTTCCACCCTAAAGCCACAAATATCGTTTTTTTTGTCTTTTTTTTTTTTTCATGACACAATCGATGTACTCGCGCGAATTTCATATTTTTTTTTTTCATATCGCGTCTTAATTAAAAAAAAAAAAAATCAAATTTACGCAGGGAAATTGAAATGGGAAAAGTTTTCGAAGCAAAATGACGATATGTTGTATATGTATTGTCGAATATTCAAGACGATGTATCATTAAATATAATTATCGATCTTCGCTGTCACCGAAACACCAAAATCAATTTTTTTTTTTTTTTTAATTCGTTCGATCGTCTTAAATTATAATTATAACGAATCTACACACACACACACACTTTCATATATATATATATATAACCCACGCAAATCCCTATTTGTGGCTACGGATGAATTAACGAAATAAAGATCATTCCTGAAGTTTAAGAATCGTGGTCGAGTGAAAATGTCCGTTTGGACAATTAAAAAAAAAAAAAAAAAAAAAAAAAGAATAAAAAACTTGAGTATTGAGAAAGATTGGCGTATGTGAGGGAAAAAAAAGAAAGAAAATGAAGAAATTTCAACTCAATTATAGACCCTGGGCCTTTTTGAATTCGAATCCGGCACCGATGGTCCCTGATCACCGGAATCCGTTGTACCGGTTCCGCTTCGCTTGCGTCTTGCCGTCGGCGACATTTGTTTAAGGCACTCGACGTCGTTGAATACCACCTGGGCACCTCCACCGCTCGTCGGCACTATGTCACCCTGCGAATTCAACTGTCAATTATTACGCATATTTTAATTTTTGCTTTTTTTTTTAAATATTGCGTCATGACGAAAAAAAAAAATGAAAATCGGTTGCCAATATCGAGATAAACGGCCCATCAGTGGCAAAACTAGTAAAAAATCGTGACGTGAAAAAAAAAAATCATAAAACCTATCATAATATTTTCTAAATACTCTGTCTAAATGAAATTTATGAATTTCGATGACGTTTCCCGTAATATTTTATTCATAATTTATTATAAATAATATTATAAATAAAGTCTCAACTGACAAAAGTATTTTTTTAACGCTGTCAGAGAGCGATCGAGTAAAAAACGATAGCTGATATTCATACGTTTCCTCGCGTGCGGAATGACAGACATTATATCGTATCCGAGATTTGCACACACGATGACTTTCGCGATTAAATTTCTCGGGGAAAATCCCTGGCAAGAGACAATTTTTTAAATACCATTGGAAAGTTCACGATTTTATCTTTCAATACTCAAAAATTGAATAAAATTTCTCGTCTTTGTCAAAAGGTATCACGTGACACTTCCGGTCGTAATGGAATCAACTGTATTCTAGGATGGGTCTTGTGGCAGTCGATTCTATTTTAACCGGAAGTGACACGATACCTTTCGACAAAGACGAGAGTTCTTATTCCAAATTTTGAGTACTGAAAGATGAAATCGTGAACTTTCCAATGGTATTTAAAAAAATTGTGTCTTGCCAGCAGAGCTGGGCAAAGTCCGGAAAGTACTTCAAGTACAAAGTACTCTAAGTATTTGAAGTACTCGTGTATTACAAGTACCAAGTACCGTAAATACTTGAAGTACCGAATACTTGAAGTAAAAGTACTTGAAGTACTTAAGGTGCCAGGTACTTAAAGTATTGAGTACTTGAAGTACCAAGTACCTGAAGTAAAAGTACTTGAAGTAAAAATACTTGAAGTAAAAGTACTTGAAGTACCGAGTACTTGAAGTACGTCAAAAATCAAGTATCAAATACTTTTCAAGATTTCACGGACATCTCGTAAGTTTTAGTACTTATTTTTGATTTGTTACGTACTCTTTAAACTCATTTGATTTTGATTCGAGTACTTTTTGTATCAACACATATTTTCACATTGCGCGATTCACTCAGGCTAGGCAGATTTGAATCGAAATATTTAAACGAAGAATTATAAATCAAAGTCAATGCTCAATCTCTCATGGCACTATTTGTCGAATTCTCTCTCTATGTCAAATGGAATATAAGTACATATAAACATGTAACATAGATATAAAATATATTTTACATATCTTTTATAATTACCTTTCCTCTTAAAAATAGAGTTGGTTTCATTCGATTTCCACATAATTTGGCGTTGTTACACCAATTTTGGCGGTAAAAGTCAATATATTTCGACTTTTTTTTAATTCCCAGACTTCGATTCCCGGAATAAATAGACTTTTTCGAAAATCGAGTAAAACTAAGCTACCTGTCTCAAAACTTTATACTTTCACTTTATAATGCCGTTGGTTTTGTTCAATTTCGATAAAAATCAACGGAGATATTGCAAATTCAATAAAAAAAAGTCATTTTTACGATTTTTTCATGTTTTTTACCCTTTTACCTCATTTTTGACTAACTTTTCCGACTTGAAGCAAAATTTCCGTAAGCTCACGTGATTCTGCATTAAAAAACGCAAAGAATGAGCCCAAATTAAACCCTTTTTGTTAAATTTTATCGGAGATATGAATTTTTCAAAATTGGGGTGTTCGGTCACCCCGGGTTACCATAATAGGTAAAAAAAAATAAGGTTACCATTCTAGGATTAACTCGATTCGTCTCACGGCATCGCTACGCGGAACGTTCCTTAATTATATATTAAAAGGCATATTATACATGCGACCATTAGCAAAACGTATTCAAAAGTACTTGATACTTGGTACTTGAAAAAGTACTTGAAGTACAGAAAAGTACTTGAAATTTTAAGTACAAGTACTTGAAGTACTGGTACTTAAAGTACAAGTACTTTAAGTAGATGTCATGTACTTGTAAATTTAAGTACATGACGTGTACTTGAAATTTTAAGTACAAGACTTGAAGTACTTTTGAAGTACTTTGTACTTCAAGTACTGTACTTCCAGTACATCGCAAGTACTGGGTACTTGAAGTACTGCCCAGCTCTGCTTGCCAGGGATTTTACCGAGAAATTTAATCGCGAAAGTCATCGTGAATATGAATATGAATATCAGCTATCGTTTTTTACTCGATCGCTCCGAAAGCGTTAAAAATACTTTTGTAAGTATTTTATTCAAGTAAATTATGAATAAAATATCACGGGAAATGTCATCGAAATTCAGAAATTTTATTGAGACAGAGTATTTAGAAAATATTATGCTAGGTTTTATGATTTTTTTTCACGTCACGATTTTTGACTAGTTTTGTCACTGATGAGCCGCCTTAAAAATAAAATTGATAAAAAAGAAAAAAAAAAATACGAACCTTGTACAATTTCGTTTCGAGTTCACCGTCCGTGTCGTGTTCCTGGGCGACCAGGCAATATCTCGATGCTCCCTCGGTTATGTCCTTAGGATCCGTTAGCCTCGTTATGCTTCTTCGTCGTCTCATCAGCGGCTGTAGAACCGTGCCGATCGGTACCAATGCGCCGGGCCTATGATCGACCCATCGATCAGCGCTCTGCGAGCGTCTGTGTCGAGGATTTGCGACCGCGACTCTGTCCTGAGATATTTCACGAAATTTGCATACGTTTGCATTGTATCGTATTATTATTATTATTATTATTATTATTATAAATTAAGCATTTCTCGGTCAACTCGGCCAATCGAGGTCTCTGAAAAAAGATCTGAAAAAATTTCAGGTTCGTTCGGATACTTGGAAAAAAACTTTTTTGTGAAATTTTTTCGATTTTTTTGGCGGCCGGATACGGAAATGTGATCGATTTTTGGAAAATTAACTGTTTTTTTTTTTTTTTTTTTTTTTACATTACAAAGTACTCAAAGAATTATTTTAATAATACTTTCATACGAAAAAAATTGTCGTTTTTTTTTTCTATCAGCTTTCGACTGAGATTTTCAGATTCTTCGAATCAATTTTCAAGACTTTTTTGCCTGAAAAAAAAAAAAAAATACGAAAAATTTCATCAAAATGTCATTTTCACGTGCTCGGGCAACTCTTAATCGTGGAAAATTTTTTTAAATACTCCTTGTATGCATGCGATTCACAAAAAAAATTAACGAAAATGGAGATTCAATTTTTTCCGGCTGAAAGAATTGAATCTCCATTTTCGTTAGATTTTTTTTTTTCTCCGAATTGTATATGCGTATAAGGAGCATTTAAAATTATTTCCATGATAATAAAAGTTGCCCTAACGTATGAAAATGGCAATTTCAATGAAATTTTTCGTGTTTTTTTTTTATGCAAAAACGTCTTAAAAAATTGATTTGAAAAATCTGAAAATATTTTCAGTCGAAAGCTGATGAAAAAAACAGACAAATTTTATGCTTGAGTACTTGATAAATTAAAAAAATAACAGTTAATTTTCAACAATTCGACCGCATTTTCGTAAACCCAAGCGCCAAAAAAAAAAAAAAAATCTAAAAAAATTGCCAAAAAAGTCTTTCCAAGTATCCAAACGATCTTGGAATTTTTTCAAATCTTTTTTCATAACTCGATGAAAATGAATGGCTTGAGTGGGCAGAGAATGCTCTTCGAATATTGAAATTGAACGAATCGTGGAAAATTAGGAGTACGAATGAAATTTTTTTTTTTTTTTTTTCAATCATTGGGGCGCATAATAGCAGAGTAAGTAAAAATAATGAGGACGTATTTGTTTATTTTTCGTTAAAAATGACAGATGCAGGCTGTTATAGGCAATTTAATTTCACGGATATTGATATATATGGGACATTCCACGTCAACTCAGCCACCCCGTTTTTTTTTTTGGTCTCGAAAAAATTAATCAGTATGGGCATTTCAAAGTACAATATATCCATGAAATTTTACCAAAATTTCGTCCCCCCACTATTGTTGGTTCTCGAGATAATGATTAATAAATTCTCAATTTTGTGAAAATCATAACTTCGTAACGGCTAATCGGATTTTAACGACTAAAAAAAGAATCTTTTTAATTTTTTTGCCCTTTTTGAAAAAAAATATGCCGTCATTGGAGAAAAGTTCATTAGACAGTTTTCGGGGAAATTTTTCGATTTTTTTTTTTTTTTCCACGAAAGGGCCAATCGGAATTCTACTCGGTATTTTTTTTTTCTTATAGAGGGAGGCAATACACAACTCCGCGGGATTTTTTCAAAATGGAACAAGGCATCAGTGACGAGGAAAAAATTGTTTTTTTGTTAATTTACCCCGAAAACTGTCTAATGAGCTTTTATCCGATGATGACATATTTTTTTTTCGAAAAGGGCAAAAAAAATAAAAAAGATTCTTTTTTTAATCGTTTAAATCCGATCAGTAGTTACGAAGTTATGATTTTTACAAAATTGAGACTTCATCAACCATTATCTCGAGAACCAAAAATAGTGGGAGGATGAAATTTCGGTAAAATGTCATGGATATATTGTCCTTTGAAATGCCCGTGCTGAATAATTTTTTCGAGACAATAAAAAAAACGGGGTGGCTGAGTTGACGTGGAATGCGACATATATATATAGATATAGCGTAACATGTGTGACGTCGTAATGTTACATTTTTCAATTTTTTATATTAACGGCAATTTTGATTCATATAAAAAGATAAAAAATACGTACTAAATATTTTTTCCTAAACTACCAGATTTTGAAATTAAAAAAATTCATTTATGCTCCCAATTAGGAGTACGAATGAAATTTTTTTTTTTTTCAATCATTGGGGCGCATAATAGTAGAGTAAGTAAAAATAATGAGGACGTATTTGTTTATTTTTCGTTAAAAAAGACAGATGCAGGCTGTTATAGGCAATTTAATTTCACGGATTTTTATATATATATTATATTATATATATATTATATATAATTATATATATATAAATAAAAATATGTATATAATTATATAATTATATATATATATATATATATATATAATAAATAAAAATATATATATAATTATATATGATATATATATGATATATATATTATATAGCGTAACATGTGTGACGTCATTATGTTATATTTTTCAATTTGTTATATTAACGGCAATTTTGATTAAAATAAAAAATACGTACTAAATATTTTTTCCTAAACTACCAGATTTTGAAATTTAAAAAATTTCATTTGTACTATCAATTTAAACGATACGAAAATTTGAGACAAACGGAAAAAAGAAATGCCAGTCAATATTTCTTGCCTTTCGCGATCGCATTTCGCTGGACGGTGTCTTGCAACTCGTCAAATGCTCACCGCTGTCGCTCGTCGGGCCATTGACCGTTGACTGTTTCGGCAATTGATTCGCTGCTGTTCCATTGCTCGTCTCGTCGTCAACGAGAATTTGCTTGACGAGCCTGAGCTTGTCGTCCTTTTCCTTCATTTGATTCTACATGAAAATTCATCATGAAACTTTGTCTTTGCAGAGAAGAAAATTTTTTTTTGTTGTTTTTTTAAAAATAATAACAAAGTATCCGGGGTCCATTCGATGATTTTCTTGCTGTATTGAAATTGAATTTTTGCAGAATTTAGAAAAAAAAAAAAAAAAAAAAATTCGTAAATTGTACCGTAAGATGTTGACGCTGCTGACGCAATTTATTTTCCAATTCTCGACTCATCTTGTCCGTCTCGACCTGCATCTTGTTCGTATATTTTTGCTTGACTCGCTGCTTTTCGATGATTCGCTGATTCAGCGCCATGTCACGGTCGCGCAGCTGCGATAATAAAAAAAAATTATGAAAAAAAAAAAAAAAAAGAAAGAAAAAGAAGATGAATAAATTTTTAATTTGCCAAGAATTATTGACCCTAAAAAATTTGATTCGCCTCAAATTTTTTTATTTTTTTCATTAGCTCCTCGAGATCCATCTTTGAAACACGGTTTTTTTTTTTCTTTTTAAAGATTCTTTTCAATGTTTTTTTTTTATCCGAAAGCTGAAATTTTTTTTTAGTAAGAAATCCAAATATCGAGGCGCATAAAAAATCGCTGTTTTTTGTCAAAAAAAAAAAAAAAAAAAAAAATGCATCTTCAAGGTGGATCTCGAGAAGCTAATGAAAAAAAAAAAAAAAAATTGATTCGAAAAGCCGAGTTTTTCACATGAGAAATGTATTTTTGTTTTTTTTTTTCCACATTTTTATCGTGACGCTAAAGAGACGCGATGAAAATTCGAATTGAAATTTCATCCTTAAAATTGGATATCGTATTCCTCGTGATCGGCGCACCCGTCCTATTGGACCTGAGCTCGGTGAATTTATCAATCTTTGCGCACGAAATGGGAGGAAAAAAATTTGAGGCGAATCGAATCGCGCGTGTAATGGAACAAGATCGTAAGCGCCAAAAAGAGGCGATTTTAGTGCCATAAGGTCGTATAATTTTTTTTTTTTTTTTTTTTCCCCCGGTCATTTGTAGTGAAAATTATTAAAAACGCGCAAATAATTGAGAATCAGGAATTTTTCACTTTTACCGATCCCAGAAAGTCGTACAAAGTCGCTTGCGACCTTTCGAAATTAGTTTGCGTGATTATTACTCCTTCGGTTGGGTCGAAAAAAAAGGTCGTATAGGCCCAGGACTTGCTTTGAAGCCGCCAAATTTCAATTATAACGTTTTTCAACATATTTTTACGCGATTCGCCGTAAATACATTTAAAAAAATTAAAAAATATACGCGATTTTCTAATTTTAGCAATGGGGGAAAAAGTCGTACAATGGCACTTACGACCTTATTTCATTAGGCGGGCAAAATTCTTAGGGTCCAAAGATTGATTGATAATTGGTGGAATGGGCTCATTTGTACGAAAAATTTTCATTGAAATTCGTATTGCGTTTCTCGTTCCTCATTTTTGTTTTTTTTTTCTTTTTTTTTTCTCGTTTTTTCCCCGATAATTTGATTTTTCGTACTTACGACCTTATTCGATTAGGCAGGCAAAATTTTTTAGGGTCCAAAGATTGATTCATAATTGGTGGAATGGGCTCATTTGTACGAAAATTTTTCACTTAAATTCATATTTGCGTTTCTCGTTCCTCATTTTTGTTTTTGTTTTCTTTTTTCTTTCTTTCTTTCTTTCTTTTTTTTTCTCGTTTTTTCCCCGATAATTTGATTTTTCGTACCTCTTGCTGCAAGCTCCGTATCGTGTCGTTTGCGCTGTTCAATTTTCGCAGGAGACTGTCGATCTGGGATTCCGTTTTGCAGAGATGACCCTCGAGGGCGGTAACTTTTTTCGTCTGCTGGGTCGTGCAGGCCTTAAGGGACGCGTGCTCCACCTTAAGAGTGATATTTTCTTGCTCCATGGCGAGAAGCATTTTTCTAAAATCATTCTCTGGCGAAAACGACAAAATAAACAAATATTGCATGATTTTTATTTTTATTTTATTTTGATTTTGATTTTTATCATTCTCTGACGAAAACGACAAAATAAACAAATATTGCATGATTTTTACTTTCATTTTATTTTGATTTTGATTTTGATTTTTATCATTCTCTGACGAAAACGACAAAATAAACAAATATTGCATGATTTTTACTTTCATTTTATTTTGATTTTGATTTTGATTTTTATCATTCTCTGGCGAAAACGACAAAATAAACAAATATTGCATGATTTTTATTTTTATTTTATTTTGATTTTGATTTTGATTTTTATCATTCTCTGGCGAAAACGACAAAATAAACAAATATTGCATGATTTTTACTTTTATTTTATTTTATTTTGATTTTGATTTTTATCATTCTCTGGCGAAAACGACAAAATAAACAAATATTGCATGATTTTTACTTTTATTTTATTTTATTTTGATTTTGATTTTCATCATTCTCTGACGAAAACGACAAAATAAACAAATATTGCATGATTTTTATTTTTATTTTATTTTGATTTTTATCATTCTCTGGCGAAAACGACAAAATAAACAAATATTGCATGATTTTTACTTTCATTTTATTTTATTTTGATTTTGATTTTTATCATTCTCTGGCGAAAACGACAAAATAAACAAATATTGCATGATTTTAATTAAAAAAAAATTTTTTTTTTTATAAAATTACGGAAAAAAATATGAGGAGCAACTTTCGTTTGCCCATCGATGATTACTCACGTTTTTGTTCGAGATCGGCGCGTAATATATTGCGTTTGTGGATTCGTTGCTCGAGAAAGGGCACGAGCTGCGATATTATCTGATCGCTGTGAGGATTCGTGAGCTCGAGATCGGGAAACGGACCGCCGAGGCTGTGCGAAGAACGAAGAAAATAAAGAGAAAAAAAAAAAAAAAACAATTAATTTTACAACGATAAATAAATACAACGACCATTATTATTATTATTATGCATTTAATTATATCGTATTTATTTAAAAAATTTATTATTGAGCTAAAATTTTCGATTTGCCCACCTGTAAACGAGTCCGAGATCGATTTCAAGATCCGCAGCCTCGGTGCGACCTTCTCTCTCCAAACGACTTCGAGCTTCCTTGAAGATCTGCGGAGAATTTTTTTTTTTTTTTTAATTGAAAAAGAAAGAAAAAAAAAAAAACATCCGGCTACCAAAAAATAGTTGAAAAAGTGATTTTTCTTTTTTTTTTTTTTCCTCCTACCTTGTTGGCTTGTCGTCGACCGGGCGTGAAGCCCAAATCAAGTTTCATCGCTGTTGGCCTCGAGACCTGAACTTCCTGGGTTATTTCAGCGAATTTCATGACTTGCTGATATTACGAGAAATGAGAGAGAAAAAAAAACGAATAAATACGATTTTTTTTTTTTTTTCAGCCAAGATTTTGAATCGTCGATAAATTTTGAAAATTTTCCCGTCCATCACTCACGATTGTCTCGTCGTAATCGTCGGCGCGCGGATTAACGCAAACGATCATTCGAACGCGTCCCTCGCCGTCGAAATAATTCTTGAACAAATGGGTGAGCTTCGAGTCTCGATAAGGGACCATTTTGTTCGTTCCCTGCGACTGATTCTCCCGCAGTGTCTCGAGACAAGAGCGCAGCGTCATCAGTGAATTGTTTATGTTTCCTATGATGAAAATATATTTTCTCAAAATTTTTATTCTCATCCCGTTTCAAGAAATCCGTTCCAAATTAATCCGTTTCAAATTAATAACAAAGAATTCATGAATTTTTTTTTTTTTTTTTTCAGATTTTTATTATTTTGACGATTGATCCGGGCCCGGGGAGCGTCGTCAAAGTTTCTCACGAAATTTTTTTTGATTTTTCGACGAATAAAATATTCGTACAAAATACAAAAGTACGAATATTTTTCGGTCAAAAAAACCTTTGAACAAAGGTTTTTTTGTTCAAAGGTTGAAAAATTGTTTGAAATATTGTAAATTTTTTTTTTTTTTTTTCCTTCAAGAAATCAATATAAATGCTTTGACGAAAATTTCTTGAAAATTCGATTCGATCTTTCGAATTTAATTGCGATATTGTGATTTTTTTGTTTGTTTGTTTGTTTACCCGCTTCGCGCAAACGTTGTCCGGTATTTTTCGTACGGTTCGTGCGCTCGCTACCGGCCAAGTCGACGAGGGACAGCTGACTGACGCAGACGACTCTCTTGTCCTGTATTACCTGTTCGCCCTCGCAATCGAGGGGCGCCTGAACTAAACGGATCGTGAATACGCTGTGAGAGCGGCTAGACTCTGCGTTGAGCGCCGTATGAGCTACGCGGCGTCTTCTCTGACCGCGCTGAAATATCTCAAAAGCTTCCTCCGCGCTTTTCACCTCGATCTCCGTCGAGGCGTGCACGTACATATTCTTGTTGCCATCCTCGCGCACGATTTTACTTTGCAAAGTTCTGGGCAAAAGAAGAAAAGAAGAAAAATTTGAAAAAAAAAAAAAAAAAAACGAAACATTTGACGATTCAAATAATTGAGTAAAAATTGAGAGAGAAAATTTCGGATTTTCGAATTACTTTCAGAGTGACCACGGCAAAAAAAAAAATTCCGACTTTCCGCTGAAAAAATACCCAACTTTGCCTAACCGAAATTAATTTTTGTTTATCCGCAATGGTTTTTTTTTTTTTTTTTCTTATTAATTTGATTTTTTATTTATCGATGATAATATCGGGAAAAATAGTGATTTATTCGAAATCTAGGTGAATTTTAATTAAACTTTATTCGATGCAATTTTTTATTTTTTAATTTTTGGGAAAAAAAAAAAAAATTGTTTTCAAAGTTTTTTACATGGAATTTTTGAGTTTCAAGTAGAACGCTCAACGGATTCGTCATCGGCGGAAAAAAATACATCGGATCGATGGGTCGTATGTGAAATTTCGAAGCTACGAGTTTTTTTTTTTTAATTTTTGCGAAAAATGAATGGATTCACGAGAAATCGTTGTTAATTTTGCTTCCCGAAGGAGATAAAACTCCGTTGGGTGGTTATTCTCTTCGGAATAGTTTCAGCTTTAAAATGCCGCCCGGTGCATCGAGTCACGACTTTTTTTTTTTTTTTTACAAATTTTCAAATTCGGATTATCGATTTTTCTCAATTTTCCCATGAAGCCCCATTTGGATACTCAAATTCGCCGAATTTTTCAAAGTGCTCTTTCGGATCCGCAAAAAATTGAGATCTCGCGATTAATCGAACGGCATTCTCCGAGTCTACTCCTGAGCTTTTTAATTAATTTTTTTAATTATTTAAAAAAAATTTTTTTTTTAATTATTTTTTTAAATTAATTTTTTTAATTAATTTTTTTAATTAATTTTTTTAATTAATTTTTTTAATTAATTTTTTTAATTAATTTTTTTAATTAATTTTTTTAATTAATTTTTTTAATTAATTTTTTTAATTAATTTTTTTAATTAATTTTTTTAATTAATTTTTTTAATTAATTTTTTTAATTAATTTTTTTAATTAATTTTTTTAATTAATTTTTTTAACTTTAATTTTTGTAATTAAAAAAAATTTTTCCCCTACCAAATAAAAGTTCCCCTGGACATTTCTCCGTTTCCCTGAACAATTCAAGATCCACCCGCCCTCGATACTTCCAAGTTTTCCCGATTTTTTCATGACCGCGGCCACTCCGATATTTCCACGGTGAAGCTTTCTCGATTCGAGTAAGAATGAAAAAAAAAAAAAAAAAAAAAAAATAAATGATATCGATAGCAAGCGGACTCACTTGGCTCTCGGATCATCGTCGTCGAGAAGATCGTAGACGCTGTTGTTGTAAATCTCGATGTAAGTCACGAAGACCGCATAAACATTGTCAGTCTCGACGCATATTATCTGCGACTCGTCGGGCTCTCTGGCGATAATGGGATTGCTGTCGCTGTCGCTGTCCGTCATGGGTCGACGTTTCGCATTCTTAGCGTTTCTCGGTGTCATGAGACCGGCGTGCA
This sequence comes from Rhorus exstirpatorius, assembly GCA_963564615.1. Classification (NCBI taxonomy): domain Eukaryota; kingdom Metazoa; phylum Arthropoda; class Insecta; order Hymenoptera; family Ichneumonidae; genus Rhorus; species Rhorus exstirpatorius. Next base: position 33,760,779 of record OY751318.1, on the reverse strand, counting down.
ATTCGTTCTGACGATCGAGCATAGCGTCGGTCTCGCTCTGTACGTCAAAGCCGTTGAGCTTATCGGGCTTGAAGACAAATTTTTTTGCCTGATAATTCGCAATACTGTTGAATATAACGTCGAGACAGCGGGGCATCACGCCGCCGTCTCTCTGTTCTCCCGTCATGGTAAATGTTTTGCCGCTGCCCGTCACGCCGTAAGTGAACAACAGGCCGTTTCTGCCGTTAATGAGATTCTCGACGAGGGCAAGGGCGCAACAATTGAATATTTCGCGTTGAGGCACATCCGGCCCGAATACTTTGCTAAACGTCGTTTGTATCTCTCTGTTGGCCGTATTGCGAAAATTCATAGCAGATTCGGGGGGATTTATGGCTATCGTCGTGTCGCTTATGATTCTCATGCAAGATACGTCCGTGGCGTATTGCATCGGACGCACGCGACAATAAACCTGCACGGGATCTTTGGGGAGGGTAGCGACGCAGCGCGGACGAGCGGCGGGCTTTCTCGCCGATACGGGCGGCTTTGGACGTCTGTAATTTGCAAATTTATCCTCACCTATTTTATATTTCTCGTAAAACGAAAAAAACGGGACGCTCTCGTCGCCGCTATTCGAAAAAAGCCATTATTCGTTCGTGGGAGAATTTTTTTTTAAATCTAAGAACAAAATTTTTACAAAATTGTAAATCTTGATTCAACATTTTTTTTTTTTTTTTTTTTTTTTTTTTCTTTTTTTTTCAAATTATATTTAAATATAATAGGAAGTTTTCCGATTTTTTTTTTTTTTTTTTTTTTTTTTTTTTTCTTCAAATAAATTTAATTAATTGCGAAATATTTCTCTGGGCTCAGCGAACGTTTTGTGCTTTTTTGGGCAAGGATAAGAATTGAATTTTTTTTCCCCCCCCCCCTACCGAGATTTGTGTATTTTGAAGGATGTATCGATGTATGCATCCTTAAATCGATGTAGACGGTGTACTGGGATTTTCGTGCATCTATTTCTCGAGAATTCGATGAATAATCGAATATTGAGGATGTTGAGTTGAAAATAAAAAATGATAACGGAATTCGGAAAATTTTGTTTTCAGGATAAGCGCGGTTTGAAATGCGGGGCCAGCTTGACGAGCATATTTTAAAAAATCATTCGAAATCACGGACGTTTTATTGTTTTCAAATCAATATTTTACTTATTTTGAACTTGGAAAAAAAATTAACAATGTTATCGAATGACTTTTTCATGAAATAAAAAGCATTCGCAAAAATAATGCGGATGCTGCTATTATCGCGGGGTTCGGAACGACGAGAGGGTAAGTATTACTGCGCACCAAATACCGCTCTTCGTGTATGTAATTTATAATTTTTAAAAATGATAAAAATTCAAGCCCGCCAATATCTGATCTTTATTAATTACCTGCTTCACAATTAATATCACATTCGAAATAATTATTTAATAATAATAATAATAATTCCTGTATCTTCTCGAAAAAACGTTTAAGAACGGGAAATTCAAGGGCTGGCTCGTGGTCTACTCGAACCGGCTTGTTTTTATTTGCTTTCGCTTTACTTTTGTTTCTACTTTTGACATAATTAGCTATTATCAACAAAGTCAGGCGCTATTATATATACAGAATATTCGGCTGTGATATTAGACAACTTCATGAGACGCGAGACGGATAAAAAAATACGTCTTAATATTTGTATGGATTAGAAATTGGAAATGTGTCAACCGCAGTAATCGGTGCGCACGCTTCGAAAGGATGAAGTCTAATACAGCGGCAATAGTATTAAAACCGCAGGAATGCGCGCATCCTTGAAAAATTCGTACCGAATACAGCGGCGGCAAATTAAAAATGAAAATAAATTAAATTTTGATTCTAAAAAATTTTTTAATTAAAAATAAAGTCTTATTTTAGTGACCGTAACGAAATAATGATGTTAAAATTTGCATCGTTTGAATGCAACGAAAATATTTTTTTTTTTTGTTATAAAAAAAATCATTTCCGGTATTGCTAACGCTTTTCTGGCATATTTAGGCCCCGGGTCACGAAAAAAAAAAAAAAAAAAAAAAAAAACAAAATAAACAAACAAAATAAAATTTCTAAACGATTTTCTGTTTCCGGACAATACCGGAAATGATTTAAAAAAAAAAAAAAAAACAAGGACCTTATACTGATATCAATTTTTAACCATTACTAGCAAAAAATGATGAAATTTTCACTCGCAAGCACCTCTTCATTTAGAAAAATAGATTAAATAATCATGATGCGCGTCATTTTGTTGATTCATAGTGTTTTCTAGACATTGAATTTTAACAGTCTGATTTTTTCAAGCTATAAATTATGAGACAAGATTAAATTTTGATAAAATTTAAAAAAAATCGCAGTAATACCCACACTTACCCTATATGAATCGTTCAAGAGGTCGTGTAAAAATTTTACGAAGATTAGGAAGCTCGTTATTGAGAAAAAAAAATTCGGAAAGTTAATGTGTTTCGTGAGTTAACTGCACCTATAATAGATAAATTCTGCCAATTTTTGGAGTATTTATGTAATATCTGACAAGAAAATAGTGCCAATAAGCCGAAAATATAAATATGTTTTAAGAGACATTATCTGGATATTCTGTAAAAATTTCAGAATTTTTAGGAGCACAGTTTATAGAATATTTATAATGAAAAAGAAAGAGGACCCGCTCGCCCGTGAGCGGTGCAACATTGTATCGTCGATGCATGCCCCGCGCTCACCGACCCCGCCCAATCCCCCAACTGAATAATCAACTCAACATCCTTAAATAAACAAATAATCGGCAGTGAAGGTTCATAAAAATTTACGCGAATACGAGGAACCATCTCGTAAAATACTGCGCGAAACACCAGCGTCTCGTACAGCGAGGGAATCGACTTGAAAAAACAACTTTGGATGTAAAATTACTGTTCATGTACAACTGTAATTAAGTTTCAGGGGTTTTTATTTTTTTTTTCAAATCGAAGGATACAATTTTTACGTTAATGAGCCTCTCGATACTTAACGATGTGTCAAACAGCCGTGTTTAACCTCAAAAAAAAAAATGCTCGGCTTCTTTTCAAACCTAAATAAAACGAATATATTGAGGATTTTACTCACGTCGACTTCATACTTCCTCGTTCACGATTTTGATGAGCTTTCAATGGCTTCACTTGAAACTCGCGAATAAAATTTTCTTCACCGACGAAACGACGATTATATCGTACCCGAAAAACGACTTTTCTATGGCATCTCGCCGGAATTGTCGTTATGGCACGCGAACTTTTGAATTTCGAAAGTACGTAAAGGGGCGAGGGAGAGATTCAAGCCGCCGGCCAATGGACGGCCATGGATTCACGATTGGCTGGAATTTTAGGGAAAACGGCGGGAAATTTTAATTGTTTTTCTTGTTTCAAATGAATCTTCACGATAAACATAATAAAGATTATGGATTAAAAAAATATAGAAAGATAAATAACTCCGTGAAATTCGTCGAATGATATTTACTCTTTGATACTTTTTTTTGGCAAATCGTGTGACGGTATAATTGTCAGGATTAATTATAACCTTTTTGTAGGTTCCTGAGATTTGGTACGATAGCTGATTTTCTTTAATCATTTACAAATGTCATAATTAAAATGATCGTCGGAGCTTCGGTATCTTGAAAAAAAAAAAATTTAGTAAATATTTATGTGACACGGCGGACAAACTGTCGTAGCCTGGCTATTGTGATATCGGCGGGAGTACCCTAGTTATCCTCAATCCCATTCTTTATTCGTTCATTGCCCAATATTTTCTTGTGTCTAATTTTTTCATATATCGTAAAGCTTTTCATAAAAATTTAATTCAAAAGTCGTTACTGCCGGGTACGAAACTTTGTTTATTCATATAATTATACGCAATCATCGACAATCCCTATGCGGCAAAGTTTTTTATTCTTATTTCTCATATCTCTCCTTGCCCGGTGAGCTTACAGGTAATACGCGAGCATTAAATTTTGCTATCTTTGATTCCTGATCGTTTCAAGCTTTCTCGGTGACCGTTGATATTTAAAATTTTGGCATTCCGACCTAATAAGCAGCATCTCGTTTCAGCGATACGCTAGTTACGCAAATGTTACAGTTTGCGTGAACAAAGAGCTCAGAGATCGAATTTGAATTTTCATATCCTTAGGGCTGAACAAAGATCGTCCAACGATCTATTTGCAAATACGCATCTTTGCGGTGGTAAAATAAAAAAAGCAACAGAGGACAATATCGAGTGAATCAATTTATTCGATTATTTATAGTTTCCCAGTGAAAATTACAATGTATTTACAAGTAAAGCGTGACGAGTCGATTGTTCTTGAAGAACGTAGGAAAAATCGGATCTATAATGGTTTTTTTTCCTGTATGTCCTCTCGAAGATGGGTACCGTCGCAAAAAGGCCTATTACTGGTCTGCTTGCAATTGCAGAGCCAATAATCCTTGGTCTCTTTGACGGTGAAGCGTATGGGTCTCAGGGGTATTTTCCAAAATACATTTTTGTGCGTACCGTCGCAGAGAGGCTGACTCTTGCTTCTGCCGCACAAACACCAGGAATAATTTTTTCCAGCCTCGCAACGAATTTTAAATGGTTTTTTGTCATAAATATAGCCGTTGCCCGGCTGCTTGGACGCGGAAAAAATTTCCTTTAGAGGATTCACCGGTATTTCCGGTTCCTCTGTTTTTGTCGTATAACGACAGGTCTGAAAGACAATATTCATCTCGCGTATAACATATGAAAAAAAAAAAACGAAAAAAACAATCGAAAAAACTCTTGAAAAAGCTTGAAAAATTCGATGAATATTATAATTTTTTTAAATTACAAATTGGAAGCTTAATTTGTAATTAAAATTTGGATAAATTGTAGGTTATGTTATGCCGAGACGACGAACTCGACCGAGTAAAACGGGAAAATTTCGGTTTTTTTTTTGTTTATCGATGTGACATAATAAAGCAAAAAAATTTGCTTACTTACATTTTGCAACAATTTGACATTGAGGCATCGGGTTCGTGGGAATTTGTTTAAATACGCTACAATCATTGTCGATGGATGAGAAAAATTATACGGTTTTTAATCTCCGTTTGAGGTTAAGATGGCTGGCGGTGGGGGCAGGGGACCACGTGACGTGGCGGCATGGTTAAATTTTAATCAATAAATGTCACCATATATATATATCGCTGTGGCTATTTATATATATATATATATATATATATATATATATATATATATATATATATATATATATATATATATAATTACAAGTATGAATGTGTGCCATGAATACAGAAAAAAAAATTGAGAAAATGATCAATTTTGGATATTTTTGCGTAGGACTTCGTATTAGACGTGAAAAATTGCTCATTCACTGTCCAATTTCACTAATATTTTATCCCTCCAATAAAGAGCCTCGAGATTCTTTTTTACATAATTTATTCTTTGTATACTTTGCTTCTCAACGAATACCATAAAAATGATTAAAAATTATCTAAAATTTCTAATTTTTTAATTATAAAATAAAACGAAAGATATTAAAATAATACAAAAAATGGTTTGTACAAATTTTTATTTTTTAATTACTTAAAATAGATTTTTTAATAAATTTTCAACATTACTACCAATAAGACTTGATGTTTTTCATAACTTTGATGCAGTTAATTTATTTCTGATTATTATCGCATTCTATAATTACGAATGAAATTGAAATTAAATTTTTCAAAAGTGATTGTATACCTTCAATTAAAATCCCCATAATTGTCACATAATTATGTAATGGTGTGAAAGATGAAAGTTTCGTTTATTTTTTGAAATTGACCAAGGTAGAAAACATGACCTTTTATATTTGTATTGTAATGGATGGTTTTTGTTACTGGTGGATGGAATGAATTTTTGCAATAATTTGTTACAGGAAAATAAATTGGATAGCGTCAAATTAACAGAGATTAATTAAATCTTTGAGAACGAGGGACAGGTATCCCTGGCATTCAGTCACAAAAGGTTAAACTGTTAATTGCAATTTTTTATATGCTACTTGTCATTTTATGGTTCGTTTTTTTTTTAAATTTGTTATTTACTATTTATTATTGCCCAGTAAAAAATAGTTTAGAGCTATACGTAAATCAAATTTCGATCAACGTACATTGATTTTTAGATCTACGTACATATATATTTTTGAAAATCTTATATTTACCGAGATCTATGCTCGATTAGCTTTATACTTAGATCACAATTAGATCCACTCAGATCTATGAGTAAATCTAGTGAGATTCGAGTCGATAAATGACAATCATAAATAAGCAAATGTATTTCAACGTAATATTAGGTCGAATCGTAAATCTAGGTAGATCTAAGATTTTCCAAAATTTACATCTACGTTGATCAATCTCCATCTAAAGAGTAACAACATGATCTACGCAGAACTGAACGATTTTTTTGAGAAGTTTTTTTTATTCGTTATTTGCTGTTGTTTGTGTTATTCGTCGCTTACTATATTTATCATTTTTCACTTTTTACTTGTTATTCGTCATTTTTTTTAAAATTTATTGTTTTCCGTTCGTTATTTCCTATTTCTTAATTATAACTTGTTATTTCGTTCATGGGTTATTTGTTATTCGATATTATCTATTTGTTATTTGGTATTTGTTATTTTTTATTTGATATTAGTTATTTGTTATTCGATATTATCTATTTGTTATTTTTTTCTTGCTATTCGTTATTTTTTATTCGTTATTTGCCGTTGTTTGTGTTATTCGTCGCTTACCATATTTGTCATTTGTCACTTTTGACTTGTCATTGGTTATTTTTTTATTTTAAATTTATTGTTTCCGGTTCGTTATTTCCTATTTCTTATTTATAACTTGTTATTTAGTTCATTGGTTATTCGTTATTTGTTGTTCATTACTTGTTATTTTTTTTCTAATTGTTGCTTGCTATTTCTCATTTGTTTTTTGTTGTTTGTTAATTGCTGATTTTTACTTGTGAACCGTTATTTGTGCTTGTTTTTTGTTACTCGTTATTTTTTATTTATTATTTTTCATTAATTATTTATTACTCGTCACTCGATACTTGATGTTTCTCATTTTTTTTTTAATTTATCATCACGTGTAGTATTCCATATCCATTAATATTGATTACTTCAGTTTCAAGTTGAAACGGATTGAATAATTTTCAAAAAAATATCATTGTTGGCAAAAACTACTCAAAAAAAAATTAATAAATAAAAAAATGGATATCGGACATTTTGTGGGCAAAGACTAAACACGGATTGTTCCGGTTCATCGATTCTAAATATACTCCGAACGTATCGTATCGTATCGGAGCGTCTGGCATAATTTTTATCGCATTTTCACGATATTAAACATCGATTAGATTAACAAGTTTGCCATAATTCTACACACGAGCAATCTGTTCTCTGCCTTTGTGTGTGGGCACGTGCGATATCGCGTCACAACTCGATAATTTTCGCGAGCAAAAAGAATTAAAAAAATCTTCATAATTAATCCTGTCGAGATCCTTCTCATTTTCCTTCTGGCCTCACGACGATAAATCAAAACGTTCGTTTCTTCTTTTTTGTTTTAATTTTTTTTTTTTTTTTTTGTAAATTTTTCATTTTTTCATTAACGCACGTGGTTAATATGTCGAGCCAAGATGAAATAAATATCGAGGACATGTACCCGGGGTCGTAAGACCAACGAGGACGATACTGGGGGAAGATTATTTACCGAAGCTTTTCAAGCCATCCTGGTTGTGGACTTTTTTTTTTTTTTTTTTTTTTTTTTTTTTCTTTCTTCGGCACGTACGATATTTCCCTAAGGGTATAACGCACCCCCCGCCAATTTCTCACTGCATTATCGTGCACCAGCCTCGTCGAATCCCACATACTCGATGAATATTCAACGATGATTGTTCCTTATTCGTTCATTAAACATTGTTTATTCGTTAATTTCAACGATTAATCTAGCCTCGATATGATTAATTAATTAATTAATTAATTTTTTTTTCTTTCTTTCGTTATCTATGCGACGTTAACGTTATTGTCATTCGTGATATTAACGTTGGCAGCGCGTGTATTATTTTAGAAAACTCAGATGAAAAATCCCCGAGGGTCACGTTAACCCTTCATCGACGCGCCCCACCGCAACGGGAGACACCTACACTCTCTAATTATCTAATCGTCACTGTACACGAAAGAAAAGTGCATTTTACGCGATTAATTATATACTCACACGATGAGCAATCACTTTTTTCTTTTGTTTCCTTCTTTTCTTACTGATTTTTTTTTGCTGCCTCACAGAGGAAGCTTTGTTTTGGTGAATTTATTTTTATTTTTTTTTAGTTTTCAATGCCAACGTGTTTAAAATGTGTTAAAACGTCGAAAAGACATTTATAAAAAAATTTCAGGACATATGCGTGTGTTACTATGCAAAATTGCATCGCCTGTAAGTCGATAACCACGGTTGAGCTACGCGCGGCGCTGAAATTCGGCAGTCATTGAAATTTGGCATTATAACTTCTTTGTTCAATGTCAATTTGATACAATTTCATGCATAGTGACTGGGATCTTATGTTATTTTCAATTTTTCGAAAAAAATGGTCGTACTCGCTCTAACTTTTGCTAATTTTGCGATATCGTGCTAATTTTTTTATTCATATAAGTAGATTATCATCGAAGGACGGTTGGCATTGAATTTGGCGAAAATCGATCGAGGTGTTTAGATTTTATGAAGTTTTCAATTTTTCGAAAAATGTCTAATCGCTTCGACTTCCTCAAATTTTGAAATATCTTGCTAAATTTTTTTTACATCGATAGATTATGATTGAAGGATGGTCGGTATTGAATTTGGCGCCAATCAATGAAAGTGTTCAGGTTTTATGAAATTTTCAATTTTTCGAAAAATGTCTAATCGCTTCGACCCCCCAAAATTTTTGAATATCGTGCTAATTTTTTTTACATCGATAGATTATAATTGAAGGATGGTCGGTATTAAATTTGGCGACAATCGATGAAAGTGTTCAAGATTTTATGAAATTTTCAATTTTTCGAAAAATGTCTAATCGCTCCGACTCCCCCAAATTTTGAAATATCGTCCCAAATTTTTTATTATGATGGTTGGTGTTGAATTTGGCGATAATCGATGAAAGTGTTCAGGTTTTATGAAATTTTCAATTTTTCGAAAAATGTTTAATCGCTTCGACCCCCCAAAATTTTTGAATATCGTGCTAATTTTTTTTACAACGATAGATTATAATTGAAGGATGGTTGGTATTAAATTTGGCGACAATGGATGAAAGTGTTCAGATTTTATGAAATTTTCAATTTTTCGATAAATGTCTGTAATCGCTTCGACTTCCCCAAATTTTGAGATATCGTGCTAAACTTTTTTTTTATCATTCAAATCATCCTTTAATGATAGTCTATAGTATTCTTGAAGACAAAAATCGATGGAGGGGTTCAGATTTTATGAAACTTTGAATTTTTCGAAAAATGTATGCAAAAATTCTACATTCCGCACATTTTATCTTGCTCATGAAGATTCCTCCATGAGAAAGTCAAAATTGGTAAAACTCGGTCGCTTACAGAGGGAGATTCGTGAGCGAGACAAAAAAAAAAAGCTTTATAAAATTTTTGAAATCGCGAGATAGCAATAGGCAAGTTTCAATTTGGAGCTTTTTTTTTTGGAGCGATTTTTCGGGAAAAAAGGCAATTAAATTAGTCCGTAAAATTACTCTTATTGTCGTTGTACCGAATCAGCCATTGCAGTCAATCATATTTGAAATTTAGGTTGAAATGAGGCTCGAAATGGAAAGATCGAAAGAGGGTTCAATATGGGACGAAATTGTAGCCTAAATTGAGGCTGAAAGAAGGTTAAAAATTTATCTCTTCTCAGCCCAATTTGGCTCCTCTGAGTCTATACTTTAACCTCATTTTAGCCTGAATTTATAATTATCTTTCATCGGAGATATGTATACATTTTATTTTATTTTTTTTTATTGTTGTTAACGATCGAAAAACGCAATAACGCGACTCGACGTAATTTATGGATGACTGAAATAAATCTACGGGGTTTGGGAAGAACATTATATCGGTACAATTCGCGAGCGACCACAATCGACCTGATAATGAACAAGGTGATAACGCGCCGCTGGCATTTCCACCCTCGATTCGCGAGACTACATTCTGTTACCCTCGCAACTTATAATCCATTCGGACGAGAGGACAGATTGATGGGGAAAATCGAATGCATACGAATTATATAGAAATTAACATTTCATCATTATTCCCTGTGGAGATGAAATATTTTAGACTGTACTTCGAATCGACGAATTGATATGAAAATCATAATTTGTTACGGTACAGTACAGTAAAGTACCAATTAAACACGTTTCAATCGAGCTAACAGCGATTGGACTTTCAAAATTTTTATTTATACTTGACAATGGCATAAAGATTATTACACTTGGTTTTTTTTTTTTTTCAATTTTATTCATAATTTGATAAATTTTATTTTGAAAAAAAAAAAAAATCCATTCAGTTCGATATACAAGACAGCCATCGAAAAACAAAACTTTCAAATTACATTCTTTATTTGAAAAAAAGTGTCAAGTTTCACCGAAATATTCTTAGAATTTTTATAAGAAATTTAGTTGAAATTTTATTTGGAAAGAGGCCATTTTTTTTTTATGAATAAGTTAAAAAAAAATTAATTTATTGAAAATTATTCGTATTATTTCAATCACAAATATAATTCGAGGAGCCTCTATAAAATTACGTTGATTACAGGATGCGATAAATTAACTATTCGTTAAAATTCTGCAAATACTGGAATTATATACGAATCCGAATTTCCGTTTTGTCAATCATTCGGTGGTTCATGTTTTTATTTTCCGAGTGGGAAACCAAAGTACGAAGCAAAGGATATACTTTTTCTTTTTTTTTTCCTTAAAAAACTCAGAGGCCAATAAAACAATTATTTTTTATAACATATCTCAACGTATCTCAATGAAACAAGCTTCATCATAAGTGAAATATTATCAATCAACTTACAGAGAAAAAAAAATCATTTTTCTGAATTATAGATACTTTTCAATTTCATCATTTTTTTTCATACAAAAAATTCATTGGCGAATGAAACTATTTTTTTAACATATTTTTAATGAAATGAGCTTCGTGTCACGAGAAAAAAAAATTTCAATCCGCTCTTGAAGAAAAAAAAATGTATAATAAAAAAAAAAATAATATTTTCGAATTGTGTATTTTTTTTTTTTTAACAATTTCCTAATTACTTCTTTTATTCCATAACTCATGGGCCAATGTAACAAATATTTTCTTCAAATATTTTTACGATGCAAGCTTCGTTGTAAATAAAATATTCTCAATTCACATACAAATAAAAAAAAAAAGTATATAACAATGACATTTATATTATTTAACTATATGTTATTTTGAATTTCATAATTTGTTTTATTATTAAAAAAAAAATCATGAGCCAATGAAATATTGTTTCGTAAAGCAGAAAATATTTATAATAAAAAATTTAGATTTTTTTATTATTCCACTTTTTCTTTCAATTTCATAATTTCTTCAATTATTTCTTCGAGTAACTTGAACTCTTGGGCATATTCGGGCTTTACTGGGTTCTCTCTCTCTCTCTCTTTTTCTCTCTTGGGTAAAAGACGAAGATCAAATCTGATTCAGTCTGGTATGGGGTACACATAGACCGACGGAATTCTCGTGACCGTTGCGGTGCGGTTCGGGGACACCGGTATGCTCCTCTTACTAATCAACTACGACAGACACGAGGATAAACGAAACTGTCTGTACGGGGGCGAATTCTCATTTGTCAAAGCTGGCTCGTGTCCGCTAATTTTTCCAACCCCTTAATGTTTTTTCTTTAACCTTACCGTTTGCTTAATCACCGCCTTGATATATATATATATATATATATATATGTGTGTGTGTGTACATTTTGATTCAGGAAAATCATTTTTCCCTTCGGCTCTCCATCCCCTTTACATTTATGTAAATTTAATTTTTTTATACAGGGTAATTCCATGGGGAAGTTGAATGGTTTTTGGCCGATCCCCATTGTTTAATTCCATGTATACTTTATCCGGAATTAAGCTACCATTTGTTCGTTTTTTTTTTTTTTTTTTCGTTTAAAAATTATAGATCGCACGAAAAAGTTTGTTTAGCACTTTGACATGAAAAAGTTTGTTTAGCACTTTGACATTTTTTAAGCACTTAGACATGAAAATCTCGATTTTTTTTTCAAAAATGTAAACCATGGAAAACTATGTATAGGCCAGCACATACATCCACACATACGTCTAGAAATTTTTTCTAAAAATGATTTCTAGACTATTTGGAACATTTTTTAAGCACTTTGAGATGAAAATCTCGAAATTTTTGTTTTCCATGTAAACAAAGCTTCCCCTATGAGGAAGTTAAAACAGAAAATTTGCACGCAACTTGACTTTTTCGAGCTCATCTTTCATCACGACCGATGAACGATTTTCAATTTTATGGGATTTAAAATTTTTCGAAAAATGCCTGCCCGGTGTCGTTTATAGTTTTCTTTTTTTTTTCTTTATAGAACCGAGGAAGACGAAGATGCACTGGAGTGTGCAGCAGTGCATCCAATGTAAAATTCTAATATGCATGAAATGCAATGAGTAAATTTTGCAATCGAACTTTGTTGAATTTGTATTTTTGGAGTGTTTTTTTTTTGTAAATCAATTTTTTCGTCCATTTTTACTTACGTGGGTACACCACGAAAAGCTGTATACGGGGATGAATAAGGCATAAATATGCGTATGTCCCTCGAGCACAAGTTCGAATGTATACCGAGAGTTCTCGTGGGTGGCTGGGAGCTTCATCCCCGAGTATATAAAAGCCACGGCAATATCCCGCGGAAGTTCACAGTTAGCTCAGACCTTGCGCACTCTCATACATTACCGGTATTATAGTTTCACGATTTTTGAAAATCGTTTTTTTCGCGCGCGCCAAAATAATTTTTTTTTTTTCTTTTTTCAATTTCGATCATCCTCTCGGAAAAATCATAATCAAATCGACGATAATTGAGAATTAAGCAACAATAAAATAAAGATTTAGTGCCAAAAAAAAAAAAAAAAACAAAAAAAAAGATGCCTTGCAACGTCTCGTTTTTCCTGTAAATTTATTCGTGACAGTTTTACGAATTACGAGGGGAAAAAAAAAAGTTGGCGCTCTTTTCGCTTCGTCAGGATGCTTCGAGTCGCAGGATCAGCGATATTGTCAGGTATACAAATTTTAAATATTAAAAAAATGGTTTATTTAAATATTTTTGTATGAAAAATATTTTTAAATATTAAAAAAAAAAGTTTTAAAATGTTTGAAAGATATTTTTTTTAACGCGTATGTTTTTACGTCAGTCCGATTATTTTATCATTTTAGTTTGGTGCAAGTGCTTGAGCTTTATGCTTTAATCCGAAAGAAAAGTTTATTTTTCGTTCACATCTTGTGAAAAACGATTCAACGATCGTTTGTTCGTTTTATTTGATAATTTATGGTACTTTATTTGTTAATTTTTTTTTATAGTTACGAAATTTTTGTTCAATTTTTTTTTTTTTGCAATTAGAATATTTTAAATTAATTTTTCGATTGCTGTGGGAATTTTTAAATGATTTTTTTCGGTCATTGGTAAGTTTTTTTTATTTAATTAACGTTAATCCTAATTTTCGATAATTAGAAAAATTGTATTGCTATGTTACGAAAATTTAATTTTTTTTTTTAAATTAGGACGATTTTAATTGATTTGTTGAAACTTGGGAAATTTTTCATTAATTTTTGGGCAGCTGTGTACATTTTTTAATTATTTTTTTCGTTCATCGGTAAGTTTTTTTTTTAAATTCAATTAATATCAATCCTAATTTTTTGATAATTAGAAATATTATATTTTATTTTTGAGTAGATTTTGGATTTGTTCTTTTTTTTTTTTTCACTTCGCTTCCAACTCGTGCACTTTTTCGTGTGAGGGGAAAGAACGAGGGTCGTGTGAATAAGTGGTAAAAAAAAATCTGTCTCGATCGGGCAATGATAGGTGGTGGAGTACGAGCTTTCCCGTTCGGTCGAGCTGAGATCGTTACTTTCCTTTGGATCGTATGCGCCCTCGGTACACTCGCATTGTCCGAGCAACCAAATTCTTTTTACACCCACGGACGTTACGGGAAACGCGATGAATCTTATGCACGTGAGTATTCACATAAATGCATGCAATGGTGAATTTCATTTAAATTAAAATGAGTCTCTCAATTCTGAGTTGCACTTGGCATGAATTTATATTATTTTTACCATATCCTCCTATGATTTTAGATTGCTATTATGATCAATTCCTTTACAATTGAACGAGAGTGAGATTTTTCGAAAAAAAAAAATAAAAAAAAAAAAAACAACTGCAAAAATGATTTTTGTTTTATTAACGCGAAGGTAATATTTTATTTCCGCACAACTTAGAATGAATTTAAAAAATATTGAAGATAAAGCGAAACCTCGAACGAAAATTTTTGTGAAAATTTCGAAAAATCGTTTTGTTTTTTTTTTTTCATCTCTTGACATTGATTTCATTTTTTTTCTGATCAGTTATTTTTTTTTTCTTCATTCACGCTGTTCATCATCAAACAAAGAGGAAACGTGAAAATTGAAACTCGAAATTCGACCTTTTGAAGTTGTGAAAAATAAATTTATTTCTATAAAATTAATTGCAAGACAATAAAACAGAAGAGATTAAAAAAAAAAAATTACACAGTTTCATCTCATTGATGATATGCAGCACTCAAGTGCATATTTTTTTTCCCGACTATCTTCGGGAAAAAAAATTCATGAAAATAAAAAATTCTCTTGCGTCGAATTAAAATGAAATCTAATTTTTTTTTAAGTTTGTTTTTTTTTCAACTCTTCGGGGTTTCGAATTTTGAAAAATCAGATTTTTGTCTGTTCGAAAAGAGCACATTTTTTCAGCTAAAATTCTCGTGCGTAAAAGTTTTCTTCGTCCATTGACGTTTAAGATTTATGGAGTAAAAAGAATGCAACTTCCGGAAGAGCGTGAAAATTTGACGAGGAATTCGACGTACATTTTATTATTGTCACATATTTACTTTGAGCACACAATTTTTCCGAGCGTCAGATATCCTCGAACCTGTCCCTCAAAATAATATCACCTCGGCGTGTATGTCTTTGACGTGTCATGGAATAAACGTGCCCAGTCAGTGTCATCAACGTAAACAAAAAAAGAAAAAAAAAAAAAGATTAAAATTGACAATTGCTCCACGAGCAAGTTGCATTCCCAATTTTGGCTTTCCCATAGAGGAATAGTCGTAAACATGCAAAGCAATGTGTCAATTTTCATCATCTTTTTTTTCATTTTTTTTCAAGTCTCAAAGTCATTAATGTTTTTTGAAACATTCGAAATTTCATGAAATCATCGATTACAGTCAAATTGGAGTTTTTTTTTCTTCTTCGAAAATGTCAAAATGAAGCGAAATTTCATTTCGATATTTACAAAAAGTTCGAAAAAACTAACGCGAATCACGGATATCTTTCGAAATTCCACAAATTCTGAACACCCTTTAATCAATTCTCGTGATGAAAAAATTTAGCCTGATATCGCACAATGTTACGAAGTTTATTGTGGGGATATAGTTTTTTTGTTTGAAAAATTCAAAATTTCATAACGTTCCCGTTCATCGATTCCCGCCAAATTCAAAGTTGAACATCCTCGTAGCTTAGCATATTTGTGTGAAAAGTCTGTTAACTGAAAATTCATGAATTTACAGATTAATTTAAGAAAACATATTTGAAATAAATTAAAACTATAATTGGAATGAATTTTTAAGAATTAAAAAAACTAAAGTTTTATACATTTTTTAAAACTTTATTTATATTATTCATTATAATTGATTAATGAATTTAATTATTATCTTTTATTTGATTTATTTTATTTAAAAAAAAATCCAACTATTGTTTTGACACCTGTCGAATCGAATGACTATGTAAATGTAAATGGATCTTCGACAAATCATCTAAGCATTGATTATAATGATCATTTGTTTCGTTCGAACGGGAATCTGATGACAATAGAGAGAGAGAGAGAGAGAGAGAGAGAGAGAGAGAGAGAGAGAGAGAGAGAGAGAGAGAGAGTAATCTCGTATGACAAGCAAACAAATCAAGATAGACACAGACATTATAAAGAGAACCTTGAAATTTGAAGTTATCAGGATATGAGGATCTTCGCTCGTCAATAATTATCCATGCATTGTCCGTTATTATCCGCAGGCTACAAATTAATTCATCGCAATGTACACTCGATGAGAGTGTAACTAGGGAAATTGGTAATTGCACTTACACATTTTTGGTGGAATAAAATTTGACTATACTTGCAGCTATAATAAAGATCATACCGTTACAAATGCAGCTAAAACTCAGTAAAATATAGTCAACCCTATATCAGTCAGAATATTCGCACTTTCCCTGTGCCCACGTACAGATGCTGTACAGCAGTGCAGTAAGCATAAGAGCGGGGCTGCGAGAAAGGCTCTGCGGGGGGGTCCTCAAAAAAATGAAATATAATGTAAGGAAATTGTAAAGGGCAAGGACTATGAATTATGTAAAAGGCGAAGGGTGCCATACGATTGTAAAAAAGCGTGCAAATTATAAATTTTCACATTGCTTTCTCATTATTTTATCTTGCTCACGAAAAGTTTCCTCTATGAGCAAGTAGGTTTTTTCAAATTTGGCTTGCATAGAGGAAGCTTTGTGAAAAAGATAAAATAATGAGGAAGGAATGTACAAATTTCTAATTTGCACACTTTTTTCTCTGAATTCAATTTCAATGACCTATAACGAACAGAAATCGTTGAATGAAATTTCAAACGATAACGATAGTTTTTTGAAAATTTCAAAATTTTCTAAGTTCTGAATCCCTCAATCTATTCTTGTCAAATTCAATACTAATCGTGATTACGACTAAAAAGTCTATTTGCGTAAAATGTAATTTTGGCTCATTAGCCAAAAATTAGCAAAAATTCGAGCTATCAGAGAGATTTTTATAAAAATCAAAATTAAAAAAAATTTTAATTATTAATTTGGCTTGATTTATTAATTTAAAATAAAATTATTAATTTTGCTTGATAGCCAAAAATTTACGAGAGCTGATTAGAGATTTCTTTTGAAAAATTCAATATTTTTTTGAAATCCAAACCCCTTGAGCGATTCTTGTCAAATTCAGTACCAACTATGCTTGTGACTAAGTCTATTTGTATAAAAATAAATAGCTCGATAGCTGCAGAATTACGAAAGTTCGAGCGCCCATACAGACATTTTTAGAAAAATTAAAATCATTATTATTATTATTATTGTTATTATTGTTATTATTATTATTGAAAATCAATCTTCTCAGGACTTAAAATAAAAGCTTGATTTTTTTATGACTAAAATTTCGATCGAATAATACTTTCGCCCAAAAAACAGGCTTAGGGTGAGTCAGTTTATCCTTAAGTCAACTAAAATGGAATAATTCTTGCACCGAGAATTTTTTTTTTTTTTCCGATATTTGGCTGTGAATGTACGGGACATGGAAACTCAGTGGAATTTTTCGTATAAGCAACGTGGGAGCTGTAAAAAAATTTCCTTTTTTTTTTTTCTTTTGTCAAATCTTGGACGCGTTTGCTCGCCTCGTCTGGCTAATCACAGAGTCCGCACTTTTTGAGATCAGAGGTGATAATTTGAGAGGTCGAAATTGCGCTTGAACTTTGACAAAATCCTCTGTTCAAAAGAATTTCGTTCGGTGATTCTATTTTCGAATCGTTTTTATTTTTTTTTTCCATCATTTTCTCGCCAGAGCTTCATCCATTTTGCATTCATTCGCCTTTTACTCGTGACAGAAAAGTGCAACGAACACTTGCACAGGAGGGTTGCTCTCGCAATTATCACACACGACGTTTCAGATTACGGGGACGCAGTCGCACTCGGTATGGTGAAAGGAATTTTTTTTTTTTTGGATACAGTGTCAAAGAACGAAAAATCCTGGCCATTAAAGTTAAACCAAAGGGTAATGAGGATTCGAATGTAATTTCCGGTCCAATTAGCCCAGCACTGATTTTCAATCACGAGCGCATGGTTGATATTGAATTTATCGAGAATCGCTTAAGGGGTTCGGATTAAATAAAAAAATGTTTAAATTTTCGAAAAAAATAAAATCTCCATCAGCTCTAACTTTCGAAAATTTTTGGCTGCCGAGCCTAAAGTTTGAACGTGGAAAAGTCATGTATGGGTCAAGGATGCGTGCCACTTGAGAAAGGCGAAAATTGCTTGTGGGGTTCGAATTTTTTAAATTTTGAATTGAAAAAAAAAAAAAAAAACCTCCATTAGCTCGTAATTTTGGCAACAATTTTCGCTAACGAGCCAAAATTTTGTTCTATACAAATATACTTTTTTTTTGTCACAATCACGGTTGATTTTCGAATTTGGCAAGAATCGATTGAGGGATTCAGCATGCAGAAAATTATTTTAAAAAAACGCGTGCAAATTTTTAATTTCCACGCTTCATTCTTCGGCAATGCGAATTTTCATTCTGCCGAAGTTTGAAGAGGAAGAGCCGTCGTTTTTTTTTTTTTTTTTTTTTTTTTTCATTTTTCAAGGGTGCGAGAGGTCAATGTTTTTCAAAGTTTATTAATTTTCTCCCCGGAAAAAAAAAAACAAACAGCTCCCGCGACTCATTAGCAAGACGCCCCCACCATTCCGTCCTCATTAATGCTTCAACAAGATTTCGGGAGATTAATCGTCACGACACACACACACAACCCGCGCACGACGAAGAGGACAAAACTTTTTTTTTTACTCATTTTGTCGTTTTTTTTTCTATCTCGTCCATTTGTTTATTTACGTGATGCGCGTGGAAAAAAACCGTGGCAATGAGGGGAAAAAGATAATAAAAAAAAAAAAAAACTAAATTTATTTCACAGAACCTTCGGGCTTCTTTTCGGGCAGTAGATACGGACGTGGCGACGGCGGCGGAACGACGAATTCACGTGGATCGAAATCTGATGTAAAATTATTGGAAGTATCGCCCAGGGTTGATCGTTTTTTTCTCGGCAGTAGATACGGTAAACGAGACATCACCGATGACAACAATAATAATAATAACAATCTTCAACGCGTACGACAGTCTCGGGCATCGTCGATAATGGCATCGTTGAAACGTTACGGGGAGGATTTCGTCGGTTATTTCAATCGATTGGAACGAGCCGATCGTATTGCCAGAACGATCGATGAGCCACTTGATCCCAATGGCAGTGATAGGATCGTTGGAAGAAGCGTTGACAGTGAGAAGATACCCGTGAAAATAACGAACGACGACAAATTGGGTTAGCGAGGATTTTGAAATTTGAGATTTTTTTTTTGTTCAATTCTTTTTTTTTTTCCCTTAAAAATTATTCTTTTTGTTTGAAGCTTTATCTTTTGAAGCAACAGAAGTTTTTTTTTTTTTTTTTTTTTTTTTTTTTCGAATATCCATGGCGATTCGAGCGTCTCGAATAGTCAAAAAATGAAATTTATAAATCTTCAGGCGACACACGCTTTGTTTTCATGAAAAAATAAAAAAAAAATCAAATTTTCGATGCCAATGTATAATTCCACAATGCGTCGAAATATCGAGAAAATATATTTCGAAAAAATTTTCCGGTCCTATGTGTGTGCGTGTGTATTAGGGTGTGCGGAAAAAAAAACAATTTTTTTTTTTTCGGTTGCATCCACCAAAAAAAGTTGAAGTAAGGTAAAAAAAGAAGAATCCTAAAACGGGAGGTCAAAAAAAAATTATTTCGAACGGCGCATTGCATTTGAATATTTTCCATAAGAATAACGCAGGAAAATATTGGGATTTCTGAATGCGGTAGTGCAACTCGTCAGAAAAAAATCACACAAAGATGTCATTAACATATTCTCATGGAGAATCGAATTCCCTACAAAAAAAGTTCTTACGAAAAATTAGCTCGGAACAACCGTTCAAGTGGAATATAACGCGAATGAATATAGTGGAAATAACGCTGTCTGAAATTGAATTGATAGGAAAAAAAAATAATTAAAAAGGCTGTAAAAATCGAATTTTTCGCTTTACGAAAAAACTTTTCGGGGGTTTTTTGTAAAGAATGTTCTGCTCTAACAACGTCGCTTTGATAGAAGCATATAACGGTTCATTAACAAAAAAACGAAGAGCAGCTACAATATTTAATGGGCATAGTGCAAAATTATCGATAGAAATACCCTAATTGCAACAAACAGACTCTTAAAAAAAGAAACGATGATTATTAAGCATTATAATGTAAAAAAAACCTATTCTATCTTATTAAACCAAATTCATTGAATAAAGCTTTTCTAAACACGATCAATGATGAACGTCGTTTCTTTTATATTTCTTGTTGTACTTGATTTTTTTTTGTATAAGAGAAATATTTTGAGAACAATTTCATGCAAGTATGTTAGAGCAGAACATTCTCTACAAAAAACCCCCAAAAAGTTTTTTCGTAAAGCGAAAAATTCGATTTTTACAGCCTTTTGAATTATTTTTTTTCCTATCAATTCAATTTCAGACAGCGTTATTTCCGCTATATTCATTCGCGTTATATTCCACTTGAACGGTTGTTCCGAGCTAATTTTTCGTAAGAACTTTTTTTGTAGGGAATTCGATTCTCCATGAGAATATGTTAATGACATCTTTGTGTGATTTTTTTCTGACGAGTTGCACCACCACATTCAGAAATCCCAATATTTTCCTGTGTTATTCTTATGGAAAATATTCAAATGCAATGCGCCGTTCGAAATAATTTTTTTTTGACCTCCCGTTTTAGGATTCTTCTTTTTTTGCCTTACTTCAACTTTTTTTGGTGGATGCAACCGAAAAAAAAAAATTGTTTTTTTTCCGCACACCCTAGTGTGTATATATTCTGGACTTTCAAAATTCAAACAGTCGTATCTCGCGAAAGCATCAAGCTATCGTACCCAAATGTCGCACACAAGTAGAGCAGCAGTATCACAATGTTCGATTCAATTTTCGTCAAAATTGCTCGAAAATTTTGGATTTCATGGAGTTTTTAATTTTTCGAAAAAAAGCCTATGGTCTAATTTTCGTAAATTCGTAGCTATCGAGCTATTTTTTTTTTTTACGCAGGTAGACCGAGTCACGTGCATAGTTGGTATTGAATTTTGCAAGAATCGCTTGAGGGGCTTGGATTATTGAAAATGTTGAATTTTTCGAAAAAAAAAAAACGTTTTTGGCTATCCAGTTCGTACGGATCGATCGGTTATATGGGACAAGGATGCGTGGCACTGAGATTGACAAAAATCGCTTGAGGGATTCAAATTTTTTTCTTTTTAATTTTGAATTAAAAAAGAAATCTCTGATGGCATTAATTTTCAGAAATTTTTGGCGAATGGGCAGATTTTTTTTTCTTTACGCAAATAGACCTTCAATTAAGATCACGATTGCGGTACTGAATTTTTCAAAGATTCGATCGAGGGTTTCGGATTGTAGACAATTTTGAAATTTTCAAAAAATCAGCCTTCATCGTTTCGAGTATCGTTGAAAAATTTGCGCTCGTTATTGTATTGCGAGAAAGCCAAATGTGCAAATTTAAAATTTGCACGCTTTTTCCATTATTTTCCTTCGTAAATGAGTTCTTGAATTTTACCAGATTTTGAATTAAGAAAAAAAAAAGAGAAAAAAAAATGTCCGACTCTCCGGCTTGCCTGAATTTCCAGCCACAGAGCCAAAATTTTCTACATCAATAAAGTGAAAAAGGTCGAGGACGTTTGGAATTTAAATTGAGATACACGAAGGGGTAGATTTTTGAGAGTCAAAAGTTTTTTCATTTTCGAAAAATTGCTGAGCCGAAAAAGTGGAGGGAACCAGAGTAATCAATAATAATAATAATTTATTAAAAAAAAAGTTTTTTTTTTGGTTTTTTTTTTCTAAATGATTCGTTGTTTTCGTAAATTTTTCTAATTTTTTTGTTTTTTTTTTCTTCAAAATAATTATCAAGATTGTGTTTTCGTTTTTATTTCATTGTTCGACTGATTGGCAGTTGTTCAATCGTGTCTATATGTTGCAGACAACTTTTGGTAAGGGATCGGGAGGAGTAAGCCGATAATATATCCTTCGAGGCACTCTCACGAGGAACTCTCTCGCACAATACACTGTGAAAGTCGATAAACTACCAGCTATCGAGATATCAGTGATATCAGTGATATCCTGCTGGTCTCTAATTTTTTTTTTTTTTTTAATTTCCCCGGGAATCGTCGATTGCCGATCAGCCGAAATTCGAAGAGATGAGCGACGATTAATCGACAAATAAATCATATAGTATAATTAATGTTTTTTTTTTTTTTTAGTGAAACTATTCTGTTTCATGGCTACAGATAGTAGGGTGTTGAATATTTTTTTTTTTTTTCGTTCTCTCTCATCGAGGCAAAAGTGTCGATTCCTATGGTAAAATAAAATTCCGCGCAGAGAGAGCTCGATGGCTATAAATCCCAAGAGGTCGCTCACGTGACTTTTGGATTTTGACAGTACAGATTGATTATTCCCATAATTATGCATCGCATGGAAAAATCTGTGAGACCAAAGTTTTAAAAAATTATGGAATCCGGCTTGCTGAATTTTTTTTTGAAATTTTTCGAGATCTCTCAAGTTGGAGTAACGGGATTTTTTTTTTTTTTAATTTCCACTTAGATTACTCATTATTTCGAAAACTCTGGATTTCACATGAAAATCATAAATAAAAAATTTGTTCGGTACAAAAAAAATCTACATTGTTGAATTTTTTCATAATTTTTAGACATCATTTAATGCGGTTTCATGGGACCATTAAAATCTTTAAATTACATTTTATATTTCCACTTGTTTAATAGTTTCAAAATTCAAACTGTTATATGAAAATCACGAATGCCAAAGTTGCTGGGAATAAGAAAATCTGCCTAATTGAATTTTCTTCGTAATTTTTAGAGACGGCTCGAAAGGGCTCATCGATCTCAAAAAATGAAAAAAAAAATTACGAATAAAAAATTCAATCAGCTGGTATTTCGTTGTTCCGAACAATTTTTTTTTTTGCTTACGATTTTTGCATTGAATACAAAGTTATGGAAATATTTATTGTTAATAGTTTAAGTACAAAAGTCACGTGGGCGACCTCTTGAAATTCTGCTGCAGAGGGCTCGCATTCCACAGAAAATTCATTTTCACCTGAGAATCAAATTTTTCTTTTATAGAAGAAAAATTTTACTCCCCTATAGGGGAGCAATAAGAAAAAGAGATTCGAGAAACCCGTAATGAGTATCCTCTCCTTCGATTACTTCAAGCATTGGTATTCCAGAAAAACTATAACGTAATTTATGCGAATTTCTTTTTCTAACAATCGGTTAAAGCTGCTGATATGTGCTATTATTACCAAATTGCAATGTTACAAACGAGAATGTTGTATTATAATATATAGAAAATTTCGAATCGAGACATTCACTTGTATATCGAACAATTTCTACAGGAATTCCTAACCTTGACGAAATTAATTAAAAAAAAAAAAAAAAAATTTTCTTCGCTCGTTGAAACGATATAATTTAAATGTAATTGAAACGAGAACTCTAAAAGCTTTGATGAACCTTTTATTTTTGTTTTAATCGTTGCAGGAGATTCGCCTCGATCCTTCTCGTTACTCTGTTTACATATTTGTATAGATTATTACATACAAACGTAATACACTTTATGAATTATATATAAATATATAAATATATATATTTACATATATATATATATAGACACTGAAAATAATAAATACAAAATTTGTCGTTCGTGCACAGCACATCATTTTACCACTTTGCCTCGTGTCATATTTTTTTTCCCCAAAGAATTTTTTGAGCTTCTACTCCTATCCAAAAGTAATGGTCATCGTGAATCGTAGTGAGTTATACATTAAAAAAAAAAAAAAAAAAATCAACGATATCTAAGATACCAAAGATATTGAGTTTTGACAGTGATAATGTTGAAAAAATATTAATAAGAACAAACAAAAAAATGTTAACCAAATATTCAGAAAAATTGTTATTATTTTTCATGAATTTTAATATCTTATCGTTCTCATTACACGCAATTTCTCCCCATTTGATTTCCCTCAATTGTTTATATTTTGATGATTGAAAGAATTTAATTTCTCCGTGAAAAACAAAATATGCTTTAAATTTTTCTATGCTACGCAATGACCCGGAAAAAAATCGTTCGGATCTGTGCAGATGAAATTTAGATCAGCATAGTATGATTTTATCAAATCGTTCGTTTTTTTTTTTTTAATTTTATTACAGCTTCTCGTTTTTTCAATTCTGCCTGCAATTGTGGCACTGTCCGCGATAAATATTTGTCATTTCGATCCATTACATCCTAATCACACTTTATGTCATCTAAAAAAATCCGCGAAAAGGCCCAATCAATTATGCTGCCATCTGAGCTGAGCTTCTCATATGCGGATTCCTATTGTGAGTATCGATTTGAAAAAAAAAAAAAAAATCGACACTCGCATTCGACTTTTTCGTCAATTCAGTGTCATTCGGATTACGGCCTACATTCGCGACAGTTCTAATCGTCGATGATTCATGATGTCTCGGTCATATGAGTAAATTGAACGGTATTACACTCGGTTCAAAAAGTATTTGATAAAAAATTAGAATAAAAAAAAAACTTGACTGGAAAAGATACAAAATAAATTTTTTTTTTGTCTAATTGAACAGAATGTCCTTTGGGAGTCAGGGGAAACGCGTATGGACGGAATTATAGATTGGGGGCACTGAAGAGCGTTCTGTAACTCCAGCAGACATTGTTCAAATAAGTTTTTTTTCAAGTTCGAACAAAATAAAAATAAATGTAACAATTTTTTTCACTGTTTTTTATTTCTAGTATTTTTTTTTCACTCATATGTGTTTGTAAATAAATAAATAAATAAATAAATAAATAAATAAATAAATAAATAAATAAAAATCAAGACACGATATGTTCACGAAGCCCAGATACCGAGAGTCGGTCAGCTGGAATCGCGATATTTCTCTTACGAAACATTATCGAACTCTCGCCGTTGAGCTGTTGAATTAATCATCCGGAATAATTGAAAATCGTCCGAGCGGATTATATGTATTTGCACATAAAGGCAAAGTGAAAGTAAACGAATTAATGACTTTTTCACGAAATTTTTGTGGATTTCTTTTCTTTTTTTGTTTTCAAACGTTTAGCACGACGTTTAATCGTGATTGAACGTTAAAAAATTATTATTTTTTGTTGTTGTTGTTGTTGTTGTTTTATATTGAAGAGAGACGGAATCTCGAAAAATTGCAGTTATGACTGGAAATTTCATTGTGACATTCTACGACCGAGAGATTTGACGAACCTGTCGATGATATATATATATGTATATACCGGTCAGTCACTTTTATTAGAAACGTCGTCACGTCTCATTCACTTTCACTAATGAAAACGCGACGAGGAATCGCTTCGCAGTGTCTTCATTTTGTGCCATCTCTTTCTCTCATCCCTTCCCAGAACTCCGTTCTACTGCGGGGCAACGTATTCAGTGCATTTTATCAAAAATTTCATTTAAAAAAAAATATACAAATTTTCATCGCTGAATTGATAATGTTTAGTCCAATTAAAAAAAAAAAAATTACAATACACCGAAGTATATTTTAAATTACTTTTCGTAATTAGTTTTATATTTTTTTTGTGAATTTAATCACCTCGAAGATTTTTTTCAAATTCCCATTTTTCACGAGTGAATGAAAAATCGGGCCTAATGACATTCAGTGACTTTTGCGTTTCAATCGTTCTATTGTGCGTAAACGTAGTTCGCGAAAGAGCCGCTAGATGGCGAGCGGTCTCGTAAGTGGAGCGAAGCGTCTATGCATTCATATAACTGGAGCAATCGTGTACGCCTCAATGAAGACTCGTCTTCTTTTTCCACGCTAGAGCTCGTGCAGAGTTTTTATTGTGCAATCTCAAAACTTGAGGGGGGAAAAAACCCCCCGGAACGTGAGCATGTGACTCTGAAAAATTTTCGACACTCCAAACTTTAAAGTGGCGAGTAATCATACACGTTAAAGTAAAATGGCATTGAGAAACGCAATGAATTGAAAATCAAGACATTTTTTGTTAAATTAATAACAATATCATTAATTTTGCTCTATGCAAAATTCCAAATAACGTTCGGCACTTTAAAGTGTAACACTTTTTAATGTCAATTAATGGCACGTTTGTTTTTTTTTTTTTTTTTTTCAAAATAAATTACGATCACCTCTATATCAGCTTCGAACTGTCTCAAATTTCGTCTTAAATCAATTTGCGAATTAAAACACGTTGTAACGATATACGCGTTAATCGACGTCGACGAGATTAAAGCGTTCGAGGTAGAGATGGTAGTTTCCAGTTGCGAAGATATCTGTGGCATTACAGAAATCGTGCGAGCATTATCAGAGCAAAAGCTAAGAAAACCAGACACTCGCTCCGATCGCTCATTATAAAGAGAGGAGGCTTAAAAAAGAAGCGAATGAAAACCAGTAGCGGCTGCAAATAATACACACGTATTATATACATATATATATATTTATATGTCAGTGAATAGTGTATGGTCATAACGATAATTGGATTGAGACTCCGGTGGCTCTCTAAAGGCATGAAAGTGGCTTAAGTTTTCTGGATTTATATATATAGAGAAGGAATCGAAAAATCCAGCAGCACGAGTCACTGGACTGAAAAAAAAAAAAATAAACAGCATGACTTCGTCTTGAATTAATATCGTATAATTTGGCCAATCAATATTTTACAAAAGTTGAATTGATTAATGGATATCTGAGTCAATTAAAATCGATCGATAATCAATTTTTCAACAACTTTTTCTTCATTCTTTATTAAAAATGAACTATTATTATTAATACCATCGAAAAAAAAGCGCGTCCCAATGACTCTGCACAATGTTTCTCGATAAAGGATCATTTTTTTTTTGTTCGTCAGGACGACGTCGAAAGTGAGGATGCTTCAGCATACGTTTATATTTGGGACCTACTTTTGGAGCATACACGTTAACCCGGAGAAAGTAAAAGATGAATATATATATATATATATATATATATATATATATATATATATATATATAATATATACTATGTACGAGGAGAGTGAGAAGTGATCAAGTGACGTTCGCGCGAGTCTCTTCTCCCACCTTTTGTGTTAGCATCGTCGTCGATTCGTGAAAGTCAAGTCTCGGGTTCGACTATTATTAGTGTTGATATTTTTTTGTTTCTTCTCTCATACAGATAGGAAGATATCTCTTAAAGCTGAAGATGATATAAAACGATGAGAAAAAGTTGTCAGCGTTGAAAGAAATTTAAGACATATTACGTTGTAATAATGTATACTCCATAACAAAAGTTTGTTCAGAGATATATATATATATATATATATATATATATATAAATATATATATATATATTTTTTTTATCAAAAAGCGTTCACGAATAAAGCCGATCGTAAGTTGTAATCTTTATGATTATAATGTCAAGTTGGGGTTAGATAATAATGCATAGTGGGTTAAAAAAAAATGTTTTTAATTGCATCAAGACGATGCCCCGTCTCGTCGGCTGCCACGTAAGGCCCATACAAACCTGCGATATATTCCGTCCTTTTTGAAACTATAAGGGTTATTTATCATACAATTTTGCAATCGCTGTAGCAATGAAAACGAGAAAAATGTATGAAACTATAAAAATTGTTGAACCGAAAAATTTCGATCTATATTCATGCAAAAAAAAAAAAAAATTCTTTCAACTAATTCAAATTGTTCAAACTAAAAACTTTCCGTGAAGTCGATTCGTGTCGACTATAGTCTGTATTTTATTCTTTTCCCTATAATTTGAAAGAAAAAAAAGTGGCAAAACGTAAGATAGGGTTCTTCATAGTTTTTCGGATTGCAGAGGTTGAGTTCTTCATACTTCTTCAAGTCCAGATCTTGTCTATCTATATAATTCTCCGAGTCCCGATCAATTTTTGTACGTCTCGGGGCTCCGCGGTTCGTCTACCAACGAACTTCTAAGAGTTTGAGTTTTCTTGAAATAGTTCTCAGAGTCCAGATAGGATTCTTCACAGTCCTTGGATTCCAGCTGGAGTTCTTCAAGTCTAGCTGGATCTCTTCGTAATTCTTCGCGACGCGATCGATGTTTATATATACACCTCTCGGAGTCATAAGTTAATCTTCCAAAAGTGTAACCACACGGAGCTTGGGTCATCCTCGATAGTTCTCGGAGTCCAGATAGGTTGCTCGCTTTACGGTCCTTGGATTCCAGCTCCTGGTTCTTCGCGGTTCTACAAAGATCGCTTTCTCCATAATTCCTAAGAGCCCCGTACAATTTTTACGTTTCCCTCGGAGTCCAGGTCGACGTTAACGTGGTACCTCACGGAATCCACGGGTTCTCGGACTTGGAAAAGTACGAAGGTCGGATTCTATATGCTTCCTCTGGTCCACCTTTCATACAATTAGAGAGTTTTACGTAAACTGATGACGCGATTCGCCCGTGTCCGGGTCACCTTTAGCCTGGATAAGTCCAAAAAATGAAAAAAAAAAACCTAAAATAAATATGTATTCCCTATTTGAAGTTTCATCAAGGTGGACTATATTTGCAGAAGTTCTCGTAGCATCGAAATAAACGCTGTGGGCTTTCAATGACACGGTAACCATGGAACTTTTGAATCGCAATCCTTTCACCTATTTTCACTGAGAGTATATTGTGGGCAACGTGTGTATATATCGATGCAGTCGGTGCTGCACAGCTCTCAGAACACATCCCCTGATCCAACTACCCAATCATCAACCGCTAGGTTCTAGACATGGGCTCTTGCAATGCGGACATATCAACCCAATCACCGCGGGATCATCGAAATGATTTCCAGAGTCCCGAATTAGTATCCGGTAAACCTGCTGGCCATAGCTCGAAAATTTGTAACACTTTTTCTACGTCTGGAGTAAAGTTTTCGAAACGAAAAAATATTGTGGATCACCGAGAAATTAATGACACAAGTTAACTTTTGGATTCTACTCCATTTTTCGTTCTGTCAAACGCTAGAATTTTGGGGGAAAAAAAAAAAAAAAACGAATCGCGATGTATATGCGGTTGGTCGTTGTTGGTGAGCAACCGGGCAATATACTCTTGGTAAAAGCGTTTGACTTTCGAGACCGGCCGTGGCTCTCGCGGAGAAAGTTATGGCCAGTGGAGGTAAAACGCGGTTCTGGGCTTCGGCAGTTCCTCCGGCTGCTAGTAAACATATACAACACTCTGACTCCCCAACGTATCTTATTCTCGTGCAAACGTCTCAGCTAGATACTGCAGGTATATAGTATCAATGATCGCAATTCGTGATCTCGTACGACCTAGATTTTTTTTTCTTTTCTTCTTCGCTCGCACTTCTTATAGCCGTGTGACTTACGATATAACACAGCCTCCATGACCCAAAGTCAACTCGCCGACTGACACTATATCCACTATTTTTTCGGTCGTTGCGGGCGCGACCCTCATCATCTCTGGAATTTGGTCCATGATGGATTATGAATTTACAGCTCCGAGTGGCATTTAAATTTGTTACATCGGTCCTATGATCTTGAATCAAGTGTCACACCTCAAACTTTTAAATGCACTACAGCGCAACGTTCCGGTTTGACAATTGTTAAATTCCCCCAGATAGTGTTAAAATTCCGTGCGCAGTTAAATTTCAGTTTTTGCATTTTTTTTTAATCAAAGCTACTGATCGATTGGTTGATTTTCCATCCGCATTTGTTGCCCAATTATCATCAACTGCATCAGGAATTGATTTCCAGGGAATTAGGCAGACAATTCACCTTAACGAGAATTCAGGGTGGCTGATTTTGCATAAAAAATAATAATAATGATAATAATTACTAGGCGATTATGTTGAAATACAAGATATGGTGGAATCGATATTGTTGAGAAAGGAACGAATAATTATACGTCTTTTATGGAAATCGATTATCCGTGCGGCTCAGGAGCTCGCTGATTTCGATTAAAGAAGAAAAATTTCTGAACTTTATAGCGGTATCGATGTATGATTTGTGTGGTCGGAAATAAAATTATTCTAGCTGAACGAAAAAACTGGAACTGGGAATCCATCCAGAATATTTTAGATTTTTTTTTACCACTGTTACTTGGGCTGCCTTTTGTATGGGGATGTCCTGTATTGAAATTCATAACTTGAGAAATCTTGAATAATTTAGTGTCTCAGGAGAAGTGACGTCATGACTCTCCCTGCGGTGAGAATTTCACAATTTAAAAAAACTTTTCCAGTGTCTCTGATCCCACAAATACCACATAAGATACAATTTTTTTTTCCTCTTCTTCTTCTTCCTATATAACATATACATTAGGGTGTGCGGAAAAAAAACAATTTTTTTTTTTCGGTTGCATCCACCAAAAAAAGTTGAAGTAAGGTAAAAAAAGAAGAATTCTAAAACGGGAGGTCAAAAAAAAATTATTTCGAACGGCGCATTGCATTTGAATATTTTCCATAAGAATAACACAGGAAAATATTGGGATTTCTGAATGTGGCAGTGCAACTCGTCAGAAAAAATCACACAAAGATGTCATTAACATATTCTCATGGAGAATCGAATTCCCTACAAAAAAAGTTCTTACGAAAAATTAGCTCGGAACAACCGTTCAAGTGGAATATAACGCGAATGAATATAGTGGAAATAGCGCTGTCTAAAATTGAATTGATAGGAAAAAAAATAATTCAAAAGGCTGTAAGAATCGAATTTTTCGCTTTACGAAAAAACTTTTTGGGGGTTTTTTGTAGAGAATGTTCTGCTCTAACATACTTGCATGAAATTGTTCTCAAAATATTTCTCTTATACAAAAAAAAATCAAGTACAACAAGAAATATAAAAGAAACGACGTTCATCATTGATCGTGTTTAGAAAAGCTTTATTCAACGAATTTGGTTTAATAAGATAGAATAGGTTTTTTTTTTACATTATAATGCTTAATAATCATCGTTTCTTTTTTTAAGAGTCTGTTTGTTGCAATTAGGGTATTTCTATCGATAATTTTGCACTATGCCCAATAAATATTGTAGCTGCTCTTCGTTTTTTGTTAATGAACCGTTATATGCTTCTATCAAAGCGACGTTGTTAGAGCAGAACATTCTCTACAAAAAACTCCCGAAAAGTTTTTTCGTAAAGCGAAAAATTCGATTTTTACAGCCTCTTGAATCATTTTTTTTTCCTATCAATTCAATTTCAGACAGAGTTATTTCCACTATATTCATTCGCGTTATATTCCACTTGAACGGTTGTTCCGAGCTAATTTTTCGTAAGAACTTTTTTTGTAGGGAATTCGATTCTCCATGAGAATATGTTAATGACATCTTTGTGTGATTTTTTTCTGACGAGTTGCACTACCACATTCAGAAATCCCAATATTTTCCTGTGTTATTCTTATGGAAAATATTCAAATGCAATGCGCCGTTCGAAATAATTTTTTTTTGACCTCCCGTTTTAGGATTCTTCTTTTTTTACCTTACTTCAACTTTTTTTGGTGGATGCAACCGAAAAAAAAAAATTGTTTTTTTTCCGCACACCCTAATATACATGTATTCGTGTACTCTTATACTATCGCACGGGATCTCGGAAAATCCCGTTATGACAACGAGTTCTTCACATCGGAACGAGATTTAAATCGAGAGAGACCAGCTCACGAGAAATTCAAGGGCATGGAATTCCGTGATGCTTCTAGATAAATGAAAAAAAAAAAAGCAGCATCGAGAAGTATTCCGGTGAAAGTGAATAAATAATTTATTGTTTAAAAAATTATTTCTTTATTGGACGAATTTTTTTGAGGAAATCAAAATGCAGGCGTGTATGCTTTCGATTATTTCGAGGGGGTGGATTTATCATACGTTTTAACATTGCAAAAGATAATTTGTTTATCAAAAAGATAAATAACCCCAGCGTTAAATTGTTTATGAATAATTTTACACTTTTCATACTGCGATCGATAAACTGAGAGAAAATTATAAAATTTTAGAAATTTTTAGATTAAAAAAAAAAAAAACGTAACAATTTTTACAGAGATATTTCGACTTATCAATGTAAACAAATATTTTTATTTATTCTTTTTATTTATGATAATCATTCGTTTTATCCTCTATCGTTGTTATCTTTTAATAAGAAAATTATTTTGTATCGTTCAAATGTATAATAAATTATTCTCGAATTTTCGAAAGTACAGCTTTTTTTTTGTTCATAAAAAGTTCATAAAAGTTCATAAAATTTTTTATGAACACAAAATGTTCATAAAAGTTTTGTTCATAAAAAGTCTAGTTGCGAAATATTTTTGGTGAATTGTAACGCCTCAAAAGAAATCGAAAATTAATATTATTCGATGGCATACGAGAACTTTTACTTTTTTTGGTGTTCAAACATCGCGTTCAAATAGTTCCAATACTTTTTTTTTTTTTTTTTTTTTCTTTCATTTTACTTATCTAAACAGGATGAGATTATTGAGTCGTAAAAATGGCGGAAATAACGAAAATTCTTTTACGTACATTCGGCAGTATACTCTCCGCTTAAATGTTTTTTTTTTTTCCATCTTTTTTAAAATGTCATTTGCCGGATGATTCATCGTTGTCACGGATTATTAATTTTACCGGAAACCAGACGGAATATTAATTTTTTCGCAGTTCTCGATTTCCGCACTGATCCGTTAATTTCTCGAAAGATTTTAACGATTTTCCTCCGAGCTTATAGGATGAAAAGAAATTGGAAAAAAAAAAAAAATTCTAATATTACAGGATCCTGGTACGACTGGGACAAGCGCCGCAGGACAGCGGACACTCTCGAGTTTCGTAATGATGATCGTCTCGTGTTATTGTGACTTTTTTTTAAATTAAAAAAAAAAATTTTAAAAAAAAAAGAAAAAATTAAAAAAAAAATTTAAAAAAAAAAAAGAAATTAAATTTCTAAAAATAACAATATTTTTCTCGTATCAATTTTATATTGTTAAAAAAATCGGTGAAAAAGAAATTTCCGTTCATTCTCGAGGGGAAAAAAAATTTACGGTCGAACATTTTTCGATACGTATAATTTTGAGTCTATTGTTATATAAATATTTGTACAGGGGTACTCCACGCCAAACCAGCCAAGGGTTGACCCTCGTGATTAAAAAAAAAAATTTTCCACTATGCTAATTAGCTACGAGGGTCGGAAGAGCTCAAAATTGAAAAAAAAAATACTCTCAAGTATTAAAAATCTGAAAATAAATTTAAAAATTCAAATTTAATTCCAGATTTATGGAAAACAAATTTCATGATAGTATCGGATGGTTCTAAATATTTTTAAGTCCTATAATAATCATTAAGCCTCCATTACTTTCAGCGTTAGTGGAAAATTATGAGACAAAACGAAAGAAAAAAATTTATAACGCAAACTTTTTCTTTATTCGTCAATTCTAATTATTTATAAAAAAAATTTTTAACAATTTTTACGATGTGAAATTTTGGTTTTCGGTATTGTTTTTGGTGCGAAAAGTTACCAAGATTTGATGATTAACTTTTTGCAAAGTGCTCGTTTCATCGGGCTCAAAAAATAAGAAACATTTATTTGTTATGAGACTCATTTGCTCCTGTGGCTGACGTGTTTCAGCGGTAATATTTAGAGCCAAGTTTTAGAATAATAAACAGAATCAATAAATGACTTGTTGTGCCTTCAAAAATTATTTTTAGCTATAACATAACACGTAAATTACTAATTATTATTTTTTGTCCTCCGCTTTTCCGAGTCTTACGTGACGGTAAAAGCGCTTGTATTTTTAACATAATAATCATTGAGTCAGTCATTTATAATACTAATTTGAATCTAAACTTAATTGACTTTGTCTTCTAAAATTTTCACGGACATCGAATTGATCTATCAATATAGAAAAAAAAAAAAAATTTCACAACGTAAAAATTGTTCACAATTTTTTATAAACATTTAGACTGATAAATAAAATTTAAAAAATTCTGTCGTAAATTTTTTCTTTCGTTTTGTCTCATAATTTTCCGCTAACGCTGAAAGTAAATGGATGATTTATGGCTATGATAGGACTCAAAAAATATTTAAAACCGTCAAAAATCATAGAAAATAAAAAGATACCATCGTGAAATTTGTTTTTCATAAATCTGGCAGAAAATTAAAAAATTTTTAAATTATTTTCAGATTTTCCAAATTTGGGAGTATTTTTTTTTTTTTTCAATTTTGAGCTGTTCCAACCACCATGACTAATTAGCATGACGGTAAAAAAATGAAAAAAAAAAAATCTTTTCACGTTTTCTCAGGTAGGACAATTGAAGAAATTTTTGTTTTTTTTTTCTATGGTGAGGGTCAACTTCTGGCTGGTTAAGCGTGAAATATCCCAGCATGTGTACTATGCGTTTGAGGAAGAGGCGTGAAACGTTTTGCTTCTCGCTCCGTTTCCTCTCGGGACAATGGACAATGATGGTAAGCACACGCGAAGCACATGCCTTTTATGACAATCGTTTTTGACGAAGAGGGCACAAATTGCTGCGAAACACACTTGGCCGACAATTATTTTCGACACTATACTGATTTCGAAATGCGTGAAATAGTCGAGGAAAAAAAAAAAAAAATAAAACAAAAGCAAGAAAAATTATCCTCGAGATCTACACGTTTACCCTTCCCGACCCCTTCTCTTCTGACATTTTGCTTTCATTATTTTTTGCTAAAAAAAAAATTCGTAAACCTCGATCCATTACAATTTTGAAAAATCCTAATCTTTGTTTTTTTTTTTTGAGATTTTTCGAAAGATCCTCAATCGGACTCGAAGGAATTTCCTGAGCTTCAGAGTTACTGGCAGAGGCCTTTTTGATCTCGTTAGATTAAAATACAATTTTTTTTTTTCAATTTCCCCGAATGTTCCGACTCGAAAAAATTCCGAGCTGCAAAAATTTAAGTACATTTTAACGAGAGTATCATGGACGAGATTTCGATGTTACGAAAATTTTAATTGGCAAAAAAAAAAAAAGTTCTTCATTACAAATCGAGCAAACTCCAGGATGAGGTGAAGAAATGAGAAAAGTGTCCACGAAAGAGATTGCGCATTGTCTCCTCATTATTTTCGCGTATTTACAAAGCTTCATCCATGAAGCACATTAGCAAACGTGCAAGTTTCACTTTGCAATATTTTAAATCGTTATTCTCGTTATTCATATATTTTATTAAAATATTAAATTCAATTGTATCCGTCTTGAACACTAGCCATTCGTCGATGAGTTAATATTAAAAAATAAATAAAATTAATTATTTATTAAAATTAGCAATTAACACCTTTGCCTACGTTCCTGTAAAACTTGGATACGATTCACAGTACCGTTTTTGAGAAAAAAAATTCGGAAAGTTGACGTGTTTTGCAGGTTAACTGCACCTATGATAGAGAAATTCTGATAATGTTTGCAGTATTTACGTAATGTCTGACAAGAAAATGGTGCCAATGAGCTCAAAAAAAGTGTACGTATCGAAGAACTATCGTATTTTAACTCTTGGCGACGTTCAAATGAGGATCCACAGTACCGTTATCAAGTTATTAATTAATTTATCAGGGAATGTGGCCGAAAATCAAGCATATGTAAGAACAGGCGGTCGCAAGACGGCAACGTCGTAGACGGCACATACGCTACCTGACTTATCGACATTCGGTATCAGAGTGAGTCGGAAAGGAGGAGTAATTCGGGATAATTAATAAAGAAAATTATTTCATCTTCTTAGTAATTCAAAAAATCCGTTAAAAACAATCTTTGTGATGTATCACAAACATCTACATTTTTTATCGCGAATCGCGAACTTGAGAAGTGGCTGTCACTTGTAACGGCCTCACGAGATTTTAGGTTATACACGGGACGCATACTCTCTACGGAATTCTCTAACTTCGCGGCATTACTGCCAACCTGAATATTATCGTGTTATGATTTGCGACGTTGCCAAATCATCTCGGGATCTCATGTGAGAAGAAATTATTAAAATTAATTATATAAGATAAAAAAAAAACCCTTATTGCAATCACCGATAATTCACAAAACGCATTATTTTATAAATATCTCTTAAAAAATCGTCCGAAAACATATGTTAAAATCTTTCGATTTTTTGTAGCATACGAGTGGTAACAGTGGGTCAACTCAATGTATAAGCATAGGGCACACCCCCCTTTTTTACCCCCTCTTTCTAGCCAGCACAACAACCTTAATAAATTTCCAGTCAAATGAAGTGCGAACTGACTTGTATAATATATGAAAAATGGGGTGTTGTCAAGTGATGCGCTCACCCACCTTGGTAGATTGTATGACTCACTAAAAACCGTAAAAAGGACCGGTCATCGATGGTTCTTTTTGGACAAAAAATCACCGACCAATAACCTAAAAAAGAACCGTTCGTAATATTTCGCGAGCACCTAAAAAACTACGAGCAACCACCAAAAGAACCGTACTAATAACCATACTATTTTTTTGGGTTTGTAACCGACAAAATGACCATAAAACAAACCTTACTGGATAAACGAAACAAAAACACTGTATTTTGTAGTGTCAACGCGAGCCAGGATCGAGGCAGTCCAAATCACAGCAGAATGAAATTTTTATAATAAAGGGAATTTTAATAATAAAGAGAATCAACTGCCAGGGAGAGAAGGAGCATACGAAATGTTGTAATAAATTTGTTTACATAAAATAAAACCTTAATAAAACCATAAAAAGGACCGAACTGGTAAAAACCGTACTAAGAACCAAAAACCAGTAGGAACGACCGTACGAAGGACCGTCTACAGATTCATAAAAATAGACGGTTCTTTTGAAGGTTTTTCCACAGTTCTTTTTTGTCCAAAAAGAACCGTCCTTTTGACGGTTATTTTTTCAGTTGCTTGTTGAGTTCGGCAATCTACTAGGGCATACCTCTTCCTCAAAAATTTACGTCTACAAATAATCTATTTTTCATGCCTATAGGCATATACCATAATTAGTAAAATTATTTTTAGAATGTTATAAAGCGTCGATGTCAATTCATTTTAACTTAGGTGCCACGAGACAGAGCCTTCGCAAGTGCCTCTACATGGCGTGGATCTTGTTGTATCCGATTTCCTTTGATGGAAAAAAGTGTTGAGTAAAGCTGGCGTGCAACTAAAATTGTATACAAAAATATCTTTAGCAGTTTTAGGATAGGGCGCGATCAGGGTCCTTCCTGGTCCTGATTTCCTTGTTCCTGTTTATTCCAAGTCCCTCCAGGAGCCCTGTACCATGTCCCGAATCTTCCAAGTTCTCCTTATATGCGGCCCTCCTGAGCCCTGAGTCCCAATGTAATGATCTTAATGCTTAATTCTTAGAGGATACTTTTCGCCTCTTCAGAGTGCCGCTATAAAGATGACTTCACATCGAAAACTTATTGCCAAGTGAATCGGAGAAGTCCCGGCCATTTGCATTTATTGCGTCTTGATTTACTAATTTTACGTTAAAAGAAGGGGCAGATTCATCTGCGATTGGTTTAAAAGTGTAAGAAAAGAGTCTCTGAAATTCCTTTCAGGACAGCCGCCCAATTATTTTTCACTCGCGATATCTCGAAAACTATTTAAACGATCAAATCATTATCGAATTTTTTTTTAAGCATATTCTTGCCATATATATGCTCTCCCAACCGATATTCTCGTTGCTCGTTCAATTCTCACATTGGGCTTGGATGACAGAGAATGAAAAATGCGTGTCGTCCGTATCTTCTTGTTATTGGAAATACGTTCTAATAAATACGCAACATAAATTTGAATTATCTCGACCAAATTACACGGAGGCGCGTCCCAGATATAATCCCATCGAGACTCAACAAATTATTATACCGGTGAGATTCTATGGAGGTATATACTACCGCTAAGGGCTTATACCGCTCCGCACCTGAAAGACCGTAATTCAGTCGTACCCCAATAAAACCAAACCGCAATTGAAACCACGCACCAGCCCAAAAGGAAAGTTATCTGGCATCGGTTTGATGGATCCAACAAAAGGGAAGACCGAGGGGGGGGGGGGACCCATATCCATGAGGACGATCGCTATGGTATATTATAGTATAGGTCATAAGCCGCTCTAAAACGTTTTCTCGCTTCTCCATAGATTTTTGAAGAAAAATGTCGCGGGAAATTCCCAATTTCGTATATAATAAGTGAGAAAAACAGAGGGGGATCCTTAAGGACAACGAAAATTACGGGGATTCCCTGGGGGGAAAAAGTGACGGGGTATATAAAATTATTCTTTTCTCGCAGGTGAATCGACGACGTGCATTGAATATATTCCTTAAATACGAGATATCGATATATAAAATAAAAAGGAACACATAAACGTATCTTTATGTACCAAGAAATCTGAAATTCCCCAAAAATACAAAGGATGAGAAATATGATATACCATGCGCGACGGGAACGCAGCGCGTATTCCCGAGGCCGGCGTGTGAAACACCGTTGAAAATCGATTGGCAATATTCGAATGGTCAATTATTCAATTAACATTTGGTCGCCGATATAATATTGCCAAACCACACGTTGCAAAACGCTTTAATAGATGTCATGGAGAGGAAGTCATCTCTTGGTATATGGTCACGCGATTTCATACAGGTGCCCTTATACTTCTCCTCCCGTTCCTCATCCCGCGGCAAGCAAAAAAAAAAAATAAAATAAAAGACTTTTAATATATATTGTTGAAGAGGAAACGGTTGCCCGACGCGATTACAAAACTGGGTGTACTGGTATTTATACGTGCATATATATATATGTACACGCATACAAAGAGTAACGGTGAGCATTATTACCTTCCCAATTTCACGCTTCGAGCCCGTTTTCACATTGCAAAATAAACGCCCAAATAATAAAGACGGAAAGTTAAAAAAAAAAAAAGTCATTTTAGTTCTTGAAAGTTTATCGTTGGATTTTTCCGCAGACCGAGCTCAATTCAAGGTGTGCTCAAGGTTCACGGCGGGCTCGGGATTAATAATAAGCGAGCGTATAAGTTTAAGATATAAATAAGCTGTGGGATTTGAGCCGATAAAAACATTGATGAGAGTACAGGAGTTATAATTTGAACTGAAAACTATCCTAGGTTGAGTTATTTCGTGGTTATTTCAGTCGCAGTATGATG
Source organism: Rhorus exstirpatorius (assembly GCA_963564615.1). Classification (NCBI taxonomy): domain Eukaryota; kingdom Metazoa; phylum Arthropoda; class Insecta; order Hymenoptera; family Ichneumonidae; genus Rhorus; species Rhorus exstirpatorius. The sequence goes on along the minus strand of OY751318.1, from coordinate 33,721,487 downwards.
TCAACGGAGAAGCCAAAAATTTATTTCGGTTGATTCAAGTTATGGAAAAGTTGATTCGCATCTATCGCATTTATTGTTGGACGAAGTTTGAGTCAATTGAAAATTGAATCGTGTATTGAGTCAAACAAGGTTTGACTCAATTCGCAGATTTTCTTGGGAATACAGTTCGATAAAATATAACTTCGATATCCATGAGTCAAATTACGATAAGGTTCACTCCAATTTGTCGATGTACTCGCTTGAGAATGAGGTTAGTCCAATTGGCAGATATCGTTTTCCTTCAGAATAAATTTGAATCAAGCAAATTTTCAATACATTCGATTGTCCATTTACATTGGCTCTGCGCGAGTCAACGGAATATTAAACACAAAAAAAATAATATATCGAGCATAATGACACTGAGTCTTGAATCCAAGACCATCAGCGCAGGGCAAAAATGTGTCCGATCTAAGCTCGTGAAGATACGAAAGATTTTTAGGAATCAGCTTTGTTTGAAAATATCGAAACGCGCGGTCGCTTTTTATCGTTTCATATAAACGAGGTGTGATCCGCAACTGACTTCACGCCTGCGGACGCGCTTATAACCCCACCACATTTTACGTTTTCTTTTTTTCGTAAGATTACTTCGTTCTATATATCGCTGGGAATTTGAGAGTTATCAAAATTAATCGGGCGGTAGTTATAGAACGGCTATAACTGACAGTGAACTCTAAAAATCGGAAATTTTTTTTGAAACTTCTAATGCAATCGGAAGTAATTTTTTTTTTCTCAATCCATCGATTTTTAAGGATGTATTGGACGTACATTCCCAACCAAAAGTAATTTTCGTCGACAATATTGCATACTTTGTGATAAGATGAAAATCGGAAAAAATTCACCCACAATAAAGACGATAAGAAGATTGATTTTTAATAATAATAATGTCAAAAAGTTATCAATAAATTATTTAAACAAAACATTGTTTAACAAATTTTTAGGGAAAGTTTTTTTTTTTTGAAACGTGAAATGAATTCGTTGATTTTTCTGACTACACATGAATTTTTTCAAAATTTTCTTACCATTTTGAAATTTCGGTTTTCGAAAAATTTTTAATTTTGAAAAATAAAGGGAAAATCGTAAATTTTAGGTATGTTTTCGTAAAAACGTTGTGTATTATAATTATGAAGTTTTCGGGGCATTGAACGAATAGCTTCGCAAATACAACCTTAACAAATTTCCGAAAATCGAAATTTCAAAATGATAAGAAGATTTAAAAAAAATTCATGTGTAGTCGGAAAAATCAACGAATTCATTTCACATAACAAAAAAAAACATTCCCTAAAAATTTGTTAAACAATGTTTTGTTTAAACAATTTATTGATAACTTTTGGGCATTATTATTATTAAAAAGTAATATTCTTATCGTCTTTATTGTGGTTGAATTTTTTTCGATTTTTATCTCATCATGAAGTATGCAATATTGTCGACGAAAGTCACTTGTGGTTGGGAAGGTACGTTCGATACATCCTTAACTTCTAACGATCCCAGCTCTGGCGGTAGATTTGAAATCATCGCGTGGGGTACAAATGTATCCCAGTGTACCATTCCTAGGGTTAATCATTACGTAAGGTTGAGTCAATAAGCGACGATTGACTCATGGACAATTACATGCTTCTTAACGATTTAAAATTATATTATAATAATATAAATCTGGTTTTAATTTATTCGTTTTTGTTTTTTTTTTTTTTTTAATTAAAAAAAAAAAAACTATTTCTTATCCTAGGTCTTGGCTGAATGTTAAAACAGGCCCAGACATATTACGTACGCGTTAAGGTGGGAGTTTTCCGCTCGCGCGCGGTGGCACTCACGGAACATCGCACTGGTATATAGAGAGTTTTACACTCGCCGAAATGAAACTACAAGCGAGTGTATCTTAGTCAGTCAGGGGCACACAGGGGGGAAATAAGCAAAAGCAACAACACAAGCGGAGAAAGTGAGAGCGTCGACGACGAAAGGCCAGGCGAATCCCAGACCCGAGAAAACCGAGTCTTTTCGTTCGTTAGTTAGTGGGGGGTTGAGTCGGGCTTGCCTGACGAAGGCAGTTCTAGCTTTAACGTTGAGGCCCAGGCGGACTCCTCGGAAAGACGAGGCAGGCGGGTCGAGTCCCCGATACAAGTGGACGTCGCGACGAATCACCGTCGTTGTTAATTTTTTTGTTTTTTTTTGTTTTCTTAACCATTGTTATAAACAAATGAATAACAAAAAATTATGATATCGACGTTTTCGTGGTATGTTTTTCGTTTTTAATTTAAAAAAAAATCCGTGTCAAGCAAATCCTCGAATGAGAAACGGAGAGAGTCAGTTGATTGGTGCGCTCGTTGAAATAAATTATTTTGATTTTTTTTTTCCGGAATATCAATGAAAAAGAAAAAAGAAAAGACAAAATCGAGGTGAAAAAAGTGTAATTGATCGATGGAATTTGGAAAGAAATAAAAAAACAAAACATCGACAATCGCGACGCTCGATCGGGAAGAAATATATCGCAAACAGTGAAGAAACGGACTCTTATGGGTCGAAGGTGCACGACGAAAACGAGAGGACACTTTTTGGTATTTGCGGGGAAAAAAAAAGATCGAAGAAGAGTCGAAGAGTGAAATTTCTTTTTTGTCTTCTTCGATCAAAGTGAAGAAAGGCAGATAATATATATATATATATCGGGTGAAATGATGAGATAATGGATGAACGATGCGGCCGAGGAAAGAAGCGATGACATATTGATGGGGGAAAAAAAAAAAAAAAAAAAAAAAACATATGCATGTGTATAAATTTTGGCGACGTTTGAATTAAATTTTCAAAAACGCAATAACAATTGTTAAATATACGGGCGAATTGCACGTCGATTGATGCGAAAAAAGCGTGATGAAGGCTGAATTTTATCGTTGTGAAATATATAATCGTTACAAAATTCATCAAATTTGGACGGCTTGTCGTTTGGAATTTGTCCATACGATTGATCATTGATCGAGGAGGAAAAACAAAGGAAGACAGTCCGGAAAATTTGGACAAATCGGAACGGAAGAAATCGGATTTTTGGGTTGGATTATTTAAAAAAAAAAAACTTCCGCAAAATACTACGATTCGGTAAGTGCGTTTGAGTTTACTACTGCCACTATTATTATTATTATTAATAATATTTTTGGAATATTCGAGTGTTTAAACGATATTGCCTTGACCATGGAAATGCGATACGACTTTCACTGCCCACGTGTGACGATCTCACGAGACACACACACATATATATATATATATATATATATATATATATATATATATATATATATACATGTATTGAATTTCTTGCTTAACTTTCCGTGTCAAGTTTGCTCGATTTTGCTCTTTCTCTTTCATTTCAATAAGAAAACAACGATATCTTTCTATAAGGACGGAAAATTACGAGTTTGCATCACTCGCAATAATCATTTTTCTCCAAATCATTAAAAAAATCTAATATCAATTAACTCATTGATCCATGAACTTACAATAAACGGACACTTGCTGTTGGATGACGTTTTTCATATTTTGCATATTTTTCCACCTTGTCGCCAACGGGGTATTGCGTAAAAATGGGGAAAGTAAAAAAAAAAAAAAAAATATTTACGTCTTATCCAACATTTCGAGAAATCCGCGAATCATCGGGTCTTTCAGACCAAATCGAGTTTAAAAATAAATTATCCGAGAGTCGTCGTCGTCGTCGTCTTCGAGTGAAAGTGCTTCCGGGAGTCTTTTGAAACAAAAAGTCCCGGTCGTCTCTTTATTGCATGACGCACGAGAAATACCCGAAATAATTCAAGAGAAAAAAACAAAATATAGAAATACAAACTGTACGATAAATAAAGTGGTACACTTGAAAACAACCACATGCAATTGGAGAGGTTTACCGGAAACTCAGAGACACCCCGAGCACTCAAAACACTTATTCGCGATCATTCAAAAATATCCACAATCGCTCAAAGGCACTTGCGACCGTTATAAACTGCCCATAAGTGCCCCGTGACACTGAAAGACAGTCGTAACGGTTGCAAAACATTCCCCAGATACTCGAAAACTTTTTTCAACACTCAAAAGCACTTGCAGACGTACGAAAAAAAAATCACATACACTAGGAGACACCATCCAACGGTCATAGACACTTTCGCGACACTTCGAAGCACTCAAAGAGACTCGAAGACATTTGAAAACATTTCCCGACACTCAAGAGGCATTCGGGGATCATTCAAAAATCCTCTCTGGCGCACTGAGAAACTCAATGACACTTAAAACCCTTTGGAAATACTGACAGACGCTTGTCGACATTCAAAAACACTTACAGACGTTCATAGAAATCCACAGCAGGTTCTCAGAGACACTAATAGCTTGTCAGAGGCACTCGGGATCATTCGCAACACTCATGAGGACTCACAGCCGCGCTCAAAGATACTCGTTAACATAAAAAAAATTACTCACGAGCACTCAAAGGGACTCGAAGACACTCAAAAATACTTACAAACGCTCAGAGGCACTCAAGGACAGTCGCACTCATTATGAAACATTCATTGGTGCTCGGAGACACTCAAAGGCACTGGCAACCGTTCCAACACACTTAGAAACTTTTCGACCCTAATCGGCAATCAGAGACACTCGGCAGGCATTCGGACGTTTGTTAGCATTGCAGAGCATTTAAGGGCACTCAAAGATACTCGGAAAAAATGCACAAAATACTCACAGATACTCGGAGTGATATGATAAAGACGATACTTGTCATAAAGTACAATCAACCTTGCGTGTGCGTGTGGGTGATTTTTGAATGTCGTATCTTCCTAAATTAGTTATATAAACTTCTTTTTTCTTCTAATCGTTCGATTGGAAGAAAAAAAAAGAAATCCAAATCCAAAGAGTGGGGGGGGGGGAAAGGGAAAGAACTTTGGTGAAAAACCGAGAGACAGAGAAGAGGGGATCAAATATCCGTTACACAATGGAAAGTATTCGTCACGAGAGTGGCCGTTGGCTATCAGTGAATTAGACCGAGAAGAAGGCGCCTCGATCTCTTTCAAGGCCACGAAGAAAGAGTATGTTATAGGCTTGGGTAGCATGAGTTATATACCGATGTATATATATATATATATATATATATATATATATATATACATAAAATATGTGATCGTGTGGTATAGTGGTGAGTGAACGAGCGAGTTTCAACTGGGATTTCATCGAACCGGTTTTCCCGGTCCCAAGTCCCGTAATTATCACCATAATTTGAACCCAAAAGGTACACCGAACTTTCGTAGGGCCGAAAGAATTTTTTTTTTCTTTTTCTTTGCCCACAATGCAGCGGGGGCGTGGCAGTCGAAATAAAATGATAAATTCAATTGAAAATTATACGAAGGAATATTTCAATCCTTTGTACATTTATACATTAACAATTTATTAATTGAAAAATTAAAAAATTATGGATTATTTACTTATTCAATTATTTATTAAATTCAAGAGATAATCCCTTTGCAATATATCGTTCCATATAATTTCACATGTACTCGTATCGCCGATTGTTCCATTGATAAATTATATCTTGGAGCTCGTTACGATCGAGTTGAAAAAAAAAAAAAGAAACAATCAATCGATAATTCGATGCGCTATATGATGACAATAAAATTATAAACGAGAATGATAATAAATATTAAAATTATATGCACGAGGGAAAATCTTAGTCCGCGCGCTTTCACGTACCGGTGGAATAAGTAACGAGAGATATAAACGATTATATATACAGCACTATTATAATGTTGTAAACGTGTAATTATGTATATATACACGACGACTATAGGGAGAGAAATAAAGAAGGAGCAAGAAACCGCATCGTCGCGTCCTCGAAAAAGCATTTATATACTTTCGTATTTCTCGTACTCATGGGGATATATATATAACTGGCATAGTTGCAGCAGTAGAAGTGAATACAAGGAAGGTGAAAGTTCGTCTATATCTTCACTCGATGAGACCGTGGATTCGAGTGAGCGATAGAGATCCGAATACGAAAAAAAAAAAAAAAAACAGACGAAAAAATAAAGATGAGTCACGATCCTTTTTAAAAGTGGAAATTACCATGATGGGACATTTTTATTAAATAAGATTATGATGATTAGAATTTGGATGAATGCATTCGGAATATTTTTGTAGGAAAACTATCTTGAGTATAATCCGGATGATGATGATGATGATCAGGATATATAGAATAAGATAACCGGCAGGGCGTTTAGGAAAAAATGAAAAAAAGAAGTCATGGCCTCAAGCATATAAATATGTTTTTATAATAGTGATATATTGATGATGGAAAAAAATGACGTCAATCAAATTCCACAAGTAACATCGACAAAAAAATTGACAAATAATTTGAACAACCTGACGAATTGGACGAACCAATTTCCAGCAAAAAAATGACTGGTTGGCTTGTACGAAAATTCAATCCAAAACCAATCGAGTTTCAGCCATTGAAGGTTAACCGTGGTACAGTTGATGATTGACGGTTCATTATGACGATAAGAACTTTTGCGTCGAATGGCCGAGGCTAGGTATAAGTTTTCGTTGGATTTGGGTTGAATTTTAGCTCAAACGAATCATTGTAATTTCATACATGAATTACATTGACCATAATCCTCACTGCTCATTAATGATGCTAATGAAGGTGCACCAACTGTCGTCGACCAGCTGGTACAGACCGCGTTATTTTTATTACTATAATCATGATAATGATCAAGACAACGTAAAAGTACAGGGTTCGGAGTTATGCATTTTTGTGGTGAAAAAAAAAAAATGGCATAGAGCATTAATATCCATGATCACGAAGATCGGATCCAAGTCCAAGTATTCGATCAGCAAAATTGAAAAGATGAGACTCGAAAGCCTCAAACACCGAGCAGAACGAGTTGCATCGTTCAATCGATGCTCGCCTTGTTGGGTCGTCGATAAATCACTGCGCTTTGAGACAAATGTTTGAGATAGAAAAAAAAAATCACGCGCGTATTCATGGAGAAAGTGAAAGACTCGTCCATCTGCTTTAATATACTCTCACGTCCATAATTTTAACAAAAATTAATTCTCCCTGCCCGGACTATTCACTGAATGAAAGCCGCCGCGAAAACCGTATTATTTTTATAATTTATGAAACTCCGTCAATGACACAGCAAAGAGACAAAAGAACGTGAAAGTGCGAGTCTATATATAACATCAAGATTTGCTCGTCCGTAAAATTTTCGATTGCTCATGCAATCCCATAAATGCCGAAGCAATATTTACCGACAAAGAGAAGAAAAAAAAATGAGAGGTTCTTGAAAAAGGGTGCACTCGACGCTCGACGTTTAAAAATGTTGAAAAAAAAAAGATAAGAAAATCTCATTTTTTATTGCTTATCTATTTATTTTTGTTTTTATTGTTTACATTGACTTTGTTGCCTGAGAGATGGATGAATGGTGGTGGGATGGCGTGAACGTGAACTTCAAAATGTACACGAAGAGTTCTATGCGCCGACTGCACACTTTCACTTCTGCGAGTCTGTGATACAGCCCCGAGTCACGATGGATCCGCACGACAGAGCTCATAATGACCCACTAACACATAGGATAACGTTCAACTCTGCTAACGTTCGCGACGTTGCGGCAAGGACGCGTCAAACTTTCGTCTTGTTCCACGCGTCTCCGTCCCTTCGATTGCCAATAAACCGCGATAATTCACGTTGAAACGTCATACGCGAAATATGGAAAAATATATGTGACAATCGTTTCGCAAGTTCCGACAAACTGTTCGATCACTCGTAAGAGACTTTGAGTAAGAATATTTTATCCCTACGATGATGCGTCCGCGTCGGATGCACGAGATTCGATGCGATGCGCGAACGGAGAGACAGAGAGAACGCGCGCGCGGGCCATCGTAAATAGCGTATACCCGATTGCCTAACATATACCACGCGAGTCGATAAATGTATAATTCAGTTCCGGGTTTGGAGAGAACAGCGCGCTGGTCTTTTACTTTCACTCATGCCAGGCTCATGTAACTTAACCGTGGAGATCCGTTTCCTGGCACAAAGTTGTTCTTTTTTTTTTTTTTTTTTCTTTCGACGCATGCGCGTTCGGATAATTTCGATGTATCTTCACCCCGGGGCAATAACGAGCATATATATATATAGTAGCGTGTAATAATTTCCGGATCTTACTCAGAGAGGCCGGGGAAATGCCCACGAAATGCATTGTAGAGATGATGGACCTCGCTACTTTTTGCCTTCCCTGTGGACTTATCCGCGTAATTCTTTCAGCAAATCGCAGCAATCTTATGTGCAATCTTTATGTACAATTATGACATGCGCAACAACCGTTACCGGTCGCTATATCAATTGACAATATTTAATGAACATGTGCACCAACTGTCGCGTGTTGTGATGCGCTCCACGTGGACCGAGTGACCTGAAAGCTTCATTGCCGGTTCGTTGATTGCATCAAAAAAACATTTTGGACTGATTTTTCTTGCAATCAGCCCAAACCCAATCACACAATGTATGGTTTTTCGGTGCAACGAAATTCAACTATTTGGGCAGGTGGCCGATAACTCCGTTGGTAACTGCTCCGAAATACTTGCAAAATAATGCTCATAAGACCTGCTAACAGCACTTCTTGATTTAGCTTTATCTGCAATCCCAGCTCCATTCAGAGTCCGGCAACCACAAAGGTGTTTTCTCTTTGACTCTCGACGGTCCTTCATGATGGAGCTCTCGGGTGTCATAAATGGTCTTAAGAAGCCTCCAAACGAATTGCAATATTTTTGTTGTTCTTGCAGATACAACGTACGATGAAGACGTCGAGAGAGCGCCAATGGTTTCTCACCTTGGGAATAATGACACTGTGGCTGGAAATGATTCGTGGATCATCGAGCGGGGCCATAGGCCTCGAAGTGTTATTGGCAGGTTTACCAACGGGAAATGACGCCACATTGTTACCCGTGATGGCAAGCCCCGAGGCTGTCGCGAACGAGGATACAAACAAGACGGATTCGGTCGGTGGACTCGTCAGAGAAAGACGCTTTGTTCGTTTTCCAACGGGTCCGGGACCTATCTACGATGGATCTGGGCCAACCGGTAGGAATATCGGATTTCCGAGCGTACGTTTCAATCCCCAGACCCAATATCCCCCATGGCGACAGCAAAAATCATCTTTCTGGAGATCACCGAGCCCCCCCAATGATTATCCGAGGCCGGTAATGGGTCATCGAACACCGAGGCTCATATTTCGCGATGACTTTCCATCGTTGCCCGCCAGTGGTGCAGGAGGATCCTTCTTTCAGTCCAACCAACTTCCGGAATTGGACGAGGATTATCGAGGTACGAACACTTTACTCTCTCTCTCTCTCTCTCTATTCTATTCTACTCTAAGCTTGTTCAGTAGTGAGTTTTACTTGCATAGCCTTTTCGGCTTTTTACAACACTTTCATACACTCTTACACTGGGCCCACTATTTTAGTTTTTCTGTTCATTTACGGAACTATTTTTCTCCCTCGATTTTTGCAACCTCATTGCTATTGGCCCAGTGTATTTGTGAGAACCTCCAATTTAAGGTGGGTTTCGAACCACCGAGCTCGCAGAAAAAGCATCTGGAAAAATCCATTGGTGCCGGCCGCGGGATCGAACCCTGGCCGCCTGCGTGGCAGTCCAGAGTCGGACCAACTGGGCCACTGCTCGCTCTTTTCTCTAAGCTTGTTCTTTGTACCCAAGGGCCCTAGCCCTAGTACAATGAATTATGTGTCTTCTTCTTCTTCTTCTCTCTCTTTCGCTAGCCTTGTCAGCTTCATACTGACAGGGACAAGGCCCTTATTCCCATTTTCAAAACTATATTATCGACCGATGAAACAATTAACAATGAGCTTCACGAGAGGAATCTACATAATAATCGTATATATTTTAGATATTTTTACAGATCATCGGAAGCAAACTGTCAATGATTTTCCGAGACTGGAGACAGGTACGTGATCGTTCGGGAAAGTATACGAAAAGTTCGACTTTGATTTTTCACAATTTCAGCTTTTCATTCGTGGCAAACGCTATCATTTTTTTTTTTTCCAAACTCTTACCAGCGTGCTCTCCTTATGTCCTTGCTTTGTGTACATGGAGCGATTATGTGTATGTTTGATTATAGTTGTTGGTTTATTTTCATCATCGTAATTGTCAGCAATATGGCTTACGTCGACTAACACGTCTTGTCGCATTTTTTTTTGTTTTCCATGTCTTTGGCTCGCGTTAGCATATTGACAATCGCGGTTCATGGACCTCTTTAAACGATTCACGGACCTCTTTAGACTTGGAGTATTGGGTGTGTTTAGCCGAACTAAACGTTGAGAAGTGTTGAGTGTGAACATTTTCGGGCCGGACACGTTTATGTTGAGGTGCATTGCGATTGGTCGGAAAAAGTGTGACGCCATATTGGTCATTCGCCGTGCTTTCCAATTAGAGCACAGAGCGACACAATGTCGACATTTCTGGTGTATTCCTTTGCTCGGATAGGCCGATTCCATCAGAAATGTCGACACTGTGCCGCACAATGCTCCAATTGGAAAGGACCCTCGGTACGTCAGATTGACACAACCTAACCTAACCCAACTACAGTAATCAGTGATTACAAGCCGCCATTTGTGGTGAGCCTTTCTGCTCAACGTTCTGTTCGGCTAAACGCACCCATTCTAAGGGAAGGGGCGGGAGGGGGGGGGGGGGTGCAACTTTAACTCGACGTCAATTCGGACAGAGATAAATTTTTGAAAATTCAAAATGTAATGAAAAAAAAAAAAAAAAATTGGAAAAAAATCGGGTCTGAGTGAGGAAAAAAAACACAGACAGCTTGTATATATCTGTCGGCAGAATCGCGGATACAGAGCAAAAGACCGCTGTGGAAGGGTGACGATACTTTGTGCGCTAACGGACGGAGCTGTGAATTTTTTCTTAAATGCTGGATGATGGCCGGCCTTTTGGACGGCAGTTGTGGTGGGATTATGTTCGCTTGTTGCCAGCGCAAAGACGGTAAAGCCATAAGCGCATCGTCTGATTATAACGCTATCACGAGCGACACGACGAGAGATCATTTACAGCCACAACATGCACCGGATACGGATACATCGATTGACGATCGTAAGTTCATCAGCATCGCGACACGTTGGGTTAAAATCATTCGCATGTTTTTGTTTTTTTTTTTTTTTGTTCCACGCACACGAAGAGAGAAAAAAAATGCACGCACGGAGGTAATAAAAAAAAAAAAAAAAAAAATTCATTGAAATTAAAAGCAGTCGAAATTGAAAAAAAAAAACAAAATAATAATAATGCGAAGCGAAGCTCTGGTGCATGGCTTTGGTCTGTGAGGATCGATCGTTTGTCCTACCATCACTGGCTGTCTCCACTGACTAATCAAAAAAAAAAAAAAAATGCACATCCACGAATCTTCACGAATGCTAATTTTACGAATGATTGTTGTTAACCCGTTATAATCACCATGGGTCCAGCTGACCTGGATTTTTTTTTTCAATCTAATATTACGAGTAGTAAACAGGCGAAAACCGGACTCATGCCGCTGTATAGGTGCGCTTTGAAATGTCCAGTTTACGGTAGTTAAGGTTGTTGTGCTGGCTAGAAAGAGGGGGTAAAAAAGGGGGGTGTGCCCTATGCTTATACATTGAGTTGATCCACTGTTACCACTCGTATGCTACAAAAAATCGAAAGATTTTAACATATGTTTTCGGACGATTTTTTAAGAGATATTTATAAAATAATGCGTTTTGTGAATTATCGGTGATTGCAATAAGGGTTTTTTTTTTATCTTATATAATTAATTTTAATAATTTCTTCTCACATGAGATCCCGAGATGATTTGGCAACGTCGCAAATCATAACACGATAATATTCAGGTTGGCAGTAATGCCGCGAAGTTAGAGAATTCCGTAGAGAGTATGCGTCCCGTGTATAACCTAAAATCTCGTGAGGCCGTTACAAGTGACAGCCACTTCTCAAGTTCGCGATTCGCGATAAAAAATGAAGATGTTTGTGATACATCACAAAGATTGTTTTTAACGGATTTTTTGAATTACTAAGAAGATGAAATAATTTTCTTTATTAATTATCCCGAATTACTCCTCCTTTCCGACTCACTCTGATACCGAATGTCGATAAGTCAGGTAGCGTATGTGCCGTCTACGACGTTGCCGTCTTGCGACCGCCTGTTCTTACATATGCTTGATTTTCGGCCACATTCCCTGATAAATTAATTAATAACTTGATAACGGTACTGTGGATCCTCATTTGAACGTCGCCAAGAGTTAAAATACGATAGTTCTTCGATACGTACACTTTTTTTTGAGCTCATTGGCACCATTTTCTTGTCAGATATTACGTAAATACTGCAAACATTATCAGAATTTCTCTATCATAGGTGCAGTTAACCTACAAAACACGTCAACTTTCCGATTTTTTTTCTCAAAAACGGTACTGTGAATCGTATCCAAGTTTTACAGGAACGTAGGCAAAGGTGTTATATATATTGTGGAAAAATTTGGTTTGCGTGGCATCATTTTGAAGTATCGTCACAACAACCTTAAGGATGTATCGGACGTACCTTCCCAACCAAAAGTGACTTTCGTCGACGATATTGCATACTTCATGGTGAGATAAAAATCGGAAAAAATTCAACCACAATAAAGACGATAAGAAGATTACTTTTTAATAATAATAATGCCCAAAAGTTATCAATAAATTGTTTAAACAAAACATTGTTTAACAAATTTTTAGGGAATGTTTTTTTTTGTCATGCGAAATGAATTCGTTGATTTTTCTGACTACACGTGAATTTTCTTTAAATTTTCTTATCATTTTGAAATTTCGGTTTTCGGAAAATTGTCAAGGTTGTATTTGCGAAACTACTCGTTCAATTCCCTGTGAAACTTCTTAATTGTAATATAAAACGTTTTTACGAAAACATAGCCAAAATTCACGATTTTTCCTTGATTTTTCAAAATTAAAAAAATCTTCGAAAACCAAAATTTCAAAATGATAAGAAATTTTTTTAAAAATTCATGTGTATTCAGAAAAATCAACGAATTCATTTCACGTGTAAAAAAAAAAAACTTTCCCTAAAAATTTGTTAAGCAACGCTTTGTTTAAACAATTTATTGATAACTTTTCGGCATTATTATTATGAAAAATTAATTTTCTGATTGTCTTTATTGTGGTTGAATTTTTTCCGATTTTATATCTTATCATAAAGTATGCAATATTGTCGACGAGAGTCACTTTTGGTTGGGAAGGTACACGTCCGATACATCTTGAGCGTCAGTGCTGTCCCAGAGGAGGCTTCGAAGACATGCAGGCGTGCTTTCAAAACAAATTTACTTTTTGAAAAACACCGTACCAAAGTTTCAAATTTTTTTTATGAAAGTACCATAACTCAAGAGTATCATGCTAAAGTTTTGCGAAAAAATATTGAAAATTGAAAGAGTTATGAATTTTTTAGTAGAAAACCATGTTTTCCGGACACTTTTTTGTCAGGATTTTTTTTTCAGTAGTTGAAAACCAAAAATGCACAGTTTTTTCGACGAGAGCATGTTCTTCAATGTTCAAATTATGTCTATGAATTTTTATACGGAAATACAACGCGTCATTTTGCTTCAGTAATCGCTCAAAGTTGGCACGGGTCACGTTGACCCGTCGTGACCATTATGAAAGGCTACTGGGGTGTGATTATTACGGGTTAAGGTAGTCCTCGTGCAAATACATTTTTCATGAGAATTTGTTGAAATTTATAATAGACGAAGAGAATGCTAGTACCCAACTTCTCGTGAAATTTGAAGCAGATTTATCGTTCCTAAATCGAGATATTCAATGTCAAAGTTATCGAACCATTACGTGTAGAGCATATAGCAAGCATTGCTGTACCCTGATACAAGCACGGTTTTTTAAATATTACAACTAAACGCGTCACCAGATTTGGATAAAAAAAAATTGTAGACGGTAGAAGATATATTAGGAAGACATATTCACATATTAGGAAAACAGAACAAAATTATTTACCGTTTCGTTTACGAACGATGATCACGAACAGAATGCAATATATGAATGAAAATTCGACGCATATACAGATATAGTAGCTGCATATTCTATGGTGTCAATGTATCCGAATATACACGGTTCCGTGTGCAAAAGTCATTTCTGTACAGACTCAATCAAAAGTTCGCTGCATATGACCACTAGGGCCGTGTATATTTTATCATGCGGTACATAGGAAACTTTATCGCACTATTGTAGCACGAGGACTACCTTAAAGATCGTTCAGGTTTGCATTCCCAGCCGAAAGTGAGATATGATGAGAATTTTGAATACTTCGCAATGTAATAAAAATATGAAAAAAAAATCAAGCGTTCCGGAGATCCTAAAAATTGGATTTGGATAATAACAATGCCAAAGAGTTATCGACAAATTGGTTAAGAAAGAGTTGCTGAAAAAATCGTCAGATATTTTTTTCTTCTTCTTGGATCGAATGAATTCGTTGATTTTTTTTTTAATTTACTTGTGAATTTTCTTAGTTTCCCCTTTTACTTAAATTATTCTTGGAAAATTTTTCAGTCCAATGCGATTTAAAAATTAAAAAAAAAATTCAAACAATCTTATTTTATATGAAACAAAAAAGAAAATTTTGCTGATGATTTGTCAAATAATTTCTCTTTTTTTCAACGATCTTGTTAACAATTTTTTGGCATTATTATTATTATTGAAAATCAATCTTTCAAATATCTTCAATGTCGTCGATTGTTTTTCTGTTTTTTGGTGACGTAGCGAAATTTCTGATCCGATCAAACTTTTCGCTGGGAAGTGTTAAATACTTAAAGCATCCTTAATTGAGTAATCGATCGATTACCGATGCTCAATGAATTTTCGCACGCTTATTTTACTTTATTTTTTTTTTTTTTGTTAATATCGTTATTCTAGTCGATGATTTTTTTTTTCGCCGAAATAATCAAATCCCGATGTTTCGCTATATGCTATATTGGTAGTACTACATCGACCGATGCTCCAAGCTCCAAGTCTAAGAGTCTGTGTTAAAAAAAAAATTTTTAACTTTATGCCCGAGAAAAGCATAGCTCGAAGCAATTATTGCTGTAGAAAGCAAAAATAACAAATGAAGAAGAAAAAAATTAAAAAAAAATACATTATTGTTGGAAATAACGTGATCGACAGGTTGCGGTATATCGGTCTCGAAGCAAACGGCACAGAGGCGAATAGTCGGCGGTGATGAGGCTGGATTCGGCAGTTTTCCGTGGCAGGTAGGCTGATTTTTTTTTTTGCACTGTTTTTTTTCCCCAGACATCGACTTTTTCGTTAATCATGATTTTTAGGCGTACATAAGAATCGGATCGAGTCGATGCGGTGGAACTCTTGTCAATAGATATCACGTGGTGACCGCCGGTCACTGCGTTGCCAAGTAAGTTGACCATTCAGATTATGAAATAATAATATTCTTGAAAAGTTAATAATAATGATAACGATACCAATAATAATGTTCTGAAAAAGTTTTGAGAAAATTATAAAACGTATGGCGACGGTTGTTTGTTTAAACAATCCGAATACTCAAGAGATGGGATTTTTTCGTTTCTCTTTATGACCTAAAAGGCCCTTTCAGATTATAACTTTCCCCCGACACTTGCAACAAACATCCACAATTGGAAAGAGTAAAAATTATTTTGCTTCATCGCTACAATAAAGCGCCGGTAGCTCAAACGAATTAATTAACAAACGAACGAAAAAAAAAAAAACACACCCAAAATCATCTGAGCAATTTGTTTATTATTTTTTGCCGTTGTAATTCGTTAAATTCGTTTCAGAGCCTCGTCTCGTCAGGTCCAGGTCACGCTTGGCGATTACGTCGTGAATTCCGCCACGGAAACACTGCCGGCTTACACTTTCGGTGTTCGCGAGATTCGAGTTCATCCATACTTCAAATTCACCCCTCAGGCCGATCGGTGAGCCAATTTTTCTTAAATCCGCAAATAATTTTTTTTTGCCAATATTCGCACAATGACGCGGCTTTGAATTTTTCGCGGGGGATGGTTTTATTTTTTTTTTTCATCTTTTTGTTGTCCCTGTCAAACAGATTCGACGTCGCGGTACTGCGACTCGATCGTCCGGTTCACTACATGGCCCACATTTCGCCGATCTGTTTACCCGACAGAAACGATGATTATTTGGGACAGTACGGCTGGGCCGCCGGCTGGGGTGCTCTGCAAGCCGGTAATTTATGATCGCGTTATGTTTATTTTATTTTTTTTCAAATTCAGAATATAAATAATGTCGAATGATTTTTATCGCGAATTCTAACGATTTATATTTGCCCCTGAAGGCTCGAGACTGAGGCCAAAGACTCTACAGGCTGTGGACGTTCCGGTGATCGACAATCGAGTTTGCGAGAGATGGCATCGCTCGAACGGCATCAACGTCGTTATTTACGACGAGATGATGTGCGCAGGATATCGAGGAGGTGGAAAGGACTCTTGTCAAGTGAGTTATGAACGGTTATTGGTCTGCAAGCAGACCAACAACTACTGAACTATTCGAACTCGTTTCTGTAAACAAACACACGAACAATTCGAACTTGTTTTTATAAAAAAAAACAGCTTTTTTTTTTTGTCAACGATGCAGATGTAATCTATCGTTGCCATAAATCGATACATTTGCAGTCGTTCGTTTGCATAGAGCTGGACACTCTACGCGTGATCGAATCGTGTGGGAGCATTGAGTATAGGTCCAATATAAAGTTTGGCAACGCAGATTTGGGTCCATGTAAAGTTGAGTTGGGTAGAATCGGATCAATAGAGAGTTTGGCCAGGTAGAGCTCAGTTGGAGCAGAGCAGTCAGGGGAGTGTAGGGCTTGACCAGGTAGACTTTAGCAGGGTGGATTCAAGCAAATTTAGAATTTAATCACGCAGAGCCGCATCAATGTAGAGCAGAGCTGGGCAGTACTTCAAGTACCCAGTACTTGCGATGTACCGGAAGTACAGTACTTGAAGTACAAAGTACTTCAAAAGTATTTCAAGTATTGTACTTAAATTTTCAAGTACTTGACCTGTACTTCAAGTCTTGTACTTAAAATTTCAAGTACATGCCATGTACTTAAAGTACTTGTACTTAAATTTTCAAGTACATGGCATCTACTTAAAGTACTTGTACTTTAAGTACCAGTACTTCAAGTACTTGTACTTAAAATTCCAAGTACTTTTCTGTACTTCAAGTACTTTTTCAAGTACCAAGTATCAAGTACTTTTGAATACGTTTTGCCAATGGTCGCATGTATAATATGCCTTTTAATATATAATTAAGGAACGTTCCGCGTAGCGATGCCGCGAGACGAATCGAGTTAATCCTAGAATGGTAACCTTATTTTTTTTTTACCTATTATGGTAACCCGGGGTGACCGAACACCCCAATTTTGAAAAATTCATATCTCCGGTAAAATTTCACAAAAAAGGGTTCAATTTGGGCTCATTCTTTGCGTTTTTTAATGCAGAATCACGTGAGCCTACGGAAATTTTGCTTGAAGTCGGAAAAGTTAGTAAAAAATGAGGTAAAAGGGTAAAAAACATGAAAAAATCGTAAAAATGACTTTTTTGATTGAATTTGCAATATCTCCGTTGATTTTTTTATCGAAATTGAACAAAACCAACGGCATTATAAAGTGAAAATATAAAGTTTCGAGACAGGTAGCTTAGTTTTACTCGATTTTCGAAAAAGTCTATTTATTCCGGGAATCGAAGTCTGGGAATTAAAAAAAAGTCGAAATATTCACTTTTACCGCCAAAATTGGTGTAACAACGCCAAATTATGTGGAAATCGAATGAAACCAACTCTATTTTTAAGAGGAAAGGTAATTATAAAAGATATGTAAAATATATTTTGTATTTATGTTACATGTTTATATGTACTTATATTCCATTTGACATAGAGAGAGAATTCGACAAATAGTGCCATGAGAGATTGAGCATTGACTTTGATTTATAATTCTTCGTTTAAATATTTCGGTTCAAATCTGCCTAGCCTGAGTGAATCGCGCAATGTGAAAATATGTGTTGATACAAAAAGTACTCGAATCAAAATCAAATGAGTTCAAAGAGTACGTAACAAATCAAAAATAAGTACTAGAACTTACGAGATGTACGTGAAATCTTGAAAAGTATTTGATACTTGATTTTTGACGTACTTCAAGTACTCGGTACTTCAAGTACTTTTACTTCAAGTACCTGGTACATTGAGTACTTCAAGTACTTGGTACTTAAAGTACTCGGTACTTCAAGTACTTGGAAACCTTGAGTACTTCAAGTATTTACGGTACTTGGTACTTGTAATACACGAGTACTTCAAATACTTAGAGTACTTTGTACTTTGTACTTGAAGTACTTTCCGGACTTTGCCCAGCTCTGATGTAGAGTATGGTCACGTGGAGTTCAGCCGAGTAGAGTCGGATCAGTGTAGAGTTCAGTCACGCAAGGTCAGGCCTGATGTAAAGTTTGGCGACGTAGAGTTGCCTCGCTGTAGACTTTAACTGCGTAGAGTCGGACCAATATACAGTCAAGGCGTATAGATTCGCGTGACCTCTTGATCTGGTCAATACGGAGTTTGGACAGGGTATAGAGATCAGCAACGTGGACTCGAGGCAGTGCAGAATTTGGCCACGTAAATTCAAGTCGGGTAGAGTATATGGCCAATGTAAAGTATGGTCGCGTATTAGACCTAGATGGATGTAAAGTCTAATCGGATAGAGTGGGGCCAATGTAGTCGGGTCAATGTAGAGTTCAGTCTCGTGGAGTAAGGCCAACTTAAACTTTAGCCACGTAGAATTGGATCAATGCAGAGTTTATAGTCTTGTGGAGTCAGACCAAAGTAGAATTTACCTGTGCGGTATCAGATCGAAGCAATGCCTAGCCGTGTAGAGTCCGATCAAGGTAGACTTTGGTCACGTAGAGTTGACTCAATGTAAAATCTAATCGCGCAAAGTCGGGGCTAATCTACAGTTCTGCCTCACAGAGTAGAAACAATATGCAGACTTTAGTCGCGCTGAGACCGACCAGCGTAGGGTTTCGTCTGTCATACCAAAAATCGGGCCTGTGTCGTAATCGGTGACGCGCAGAGTCGGGTCTGTATAGAAACGGCTCCGTAAAAACGGACGGCTGATAAAAAATTGCCGGATCATTACTCCCAGTCATTTGGCTACCATATACTTTTATGAATGGAGCAAATACCCGGTGACATTTGTTCCCAACCGTGGAGACGGTTTTAGCGGTGGAGCACCGATCGAAAGTTATAAGTACTCGGGGAAAACTGGTTTGTAGTTCTGACAAATGCTGCCAACGTCGGGGCACTTCAGTCACTTCCACATGGTACCTTTGTTGATTCAACAAAGGGCGTGTTCCGAAATTGACTGGCAGTGCTGAAAATGTATAGTGCAAGTCACGTATACTGTACATTTTCAGCACTGCCAGTCAATTTCGGAACACGCCCAAAGTATCGCGCTGTTGAATATAGTTCTGGCTGCGCGCATGCGCACGAGGCACGAATATCAGTCCATAAGGCACTCTTGCGATCTACCTTTGTTGATTTAAGAAAGGTAGCCTGGTCAAGTCAACGATTAATGCCTACAAAGATACACGTTGTTGGTTTGCGACAATCTTACCAATGGCGTGCCAACAAAAAAACTCTACCAAGATGAACTTTGTTATAGTGGCGCCGCACGTCGGTCAGATCAACAGATATAGCTGTCAATATAACCAATTATTTTTCCCCGTGTACACGGGGTCGGCGTTGTAAAAGCGAGATATCGACAAAATATATTGATATATCGATTTATCGAACTATCGATATATCGAAATTACAAAACCGTTTTGTTTTTTTGCTCGAAAATTTAGGGTGACAGCGGAGGCCCCTTGATGCTGGAAAAGACAGGACGATGGTACTTGATAGGGATCGTATCAGCGGGCTATTCGTGCGCTCAGCCTGGGCAACCGGGAATTTATCATCGTGTTGCGAAAACGGTTGATTGGATAACTTACGTGATCAATTCGTAGTGAATATAGCATGATGTGTTACCGCTAATCGATAAACAAGAATCGCGAGTGTATAATCCGTTTTCAAGTATATTTGCCAATTGTTTAACTGATTCGGGAATATGACGTTGAAGAAGAAGAAGAAGAAGAAGAAAAGTCGAGTGACTCGATATATTCTCGCCACGTTGATATTTATTACTTAATGCTTAATTGTGCGTGAGTGCGTGCGTGTTGTGTGAGAGGGATTTTTTTTTAATTTCAATCGTACAGTTCAAAAGCCCGAATTCAAGTATGGAAATAATTTTCAGAAATATTCGGCCGAATAGTTATTCGCAAAATTACTGAAAATCGTAAAAATTTTCGTGAATGTTTGTTGGGGGGAAGAGCTATATGGGCATAAATGTGATAAATCCTTCTGCGTTATGTAAATATTGTATTTTTTGGTTGTTTAATTGTCAATATGATTATTTTATTCACGGAAAAAATGGATTAATCTTGTTAAAATAAAGTTTCTGTTCATTTGAGAGATCGAAAAAAAATGTGTGAATTGATTTCGATTTAATTTACCTGGCCCATATTCGTCAAGTCAGTTATATTTTTTTTTGTTCAATTTCAATATGCTATTTTTATCCATTCGAGTGCACTATTTTTTTTTTGGAATATTCGTTGTTTTTTTTTTTCATCAAATAAATTCATTTTTCTCGTTGCACACCGAGTTTTCTTGTTTTGGTTTTTTTTTTCTTTCCAATTATTTGGAGTTGTCACCCTTGTGATCGGGGCAGCGATTTTACGAAAAATATTTAAGGATAAGAAAATCGGAATTATTGCATCTTACTTTTGATTACACTACACTATAAGATGCTGCGTGGAATGATAGTTGACCCTCATTGCCCCAACGAATACTCTTGTAGTAATCTCTGTGTTATACTCGCCTTACCATCGATGGGATACAGCGGTCGCTTCATATAGTTCCATTCATTTGTCTTAAATATTTCCGGTAGATGACTCTGGTAGTCTGATCAAAGGAAAAACAACAAATCTCGATAAGGATGGGACCATTAGGTTAAGCGGCCAGATGGGATAGGGTTTCCCATATATTTCAGTGTCTCCCAAGGCAAGTACAAGCTGTACATAAGAAATTATGTACAGCTTGTACTCTTAATAAAAAAACAACAACAAATCAGGACTGCATGCCGGCTAGAGAGCGCTCAAAGCCCTTGAAATAAAATTAAAAAAGAGAAAAAAAACAACAAATTTCTGGCGGCGAAATACTCGGCTGCTGATATTTATACACGTTGGAAAAACTCTGATGGTAATTAAATCATTCGATTCGTTAATTATATTTTTGCTCGCTATTGATCACTAAAAGTGTTTTTTTTCCGCACTATTATGCACTATCAGTGTTTTTCCACACTACTGGTGACTGTTCTTTCCACACTATTTGTCATCAATAGTCTTTTTTGCACACAATTTGCAACTAAATAATGTTTTTGCAAAATGTACAGACTTTTTAGATTAATTGAAATAATTATTATTTTGCCCTCGAATCTATTGAATCCGGGAGTCGATCGATTTTAAAGTTCGTCTGCTGTACGAAATAAAAACTTCGAAGTGATGAAAAATATTTTTTTTCTCATTTCTCGCTCGTTCAAATTGTAAAGAATTTTAGTCTTTGAATAGCATCGCCATCGCCCGGCGCCGTGAAAAACTATCCAAACGTTGACATATTGACGTTTGACGGTTTTTCGGGTTTCCGTACGTCAGGACCACGGTCAGGACTTTGTATCCATTTCCTGATGGCGAGAAATACCCTGCCGACCCTGCCTGCTACTGGTTTATACGTTGGAGAAACTCTGATGGTAAATCCTTCGATTCGTCAATTGTATTTTTGCTCGCTATCGATCACTAATAGTGTTTTTCCACAATATTGTACACTGTCAGTGTTTTTCCGTACTATTGGTGACCAATAGTGTTTTTTGTATTTTATTGGTCATCAATAGTATTTTTGCTCACTATTGACCACTTCATAGTGTTTTTGATCACAATTGGCCACTAAATAGTGTTTTTGCATACTATTTCTTGCCACTAAATAGTTTTTTCGCACGCTGCTGGTCACCAACAGTGTTTTCGCTCACTATTGGCGACCACATAGTGTTTGTGCACACTATTGGCCTCTAAATAATGTTTTTTGCACACTATTGGCCACTAAATAGTGTTTTTGCACACTATTTTCCTCTAAATAATGTTTTTGCAGATTACTGGCCACTAAACAGTGTCTTTGCTCACTATTTGCCTCTAAATAATGTTTTCTGCATACTATTGGCCACTAAATAGTGTTTTTGCCAACTATTGACGACTAAATAGTGTTTTTGCACACTACTGGCCATTAAATAGTTATTTTGCACACTATTGGTTTCCAAATAATATTTTTTGCACACTAGTGGCCACTAAATAGTATTTCTTCACACTATTATCCTCTAAAAAATGTTTTTGCACACTATTGGCCTCTAAATAATATTTTTTGCACACTATTAGCCATTAAATAGTATTTTGCACACTATTTGTCTCTAAAAAATGTCTTTTGCACATTATTTGCTTCAAAAAAATTTTTTTGCACGCCATTGAGCACTAAAAAGTGTTTTTGAAAACTATCTGCCACTAAATAATTTTTTTTGCACACTATCGGTCACCAATAGTATTTTAGCACATCATCGATCACCTGTAGTGTTTTTACTCACTATTGGCCACTATCAGTAGTGTTTTTTCACACTATTGGTCACTAAATAGTATTAATGGGCACTATTATGATCACTAGTAGTGACTTTTCATTCAATAAGCAAGGATCCATTCCAAGTGAGTGATTATATGTACTATATGAAGCCTTGAATCTCATTGAGTATACTCGTGTGAATATTTTAGCGTTTCTGTAAGCTCACAATCTGCCTGAATTTTCGAGTTTCCCAAATAAGTTTTTCGACAAGTTTCATTGAATGCCTGTGTCAATATTCGAGTTTGTATGAGTACCACCACACTTTATCTCCTTCGAGTTCCTTTGACATTATTAATATCACTATTATAACTATTTTATTGACTTATTATTTTTATTTTCTTCATTTCATTTGTTTGTCGACTTTCCAGCTAATACAGTTTAACGCTTGTTTGTGTCATTTCTGTTCGTTAAAATTTCTATCGTACGGCATGAAAAAAAGAAACATGAAGGAGCAAAAAGTTGGGAACGAAAATTCACAATATAATTGTGCATCAGTGATTTCCTTCGAGCCTCAAAGTTTCCACGCTACTTCAAATATAATATCCAAGGAATAATGAATTATTAGGGTGAATCTGTTTCGAGCGAATGTGTCGTAGTTTTTTTTTTTTTTTTTTTTTTTTTTTTCCATAGCAGAGGAAAATGGAATCACCGGAGGAACAAAGTTCGCGTCTCCAGGGAAATTATTCAAGGACTATTGGCGAAAGGGGATGGAAAAAAAGAAAATCTATTCTCCGCTCCCCGACGATGGGCTCGTGACAAAAATCTGGAAGAAACAATTGAATCGAATATTCCAAATTTATTTTTGTGTTTTAAGCCGAACATATATAAATATATATATATTACTGAACTAATATCGCTTATCGTTCAGTGCGTGTCATTAAATTTAATTCAGACATTTCTTTTGACAAGTTTCACATTTCATTGCATTCGACACGATAAATCAGCAGGAACAATTTTTTTTTCCCCTCACAACAATATAATTTCGATCGTACAATGGCACGAGTGGTTCACAAGAAACCTCACGACGTCTCCTCAAATTCAATCAAATCAAGGCTAAATTTAACAATCTTTTTTTTTTTTTTTACAAATTGTCGTGCAATAGTTAATTGCGTATAGCGATAGAAGATCACTGTCATATTTTCCAGTAACATAATATAATAATATTTGTTTTTTCCGATAGACTTCCGGGGGAAAAAAGTTCGGATCTAAACGTGCAGATCAAATTTAGAGATATATGCAGTTATTTTGTAGATGTGCGAGGATTCAAATTTTTCGAAAATCGTACATTTACCTAGATCTCAATTAGATTAAACCTATAGATTTTCATTAGATCTATCTTGATATGAATTATATTTACTCAGATATCAATTAGATCTGCCTAGATATCAATTAAATCTACCTACCTCTATACCTATAACGTGCGCTCGAACATAATTTCAGGTTGACTCGAATTTACGTAAATCTACCATTACGCGTACGGAGATCCAGAGATAGATCTACGGCTTTTCAAAATTTAGATCAAATTTCATCGAAAAAAAAAAAAAATAACTAGGTAAATCTAAATCATACGCACGCAGATTTTGAACAATTTGTTCCGGGATTCGTAAATAAAATCGACTGGTTCAATGTCAATTGTCAACGAGGTGGATTCTTTTATTCGATTTTTTGCAAAAAAAAAAAAAAAAATAATCATAATCGAAAATATTGGACTACTCCTGGACGGGTGTCAGTTTGAAAAAAATACTCCGACCAATGTACGTGAAATATTATTTTTTTGTTTTTGAAAGACTGGCGATATTTTTTTTTTTTTTTTTTTTGACATTTTCATATCGAATTTTTGGGCTCTGGGAAAAAATCGACAGGATTCGTAATCAGCGAAAAATTTCCGACCATCCTGAGCCTGAAAATTTGGTGAAAGACGAAAAAAAAAAAAACAAATTCTCAATTTTTCGTATCCAAAAAGCACCTTGAAAATCGGCCGATTTGAGTCCAAGCAGTATGTATGGAAAAATTGGCCAAAATCGATGGTTCGACTTTAGAAAATTAAATTAAAAAAAAAAAATCGAAAAAAAATCGTAGCTCGAGGAACCAAAAGTTTTCGGAGCTGAAAAGGCTCATCCGGGAAGCAATATGTTAATAACAGCGATTTTAGCGAATCCATTCATTTTTCGTAAAAATTGAAAAATTAAAAAATCTTTCGAATTTTTGAAGCTTTCATTTTCGACCCAGCAGTATCGGTTTATTCTTTTCCGCTGATCGCGAATCTGCGGCAGCATCTTTGTATAATACAGAGAGATCAATAATTATTATTAAGTTCATTATAAAAAAATGATACGAATTATTGTTTTTGTACAATTATGGTTTTTGTACACAATTTTTTTTCACACATGGGTAGGGGAGACCGGGGCAAAATGGTATAGCGGGGCAAAACGGTACCGGGGCAAAACGGCACTGGGGCATAATGGGATCGGGGCATAATGGGATAGCAAAAAATGAAGTTTCTTGGGTGCTTGATTTGGGGCAAAATGGGACAGAGAGGAGTGGAATATCAAATTGGGGCAAAATGGGACAGAGAGGAGTGGAATATCAAATTGGGGCAAAATGGAATCGGGGCAAAATGGGACACACAAAAATGAAGTGTCGCACACGGAAAAAAATGTGTATATTAAAAATAGCAATAACAGTATTGCTCTTAAAATATTGCTGTGACAACAATAATTTGGTTACTCGTTACACTAATAGATTGCTCTGCAAATTTTCTCATTATCGCTGAAATGGCCTTGCTGTTATAGCCATAATGTATCGTATTTCGAACTAAAAAATTTTAATAACCTAGCAATAAAATATCGTACCATAAATGTTGCAGAAATAGCAATACAATTTGTTCACGGTACATTACAGTGGATTTTGAAGTACAACACCGTTATTGTTAAATTTGAATTGTTATCGTAACAATATCGTTTCACGTACCCACAACAATAATTTCACGCGAAATACAGCAATAACGTCCTGCCTTCTCAATATTGCAATAATAGCAATATGTTTCGTTCGCAGTACATTACAGTGGATTCTTAACTACAATATTTTTATTGTTAAAATTAAATTGTTATCATAACCATATCATTGAACGCCCCCACGACAATATGGATTCACGTGAAATACAGCAATAACGCGTCCTGCCTTCTCAATATTGCAATACTAGCAATATGCTTTGTTTCCAGTACATTACATTGGGTTCTCAACTACAACATCGTTATTGCTAAAGAGAAAAGAGAGATATAGCTAAGGCAGGCCAAGGACAAGAGGAAGACAAGATATAGACAAGAATAGACAGGCGCAGAGAGTGTTTGAGTACAAAGGAGAAAAGTTTTCTTATGAAAATTTTTATCCATTTTTTTCCCCTTAATTTATTTTCTTTTTAATTTTTTTTTCATTTCTTTCAAATTTTTTTTCTATGAAAATAAATATTATTTAAAAATTTGTAATTTATATCATACGCGTGCGCGGAAACGAGAGAAAGAAAAGTTTTTCCCTTGTTTCTGCCCTAGTGTGATATAATCTGCACGAGTATGCTATTATTTGAGGAGGTTTGCCACCTCCGCGCAGGAGGGGAAGATCGGTGACGCGTCGCTTGTACGCGGGTTGCCGGGCGGGTAGCGTGCGAGAGAGAAGTCCGCGTCACAAGTTCCCGAGCTTACATTGTATACAACGAGAGCTGTTTTCTTTTTAGAATTTCTCAATAACTATGTATGTACATATGAAGCATTTCGCTCTTTGCGAACTTCTTCCCAAAGATGTGATGAATTATCTAGATCCATTTTCATTAAATTCTTGTCGTTTTTAACGTACACTGGCAAAAATATTCTGAATTTTGGAATACAAAAAACGATAAAATCTACAAACCCTGGTAATTAAATTGAAATTAATACATACATAAAAACTAGAAATTTTATACATGGTTTGAAATTTAATAAAAATATACTAAATATTCAAACCATAGTTTGAAGTTTAATAATAATGTACTAAATTTCAAACCATGGTTTGACATTTAGTACATTATTATTTGAATCTTCGTCTGTTGAATTTTCAAACGGGTTTGGAATTTAGTAAATTATTACAATTTTTACATTGAGTACAAAATTTGAATTAATGTTAAAAAGTTATCAATAAAATGTTTAAACAAAACGTTGTTTAACAAATTTTTAGGGAAAGTTTTTTTTGACACGTGAAATGAATTCGTTGATTTTTCTGACTACGCACGAATTTAAAAAAAATTTCTTATCATTTTGAAATGTCGGTTTTCGAAAATTTTTTTATTCTGAAAAATGGAGGAAAAATCGTGAATTTTGGATATGTTTTCGTAAAAACGTTATATTATATTACAATTAAGAAGTTTCCAGGGCATTGAACGAATAGTATCGTAAGTACAACCTTTACAAATTCCCGAAAAACGAAATTTCAAAATGATAAAAAAATTTTTTTTAAATTCATGTGTAGTCGGAAAAATCAACGAATTCATTTCACATGACAAAAAAAAACATTCCCTAAAAATGTTTTAAACAATGTGCTGTTTAAACAATTTATTGATAACTTTTGGGTATTGTTATTATTAAAAAGTAATCTTATTATCGTCTCAATGTGGTTGAATTTTTTCCGATTTTTATCTTATCATGAAGTATGCAATATTGTCGACGAAAGTTACTTTTGGTTGGGAAGGTACGTCCGATACATCCTTAAATTTCCCAACATACAACTGATCAAGTGTTTTCTGGTGAGTCAAATACACGATACGAATTACCAAAGTTCATAAGCAGTCGATAGCGTAGTGGTTAGCGTGTTAGGAAGATAGGTAGGATAGGTAGGTAGGTCCCAGGTTCGAGTCCCAGTCGAGGAGGAAAAATCCTATCGAGAAAAATCGGTGTAGGATTTTTTTTTTTCATTGTAACCCTTCCATGACCAACACTGTTAAAAATTTCTGTTTGAAATTCATTAAAAAAAGTGTGTGAAGCAATTAATTAATATTTTTAATGTCAACTAGTGGTTCAGTACAGCAATAAAGATGGTAAATTTAAGTATAAAGTGGAAGCGCGCATGGTTATATGATATTGCTGTGAGGAAACATATTGTCTAGCAATGTCAACAATTTTTATTGCTTGAAATAGCATGAATATTTGCTGCTGTAAGCTGCATTAATTCGCTGAAGCCTATTGCAATAATATGTTGTAATATGCATTTACAATATTTTTATCGCTGTGGATATCAGCATTTTAGTATTGTAGGGTCGTAGAGCAATACTTATATTGTTTTACCTATCTGCAAAACTGACAAGTTCAATACAGCAATAAAACTTTGTATGTTGAAATAGTACAATAAATTATTGTTGACTCAGCAATATTATTGCTAATATTTTTTTCCGTGCAGCCCACTGAATTTGGGGCAAAATGGGATGACAGGAAAATTCATGCTTCGGCTCTATGAAAGAGCTGTTGAAACATAATCTAGTCTAAATGGTGCTTGTGGTTCGTTTCAGTCCACATATACGCAGATAATACGGACTGACCGATATATTTGTCGACACATATCCGTCGATTTCATGGGGAGCGGCAGTCCTAGTTTCATAAAACAATTTACGTAAAAATTGACAAGAGTTAGATTTTCATCAATGGTTTGAAAATCAGTATCAGTAACGTGCAGTTGGCAGAAAATAAATTAAAAAAAAACAAAGAAAGATAAAAACAAAAAAACCAAAAAATTGCACGCGTCAGATTATAAAAATTACTTGATTATTTAAATAATTAATAACGACAAAGAAATTGTACCAATCGAATAAGAAGGCTCAAATATGTCAAGTTTGGTACAGTTCTGACCGCAGAATCAAAAGTAATTGTTTAACAAACTTTAATAACAAATGAAAAATTAGTATTTTTTTGAATGTTGAAGTACTTAAATTTATTGGATTCAACGAATCCTGACGAGCCGAGCACGAACTGTTGTTGTAAAGTCAAAAATAATAATAATTGTTTAAGCGATTGAGTTAACAAATAAAAATTGTCGTCTTCTTTAATGTTAAATTACTACGATTAATCAAATTTCAACGAAATCGAACGAGTCGACCTTGAAACATTGCCTTAACCGCATGTCCAATCATTATATTTGGTCAAACAATGAATATCAAAAAATCAATTGAAGTTTTAGACTGCATTAATAGTCATTAATGCATTAATAGACTACACCAAACTTGCGAAGATTCTAACCGAATGATAAAAAATTATTATTTAAACAATTTAATTAACAATTAAATTGTTCGAATCGAATTGTTACGCTCGATTAACAATTTCCAAGAAATTTCAGAAAATGCCGATCGTACAATGAAGAATAAATATTTGAACAATTCAATTAACAAATGAAAACCGCTGCAGTCTTTAATATTAATAAATTATTACGCGTAATCGAATCTCAACGATATAAAATGAGTCGATATCAAAATACGCTTTTAAAAATATGCTAACTAATGCAATTTAGTTAAACGATAAATATCAACAAACTTATCGTATCACCTGGATTGTTAAGCTCAATTAACATATCCATTGTTTTATTCAATGCATCGGCCCATTTTGTCCCATTTTGCCCCAATCTCGTGAAAATAGTGGTCTCCGATTTTTCCTGTCCCATTTTGCCCCGATCCCGTTTTGCCCCAACCGCCTCTTTCTGAGGAGCCTGATTTTCTCCGGCCCATTTTGCCCCAGTCCCGTTTTGCCCCAATGACGTATTTTCCAGCAGTGTTGATTTTCACTATTCCATTTTGCCCCAAACCCGTTTTGCCCCGGTCCCATTTTGCCCCGGTCCCATTATGCCCCGCTATACCATTTTGCCCCGGTCTCCCCTATATATTGTATGGACAGAATTTCACTAGTTTGTTGTATCGATTCATGTTCATGATTAGGAACAAAAAAAAATGATTTTTTCTTCTTCATCGAGATGCCTGATGGCATGTTTTTTTTTTTTTTTTTTTTTTGTTGGTAGAAGGGTGATCCACCGATGGCTTCACTCTGCAGCCATCCTGCTATCGTATGCATTTACACATCGACGTCGCGAATTGTACTCACTGCATACGTCGAACCTCGCTTCGTATCTATTAACTGCAGTGCTATATATAGTTATATATATACATATATATATGTACATGTACCACCCGTTGGACCCGATACTTTTCCTACTGTCGAACGATAAATCCAGCAGCCAGCAGCGTACGAAATGTCCAGCGCAACGAAAGGCAGAGAACGAGAGACTTTTCCCCGTCGAATGGTGATATATCCATGTATATATATATATATATATATATATATGCCATATATATACATATACGTGGCTCGAATTCACCGAGCAAATGAACGCAATAAATAAGCTCGCAGCGGCAATAATTTCTTTCCCATCTCGAAAAATACGAACGCCTTGTTTTTTTTTTGCATCTCTATCTTCCTTTCCCCCCGTTTGATGAATTTTCATTAAAAATACTGCTCGGAATTGTGAAAAAAAAAAAGAATAAATAAATGAAAACTCGAGCTGTACGCCGTCTCGGCCGAACGACTGAGACAATAATTTATTTATTCGTCGTGTGTGACTGGCTCGAGAAATCAGTCAACTATATCCCCTTGCCAGCCCGCACGTTTTCAATTCGTCGAGCTGAAAAAATCAGGCGAGTTCTTCCAGTTTGAAGATTCAAGTTTTCATTTGAAAAGAAAAAAAAAAAAATGAAGCTTGAGTTGGGTCAAAGTTTAAACTTGAAAGGACTTGATTCGAGCTTTGCAAGATTGACAGACAAAGACTTTCGAATTTTGTTCTCTCACGACGCGTGACTCGATCTTGAACTTTTGTGAATTTGGCTTGAACTTAAAACTTCGCGGTACTTCGCTTGAACTGTAAACTTGCTGAAGTGACTTTTAACATTTTGTTTTTCCCAAGCTTGACTTGAAGGAGAATCTTTTCGAAACTAGCAGGAATCTTTTAAGCTTGAAAAAACTTGATTGGAGCTTTAAATTTGACAAACGTAACTTGAACTTCAATCCTGCGAAACGTAACTTGAACTTTGATCTTACTTGGACGGTTACTCGGACATCAGAAGCTTAGACGGATTTAAGTTCGAGGTACGATACGCATACCTTGAGCTTGAATTTGTTTGAGCTTCGCTTGAACTGTAAAGTTAAAAAAAACTCGACTCGAAGACTAAACTCCAATAGAGAGTAACTCGACTATTTTGATCTTTCCATACTTGACTCGAACTTTTTACGACTCAGAGTCGACATGAGGCTTTCAGCTTGAAAAGCTCGACACGAATTTTAAACTCCAAGGATTTTTCTTGATCTTTAAATTTGAAAGACTTGTGGCTTGAACGTCGAACTTGTCAAACGTGTGACTTGAACTTTAATCTTTAGACTGGTAGATTGAACTTTGTTCTTGCGAGTGATAGCTTGAAGCTTGAATCTATGCAAGCCTCAATTGAACTTTGAACTTGAAAAAAACTTCAAATGAACTGTAAGCTTGCGACTTGGATTCAAATATTTTCGAACTTAACGTGAAATTTATAATCATTGAAAGCTTGACTTGAACTTCGATGTTAGCAAACTTGACTTGAACTTTGATTGTTGGAAACTCGGCTTGAACTTTTAATCTTCATAAGCCTGGCTTGAACTTCAATCATTACAATTATCATATAAATTTGGTTTTCAGTCGACCAAGATCCCAGAAAAATTGCACGCAATAGATTTTTCTACAGGGTGCTTTATTGGGTGCAGGGGTGTTGAAAGCAATTTTGTGGTCCAGTTCGTGGCCAGCATGGTGCACACGAGAATAAAGGAAAAATCGGAAAAGATTTTATTGCCAGTCTGTATACACACTGGAATCGCTGACATTATTATACGCGAGGGGGGGGGTTGAGGAATTCTTAAGGGGGGAAGGGGGGAAGATTCTTCGAATGAATGGGAAAAACGTTGAATCGCCCACGCACGGGCCATATGGGTCTTGTTCGTCTTCTTCCTCTTCACCGGTCATTTTCAGAGGGTTAACGATCCCCCCCCCCCCTCCCTCTGGCCACCCTCTCTTGACCATCGATCGCAACGCGGGGGCGTCGATGGGCCTCGCTTAAATGTTCCAAATGACCATCAACGTCCGCACCAACGATTTCGCTAAACGTACACATTTTCCATCCCCTTCGTACTCCACCACCATCCACCGTTCAGCAAATGCAGCGAACTGTTCATTCGGCTAATTTTCAACTTTGATTCAACATTGAATTCACGGGGGATCATTTTGGCGCGGTCATCGAATTTGCACCTGGACAGAGCGCCGTCTCGTCACGTATTCGTATATATATAATTATCTCGCGAATAATTTTTTTTTTCTTTGAGCGACATTCACGATTCTTTTTTTTCTTTCAAATCGTTCAATAATATTCGTTATAAATTTTTTTTTTTTTTTCACGACCCTTCTCTATGCACAAAAATGCACAAACATTTGTGCATTTTTCGTCTATCCGCGCGGGATATCCAATTTTGCGTGTCTCTTGTAAAATGCAACCGAGCATTTGATTGTTTTTTTTTTTTTACTCCAGGACATGGAAATAAATGAAATATAAAAAAAATGAGGGTGAATTCAAGTCAAAGGAGAGTTTTTATTTTATTTTTTTATGATCGAAACTTACGATAGTTATTCCCGGGTCGTTTTTAATAAGTCGATGAATAATATAATCTTCGGCTGCGGGGGATCGGTCGAATGTCCCGGTGGCGAGTGTAACGAAAGTTAATTTCACGGTTTAACACCCGGTAATACTTTACGGAAGATTTTAGATGGCGCAAGAGAGAGAGAGAGAGAGAGAGAGAGAGAGAGAGAGAGAGAGAGAGAGAGAGTAAAGACGTCGCGGCAACATTCAAGAGCCACCCGCAATTTCTGTCGGCAAACAGATATCGTAAATTTACGGAAAACTCGTCACGGGAATTCGAGAAGCGTCGTGAAAATTTTTCGTCCAAGAGTTATAGAAGAATATAGTGGAGAGACCGCGCTGACGGATATATATCTCACGTTACCATAGCGGAAAATGTATATATATATATATATATTCACGGTCGAAAAAGGAATAGGGCTCGTTTCGAAGATCCGACGGAAGCCGCATATATACCTTTTGGGTCATATATATTGTTCACGCAGCCCTTAAGCGTCTTTCCAGCTTCGATATAATATGTATATATATATATACACATATATATTTTTTAAGTGTATTATACTAACAGGTCTTTTGGCTCGTTTCTTGCTGAGTGCCCATGAGCATTCGTGAATGCTCTTCAAGAGGAGAAATTTGCCTCCTTTTCCAACTTACCGAAAAAAATAACCCCCCCCTCAAATCGTACCAAAAATCTTGGAATCAAAATTTGATTGTTTTTTTTTTCGAAGAAACGATTGGTGAATGTGAAACGATTTTTTATAATCGAAAGGGATGCATTTATCGAGAGCCTTTGTGTAAAACAATAATTTAAAAAAATATTGAAGAAAAATGGCCACCGGCGGATGATGTAAAAATCGAAAGGGTTATTTAAGTTAGCAGCTTAGAGGCTCGTTGACGATCTCACGGCTTTTTAATTTAATATACTTTTTTTTTTTAATTAAGCAAAAGTAACGACGTATCTTCGTCGATTTGTCGTGCTCGAGTTACAGCTCGTCGCCATTTTCTTAGAAAAAATAAACATCGATTTTAAATAAATTGCTGAGCGGTATTGTTTAAAATCGATTTTCTTTCAAAGTAGCAACGAAGCACGAGTCATTAGTCGTATTTGTTGCTAATTTAAATACCGTCAATCGTCAATTTTGTATATACAACTTTAAACATGCAATAACATTATAATATATTCGAGTATATTTTTTTCCAATATGAAAAATATATTTCGGTTATATTTAAAATATATAAACATTTAAAATATATAAGTTACATGCATACAAAAATATTTTCACGTCTACGCAAGAGTAGCTAAAAAAAATATCTAATTTTTCGTAAAAACTTATTTTTCGACATCTTGCATATACTTTCTTTTCATAAAGATTGTTTTTTTTTTATTAAAGATACAATCTTAAAGAATCAATCATATTTACGTATCGAGGAATATTTTAGAATGGGATGAAATTATGAGACATTTTTTTAACGCATTTCGTTGCTGTTTAAAGGTGCATTTTTCCATTCCGGATGTGTCTGAGATTATATTCATGAATTTATATAATTGTTCATGAGTATTGGGAGTATTTTTTTAATGTTCATGCACGCCTCTGTGTGTTCATTAGTGTTCGTGAGTACATAAGTGCACATGTAACTCAACCAAACTCCTCGCTATATATATATATATATATATATATATATATATATATATATATATATATATACCCGTTATGTAAACATATAAAACATAGCAGACTGTCGAGGGGTTTGGTGGTCTCAGGTGGCGATGCTCAGAGCCAATTATGCGAACGGCCTGGGCTCCCCGGCCACGTTCCCATTGCAAGCACAAAGTTTAACTCGTCTACCGTCTATATACATCTAACTATCTGTCTATCTGTGGGCACAAACGCTATCTCACTATAACGTATTAAACGGAGGCAACGGTTTATATTCTCGCGAGTAATGGTCTCGGCTAGCCTTTAATTAACTCGCATTTATTTTACGTGATGCGAGAGATAGAGAGAGAGAGAGAGAGATAGAGCTCTCTATTCTCACCCCTTGGGCAATTTATACAGAAAACAGAAGGGCAATTTCAACAAGATAAAATATACATAGGTAAAATATTGTGCTCCGGAAAAAAACAAAAAAAAAAAACAGATTTTCTAGCGAAGAAATTTGGAAAACAAATTTCGTCGAATAATTTTAGGGGTTGTAATTTTTATATACATATATACATATATTTTTTTTTTTTGTTTTTCTTTCATTCTCGTGTCAATAAATTATGTGGGAGGCAGCTCGAGCAAGTATCTTATCTTTCCTATTATCGATAGCTGGCTCGGGACCAACATGGCGAAACCTCGACCTCGAAACAACCCTTCGGATCCAATCCCCCCTTCGTGATATAGTACATAATATTCGGTCTTTTCTTCGCTATATATTATTCTCATATATATATATATATATATATATAGCGATGTATATGCGCGACACAATATAGCATGGTAGTTTCTGGCCCATAATACGTACCATTATCATGTCTTTTTCCATAAATAAGAATAAGGCACTGAATCATAAAACGAGGGTAGTTTTTCGATATATACATATATGCATCTCGTATTATATGCTTTCGTGTTTTTCATGCTCTCGTGGCATCGATAATTCACGCATATCATATGTAACGTATGATGTTAAAAATGATGGCAAGTAAATTACAATTGTTTATTCAATGTCTGAGAAAATTGCCAGATAACTCAGTCATATTTATAATGACGTCATAAAATTCTTATAAACAAGAAAAGACAAGCTTTTCTCCAAGGAGAAAAATATAATTTACGCGAAGATATATAACTTTTTTCACCACGGAAATATAATTAATATAAATAAATTCGATTGTCTGGATTAGCAGTTTTTCCGAATTTCAATGATTTTTTTTTTGCTTATGAGTAAAAAGCCTTTGTTTCATCATGAACGATGATAATTAATCGGGGATATGAAAAAGTAGTGCCTCGAGAGCTTAAAGAACATTTTTTTCCCCATTTTTCTATTTTTCTTAACGATATATAGCACAATACAAATTATTTTTCTCAACTATATAGCACAATCAAAATTACGATAATCCAAATAAGCCCTGAATAAAACATATTTTCATCAAATTTTTTGGAAAATACAAACAAATATATTATGTTTATTTATTTTTTTGATTGGGGGTTAAATTCATGAATTTCGATAGTAGTCCAGTCATTTTAGCCATTTTTTCTGCAATTTACAGAATTGATTTTGCTTTTGGAAAAGGTTCAGGAGAGTTCCCTGAGTGAGTGTAAATTCAAGTTGGCGGGACGCGGGGGATCAGGCCGCCATCTTCGAAAACACATTTTATCAAATATCTCGTGAATCATGCATCGTACGAAAAAAATATTATTAATATTTTTTGTAGACAATAAAATTCTCCACAACTTTTATTGAAAACTTTTTCCTCTATAGAGCATGGTTTTTTATTTATAGCCTGGCAAACTTTCTCAAACATGGTTATTTCTAAATCAATAGTTAGTAAAAATAATGATGTTTGGAAAAGTTTGCCGCACTATAAATAAAAAACCATGCACTATACAGGAGAAAGTTTCCCATAAAAGTTGTAGAAAATTTAATTATCTACAAAAAAGGTCTTTACTGTTTTTATAATTCCGATGTAAAATGTTGTACAAACATTACTTCGAACAAAAAAAAAATTTGTCCGCAGGCCCCATGAGCCCGCACGCTTACTTCATGTATTTTTACTCACTCGTTGACATTTGATCGCAGTAACTGTTTAAAAATGCAGTATTTTCTAATAATTAATTAGAAACAAAAGAGTTTTCTCTCTTGAAAATTAGCCCATGAAAACAATGAATATTGTCGATTTGTAAATATATCGGAAAAAGCTTTGAATTAGTATATTAGGAAAAAGTATTTTATAATTGCAAGATTATTAGATTCAGGAAAGCGTCCGGTGATCAAAGATATCGTTTACATTAGCTCAAAGAAATAAATACAAAGAAAAATAAAATAAAATAAAACCACATCAGCTCCGACGATCCATATCTAATTGTCACATTTGACAAAATTAATTTATTCGAACGAATAGAAAATTTTTTTGGAACGAAAAACAAGCTTTTGTTCTCGGCAACGTATCAAAAAGGTTTTCAACGATTTTCACCCCTAATCCGACAGTCGAATCTTCCCCTATGTTGTATATATATATATATACATATACATTTTTTTCTCCTCGCATATATATGCGATGATAAAGTAAATAAAATGTAAGTGGATGAGAAAAAATAGTGGAGGAGAAGGAGAGGGGGGGGGGGGGGGGTGGAAAAAGATTTTTCCCTACGAATCTCTTCGGCAAGCACAATTTTATTGCTTCTCCGATTTTCTCGTGCCCAATGTATCTTCATCTCGTTCATTCGTGCGCCGTTGGATCGTCGCGTGAGGGAGGTGGGATTGGGTTCGGTAAAGTTGGTATGGGGGTGCGCTCTCGCATCCCCTACCCGAAACGGTTCTATATCGGAAGCTTGGTAATAGCCAAGATGGCGTCTCGAGCCCTTATCACCCGTTGAGTCGAAGGCGCGCATCGGGATTTAACCGCGTATATATATATATATATATATATATAACGAGAAGGGGATGAAAACGTTTTGCACACCCTCGTTCCTTCCCCCAAAAGTCCGTATAACCCAATTGGATTGGATCTCAGCCAAATGCGGCGTCTCTCGTCAGCGATATCATCGTGCCTTCTTTTCGTGATATCTCCAACCTTTCCTTCGTCCCATATCCTCCCCCCCCCCCCCTCCCCTCCAACCATCGCGCACCCCTCTGACGAGACGATTCATCCCGATAATTCTAGGATGGAATTGGATGAAGATTCGCCGCCATTATCAGATGGTGGATCATGGGAAATGGCGAACGAATTTCACGTATAAGCGTATATTCGCGAACGAACGCATATTTCTTTTGCGGGTCACACAATTATCCTCGATTCGATCAAAAATCTTCCTTTACATTGCAACTGATCTTGTTTAGAAAAGAAGTAATTTGAATTTTTGAGAATTCTAGTCAGGGTGCGTGAGTCAAATCAGCAACTATAAATTTACCGTAAAAGTTTGGCAAACGTTGATTAATTCTTTGCTTTTAATTATTAATTTTCAACGCTATGATAGTTTCAATCTTTGCGTTTTTGTTTTAAAAATAATTTTATTATTTTTTCCCGAATTAATAATTATCTACTTTGTTATTAGTTAATTACCGAGTCAGTTCTTACTACATTATCGGTTGACGACTTTCTCATAGATTCATTGAATTTGCCGAATTTTTTAAATTCAAAATCAGAACCCCGAGGAAATTCATGATTTTCAGAAGTAAAATAGTAATTCTCGTTCAATGGGTCGAGAACGAATTACTCTTGGACATCTTTCTCCGTAATTCTCCAAACGTTTCGGTCATGCAAGGTACCTTCGATTTTCCGGATGCCAAAAGAGAGAGAGAGAGAGAGAGAGTGAGGAAAATGCACCTTAGACTCGACCATGATCTTTCGGACCCAAACACGCGTCCTTGACACAATATTTTGACTTGTTCGTCTCTTTTAAGCCGGCTCTCCGTTCACTCCTCCGCCCTCTCTGGTTTCTCACGAAAGTTCCCGCCCTTCGCTGTCTCGGATTCACCCTCTTATCCCTTCAACGGTAAAATCTTCTCATTTTACTTTTTTTTTTGCCCTTCAGTTACTAGGAATAATGGAAATCATTGGACGATAAAAGTCAACCTTATTTTAAATATTTACAATAGGAGTCATTGATGATTTTACTTTTTTCAAAATCAATCTTGATTTTTTAATAATTGATTAAGTAAAAAAAAAAAAATGATGTCTTTTTCTCATAGATTTTCCACGCTCGAGTTTTATTTCGTCGCCATTTTGCAAAAAACAAAATTGTTTCAAAAAATCAGTGATAGTCAATGAATCGGGTTTTTCGCTAGCTCAAATGTAATCGTTATTACCGAATTCAGTAAATTCGATTGAAGCTAAATAAAATTTGGCAGTAATTAAAAAAAAAAAAGTATTATTGGGTTCGAGCAAAATTTACTTGTTGTATAAATGGAGCATATAGTGAAGCTAAAGCGATTACAGACATTTTTCGAAAAATTAAAAATTTCATAAAATCTGAGCACTTTTCATCGTTTTTTTTTTCTAAATTCAATGGTTAACCGTCCTTCAATGATTATCTATTGATGTAAAATAAATTTCGCACGATATCTCATAATTTGGGGAGCTCAAGCGATTACAGGAATTTTTTGAAAAATTGAAAATTTCATAAAATATGAACACTTTCATCGATTTTTGCGAAATTAAATACCAACCGTCCTTAAATGATGATGCATCGATGTAAAAAAAATTTAGCACTATACCTCAAAATTTGGGGAGCTTAAGCGATTGCAGAAATTTTTTGAAAAATTGAAAATTTCATGAAATCTGAACCCCTCCATCGATTTTAAAGTGAGTACGACCATTTTTCGGAAAATTTAAAATGACATAAAATTTGAGCCACCGTATGAAATTATATATAAATTGCAGTAAATAATAAGGGGATTATCATGCTTTATTTGACTGCGAAATTGCAACCGATTTTTGTGTTACGAACGTTTCAATTTTGCATAGTAGATATACACACACACACGCACACACCTGGACATTTTTTTCTAAATTTGATTTCTCGGCGTTTTGGCACATTTTGAAAACATTGTCATTCAAAACTACGAAAAAAAAGTTCACTACAACAAAGCTTCCTCTATGAGGAAGCAAAATGTATAGAATAATAGAATAATTAGAAGAATAATAGTGATATACTAATTATAGAGAATTTTCGGACTGTAGTGACTTTTGGGATGGATGCAAGTCACATGAAATGTCGCATATACATATATATTGCATTTGTCATGCGCAAGTAGGTATTAACAAGGACCAAATTACTCGT
This sequence comes from Rhorus exstirpatorius, assembly GCA_963564615.1. Lineage (NCBI taxonomy): Eukaryota > Metazoa > Arthropoda > Insecta > Hymenoptera > Ichneumonidae > Rhorus > Rhorus exstirpatorius. The sequence goes on along the minus strand of OY751318.1, from coordinate 33,681,907 downwards.
AACATCTAAGGTCGTAACGAGGAGTCGAGAGAAGTGTGTCAAATGGGGAAAAAAAAATCAACGCGTGTCCTACATAAATTTTGTCTCTGACCTTCCCTGCGTCCACGAACCTACCCCGTCGCTTTCTGCAGATCCATTCTCCGAGTGCTCGCGATCTTTCCTTTTTTTCCTCCCTCCTCTCTATCTCGTGTCTCGTTCTGGTAAATATTTTCAAAATATTTAACGTGACCACCCGTGGACTAACACGGCACGCGCCACACGCTACATCCCCCTCCCCCGTCGGCTTTCACGTTTACCCTGACTTTTCGTTTTTCTCACCCTCCACTCGCCCTCCAAATTTCGTTCATTATATCCTCTGCTCCTTTTCGCTCTCTGCTAACTCGTGTTTTTATTTATTTTTCTTTTCATCGCTCCGGCTACATGGGATTTCGGCTAACTATCCTGGATGATCTTGACCTTGACCTTGAGCCCGAAAGCGTGGCACACTGTCCTCAAGACCCGAACCTCAAAATATTTTCTTTCTCCCTTGTTGTCTTTTCTTATACATCTCTCCATTTCCCTCTCACAGACTCTCTCTCTCTCTCTCTCTCTCTCTCTCTCTCTCTCTCTCTCTCTCTCTCTCTCTCTCTCTCTCTCTCTCTTTTCATCCCTTACTGGTTTGTGAGATTTTTGTTCCTTCTCGCCCGACCAAAAACAGCAGCCACCCAACGGAAGTTCTCTCGAATACTTTTACTCGTCATCTCGCTATAATATGCCCGCGGGTTCATGCACCGGAAGAAAGTTTTATTGGTACATAAATTCTCAAGCTGATTTTTTTTTTTTCCCGTTTCGGTCACCCATCCCAACCCCATGCGAAACTCAAGAGCTTTGACAGCAATATACAAATTTTACGATGCGCGCCATCACCATTTAGTATCCCCGCTTACGAAATTCGACCTTCATGATCGCATTGCACCGATTCATTCTCCAAATACCCCCTAATAGTGCAAATTTCTCGGCTACCAGCTTATTCTCATATTATTGTTCATTAACTATTCAATAAAACAGCAAGGGAAATGAATTTATATACAAAAATTGATTTATAACATTCGATGTTTTACTTGTGATTAAAGTAGGGTAGACGTGCCATCAGTTGTGGCCACTTTTAGGCCCCATTGCACCGCTTGCACTTAAACTTTAAGTGAGACCTAAAATTTTAAGTTGCTTGTTATTTAGGCCCGATAGCACCGCTGCACTTAAAGTTAATTGCAAGCGGTGCAATCGGGCCTAAGCATTTTCGAACATTTATTTACCAATAGCGTTCACATTATTGAAAAATCAGAATTGAAAAAGTGATCGATGTAACCTAAAAGGTACACAGAATCGAATTTTTATCATTTAAAACCTTTTCTGATCATGATAAATAAGAAAATAGAAAATTATCTTGCAGCTGTCATTTTCATAATTTGTGGCCACAATTATACTACTTTTGGCCATATCCAAAGTACCAGTTGTGGCAACCAAGCTTTGAATTGGGATTGGCTATAAGCTGGTCACAAATAGAACAATCGCATTTCGAATGTGCCACTTTTGGCCATCACGTATTTTTCAGGAATTTTAGCTGAGACATCAGTTTTTTGTAATTGTAACCCGAAAAATGAGCTTCGACTGATAAAATATAAATTTTTTATGGGGCGCAATGACTTTAGATATGAGAAACCGTACAAGAAAATTACACAAATCGCTCGGCGTTGACACATTTCGTCATATTTCGTTGAAATTAATTAGTTGATATTCGATAAAGCAATCGATAGTGGTCCCGCAACATCTTGAATATCGAAATATTACGCTCGATGGAGTGAATATATAGCCTTGGAACTTTAAAAAATTCGAGGTAAATGCGGAGTGACCATCAAACGGTACAATGGCCACAATTGGTACGTCTACCGTATAGATATCATTCGTGCTGTAAAATTGAATTGAGATTATGAATAATGCATATTTCTGTTTTATGAATGAATAATAAAAAAAAAATTTAACTTTTGATTCGATGCAAATGTGAAATTAATAATACGCGTAAAAATAATTATACAACGGTGCGGAATATGTTTGGGTCTCGAAGTAATTTCAACGCGTTTTACAATGAAACATATCACCGGTATAGCCGGATATAAAGTCAAACAGTCATGTGAACTACCGTGCAGCAGCTTTTACGTTCCAAGATGCTAAAAATATAATACTTACTGTCGTCGTCACGCAAATGTATTGTATACCTATATCGTGAAATTTTGTGGCCTGTAAATTATTCTCAGTGCGCTGGTGCAAGCCGGCACTTTCGTTTTTAGTGTCATTCGGATTGTTACGGCATGACTTTCCGCGTCATTGGGTCAGCAGAGTCATCCCGAGTACGTCGCCTTCAATCGACGCGTTTCAATAATAAACACTAAACTCTCACTCATTGAACGAATATCTTTACGACACTAGGAAGTTGTCATTGCTCACTCATTATTATTATTAAATTATCATGAGGATTATCCGTCATGAGGAAACTGCGAGAGGCCACACACTTGACGCAGATGTTATACCTTATCAAACCTTCCCCCAAATGTGTCGAGAGTTCCAAATAAATTTGTGCAGAAATGCTAAAAGATGTGTACCGCACAGCATTGATTTTCAGCAAGCCCTTTTTCGTTAGGTGTGGCAAATGATTTATCATTAACCGTCAGCGCGCGTCAATGTTCAGAATTTTATGCGAATACCACCGCAGTATCAAATATAGAGCTCGCACACAACGAATTATTAGCATCGCAGTCGCCTCTCAAGTAAACGAATGAGACCGCTTGAGGATATAAACTCTTCGACCTGCATATTCCTTGAAATTTGACAAGCACGTTGTTTTTTTTTTTGTTTCTACTTTTGACAATCGTTCCATCGTCAGCATTAGGAGAATAGTTGTAAGAAAAGCATACAGTTAACATACTTTTAGTGAATGTGCACAGGTTTAGAATTTCGGGTGAAGGTTTTATTATTAGCGACAAAGCCCCAATGTCGATACTGTGTGGCTCAGACGCCCTTAAAAAACTTTGAACGAGGATCAGATTGAGGACAAACGTTTTTTCCTGAAATTCCTGAAATTTGAGGACGCAACATATATTCTCTAACAACTTCTAATAAAATTATGTAAAAAGGGTATCCATTCTGGCATCAAATACGAGCCTTCTTCGAGCAATCTTCTTCTTGATGAATCTTTAACCTCAAACGATTATATGCGAGTCACTCTTATAAACAGTTGGCAATTTACATTGTATACAATTACATTCAATTTGCGTTGTATTGCAGGTAGCTTTTGCTGACGACTATATATCTTTAATTAATTTATTTTATATTTAGGTAAGCTCCACTGTTATGAGACTAGTTCGAAGAATGGTCACGACTTTCTTCACTGACGGTTGGATTAGGTCAGGGTTCACGATAGCTCAATACTCTCGAAGCCACAGGACTCTTTAGGTATACCAATCGACTAAATGAGCTCCAATATGGCAAATTGAATTGACGTAATCTGCGTTCTGGAATTGTTTTTGCTTACCGCGGGACGGTAGCTGGGTAGTCAAGAGCAGCGATGCCTCGCTACTGTGGTCAGCGGCTTAAAAGTAAATATGGAAGATAATCGTAAGCATGAACAGATCCAGCTGATGAGAAGATCGACATGCCTTTTGTTACTTGTTACGAAGCCAATTGAGCTGCTTTTGCGTAAAAGACAGTATTAATTAATGTAAAATTTAATGATAGGTTAGGTTAGGTAAGTCGATTACTAGTTTTCTAATTGAAAATTTTAGATGCTAGAAAAGACGATATATAGCATTTTTAAGGATTTTTTGCCAAATTTTCGCCCATGTGAATTCTGAGATATACGAGCTCAAAATGAGACATTTAACATGGGATTCATACAGCAGCCCATGGAAAATAGCATTTATTCTAGAAAATCAAGTATTTCCAGACTACTTTTTGAGTTACAAAAATGTTCTAACGTAACCCTGTAGTTTTTGAGACACATGAAAGAAAAAAAATTGTTAAGTGCCCACATACTTTCCGAAATATTATGAGTTAAACTACGCGATATGAAACGAAAGCATTTATGTCGCGCGCGCAGTTCTCCTGCGCAGCTTGCCTCTCACGTCGCCACAGCGCCGCGCTTTCCCCCTCCTTGCCTAACTAACATACATCCTTAACAGCGAATTCTCTGATACTTCTTCTTGTGACTTGATGCTCCAGCAAGGAACGGACGTGTCCAAAATATTAGTGTCCTCATCGTTCGAAGATCGATCAGCTGACGAGCTACACGGTAGTCGCTAGCTAAGTTTTCTGTCACGTGACTGTACGGCGAAGGAAATATGCCTTTACCGAGTTACCACTACCCTATACACCCTTATAGCAGTGTTGCTGTCAAGCTGCAGCGGTTGATGAACAGAGAAAGAAATGAATAATGAGGAAACAATCTCCCAAACGTCAATTTCAGACTTCTCTTCTCGTTGCCATTAACATTATCATTATATCCATTCTATTGGAACAATTTTGACACTAGCTCGAGTACTTTCTCTCTTCAAAAATTTCGCAACGAAGGGATAGGTAAAATTCGGGGTCCAAGTCATTCCACGAAAGGGAATTATAAGTCGAGGATTCTCACTGAGTCCGACGTAATGATTCTTACACTGGGTTCCTCAGTGGGTCATTCTTCGGCACTAAATCACATCCGGGAGAATCAATGGATTCACAAAATTTCACCAAACTTTCCCTTTCAAGATATTATATAGTTACGGCGGTAGGAACGGTTTCCCCGTACAGGCTTACCAGGCTGTCCATATTATTTTATTTTCAATTTATATATTTGGGGTTACTGGAATATTTGTAGGCGTGAGAATGTCTTGAGGGCTGATTTGGGCAGTTGGAAAAAGGGTTGAAAATACAAGGACGAAGGAATTAAACTATAATGACATACAATTTTCAGACGGTGGGGGGGGGGGGGGGGGGGTACAAAAAAATATTTTGGGTTGATTTTTTTGTTTAATTTTGAGCTAACGATCGAAGTCCATATGAGTGTTTGAGTGAATGGGTAAAAGGACAGGAAGAGGATGGGATTAGAGATTTGTTTTCGTGAAAAATCATTAGATTTTCGATGCCAATAAGTTCATGCGTTAGTTTGCTGGAATTATTTGTAACTATTTTTCAGCTGTCTATTTTTGTTGTTATAAAAAATGCATGAAAAGCTATACATCGCATAAAAAAACCAAGAAGGGTGGAAAAAAAAAAATTTCAAAACCATTGCAAAAACACGAGAATCAGTAGGAGTTTTTAACTTAAAAAAAAAGTCAACAGCACTGTCTTCCCGGCATTTTTGGGGGATGAAAGTGATAGGGGTTTATTGGAATTTGAAAAAAAAAAAAATTACGTTTTATCATCGATACATCTCCGTCTTATTCTTCGTAATACTTACGTCTCTTCTTACGCGCCATGTTGTTTAATTACCGTTATATGACAAAGGGCTTGGCAGCAGGAACGTATCCCTTCGTGAAACGTTGCGAGCAGGAAAAAGTCGCAACGATTTTCCGTACGATTGGTTTGCGCGGGGGCTACCGTTTCTCCCGAATATTCGGTACTATGATTTACGATGATAATCGACGCCAACGATGGTGGGGCCCCGAGACCAAACGAATGGACGAAGATGGAATATTTGACAGAGATAGAGAGAGAAAGAGAGAAAGAGAGAAAGAGAGAGGATGAGAAAAATAAGTAAAATTGAAGTCTCTGACTACGAGTCATGTGTATACACAATGCATAAGGTAGCATCGTAAAATAATAAACCGGGCTATTAGGGTTGTCAGCTTTCATACCTCTCTCTCTCTCTCTCTCTCTCTCTCTTTCATTCTCTTCCTCTATATATTCCTGTGAATTCGTTGCAGAATATAAAAATGAGGAGCGAAGAAGTGGAGGAAGAAATTTGAGGATTCCCGGTTTCCCTGGTGACGAAGAGGAGAGATATAGACCCACAGAAACGGCTACCTCTTCTTAACGTTATTTATAACGGGCGTAACTAATTTGCCGCTGCTTCCTTACATAAACCATCCCCCATTCGATGTCAAACAATTCTCGTTCATTTCTTCACATTTCTCTACCGTTTTTTTTTAAATTTTTTTTCAATTTTTCTTCATCCTCCTTTTACGAACATCAATTTCTTTCTCTCCTTCATTACTGTATCTCGTATATAATTCATCGTTTGTAGCAATTGCCAATAACAATAGCAACAATTTCATTGATAAGAATTTAAAAAAAAAAAAATGAATTTATATTGTTTTTTCCTCCTTATTGCCCCTTTCAATTTTTCACGTTCCATTTTATTCCTCGAGACCCTCGCCCTACAGAGTGTTTTTTACTTCTCCCATTTTACTTCTCACATTTGCACGAGGGCACGGGGAAACTGCAGAAAATCCGGCTGACTTTTTACTGAATTTCAGTAGCCCTGCCATCGTAAACTCGGAAAAACTGCCTTACGCTCAGGTATAGTCAACGCCCAAAAGCCCGTATATGGGCACGGTCACCCATCCCAGTATTGGCCGTGACCCAATGCTGCTTTTAATTATAACTTCGGAGATCGCCAGAGCCGCAGATTTATCACACCTGGCTATCGGTACTGCCGAATACATTTTTTTTTTGTTGTTGTGAAAATGAATGTTCATAAAAATGAATTCTGCAAAAAAAGCGCGCTGGAAATTCGAAACTTGAACATTTCTCGTTATTTCATCTCGTTCGTCAGTCTTTCCTTTTGTGCTATGAGTAATTTCATTTTTCAATTTTCGATTTTCTTACCGATGAAGCGACTTCCGTGAATGAAATGAAATAATGAGAAAGTGCAATTATCCCATTTTCACACGCTCTCTCTCTCTCTCTCTTTCTCTTGTCCAACGATCTTTTCTTAAAAACATTCACCCTCGTGCCAAATCTAATTCGACCGAGATAAAAATTTATGATAATTGCGATGTAAGTTTATCGGAAAATTGGGATTTTTCATTGTGCGACGAGATTTTTGTTACGCGGACAAACGAAGAGGACGCGGCGATAATTTATTTTCCACGTTCGAGGATTTACGATGTCCGATATTGGATAATGAATCAGGTTTTTCGAGCCTGATGGAATTAAGTTGTACTATCGTCTCGGGGTCTCTTCCGTTATCTTCTTTTCTTCTTCGTACGCTCCTTCGGGTTTTCTTCTATCGCTTTTCGCGAGCTTCGATGCGCCCTTTTTTTCTCGTATGTTCCTTAGTTTTCTTTTTTTTTTTTTTTTCGTTCTATATAGTTCGTCACCTTTATTGGACTTTGGGTGAGGTTGAATGGACGGAACGAGTAAGCTGATATAAACGCCAACGAACGATAGGAGGAAGAAAAAAGTGGATAAAACGGATTTGTTTTTTTTTTTCGCGTTTTATGCCGAGCTTCGCGTATAACTGATGAGATTTCGGACATTTTGTACAGCTCGCACGGGTTCGCGGCATATAGTCTTCCATTTTGCGTTAATAAAATCGTTTGACGGAAATTCACATTAATGGCGAAAAATTTTCACGCTCCTCTCTCTGGTTGTGCTCGCTATGTCGTCGTTGACACAATGACAAAGATATATTATAAAGACTCCAAGACAAAAGTCGAAATTGTTAAATATATACATTTGTGCACTTTAGGGTGTGCTTGAGAATGACGGAAGTATACAAGGTAACGGAAATGCAACGTTACTTCTTCACGATACATTGGAGCCGAAGCGTTTTTTTTTCTCCCTCGAAACGATTCGATTTTGGAATTTGAAAGTCAAAGAACAGGCAAATGAGATCAAGACCTTTTTTAAAAAGCCAAATATAAAATAAATAAAAAATAATTAATACTGATATTAATGTTATAAAAATAAATTCTTATTCTATACTTATATATTTTAAACCGCTAAATTATAACTGTTAGTTTTTTGTCTTATAATTATAGAGAGTTGGAAGAATTTAGGGGAGAAGTAAAAAAATGTTAAATATACAATTCGTGCCCTTTAGGGTGTGCTTGAGAATGATGACAGCACAATTTTGTTCATCTTTGAGACACTGAAAATGATATTTCTCGTAGAAAAACGTAAATTCAAGCTCAAAATATCGTTTTTGTTGCACAAAGAAAAATCAATTTTTTTTTTTTTCACAAAACAACACTTCACGACACTTTGCAGCTAAAAATATTTTTTTTTTCCTATCGAATAGATGTCAATTTTGGAATTTGAAAGTCAAGGAACTGGCAAATGAGATCCAGACCTTTTTTTCTTTAAACGAACATCAAATAAATAACTAAAAAATATATATCAATTATAATGATTAAAAAAAAAACAAAAAATATTTTAACACTTGACAGTCATCGCGGGTTGAATCAACCCCAGCCGTTTTTCGACCTAAAATTTTGACATTTTCGACATATTTTTTTTTATATTAAAAATTACATGACTTGAAAATAATCGGCATGGTCTTATACACACAAGGGTTGAAAATGCATTGTATTATCTTTTTCTTTCAATTTTTCAATTATTCATCAATCTCCAAAGTGAGTGGGGTTGATTGCAACACCAATGACTATTACGTCACAATCTGGAGGTGTGACTGACAAGGGTTAAGCTATCGTTGATTAAGGTAGTTCTATCGCTGCAGACTAGTCAATTAGCTATAAATGTCTAAATGATGATTCCTTAAAATATTGGATATATGGGTTAAAATTAATAAATATTAAATAAGCTTACCCAGGTGAATACAATTAATCAACGGTTTATTATAAATAATTATGTAACTAGTAAAATAGTAATTGCAACGACTCGAGTATTACTAGATCTCGTATGATATTTACGTGTGGCGACGTTGCGTTTTCTTTCTCTTTTCATTCTCGTGCCCTCTCACTCTCTCGCCCGCTCTATTGACGTTGACGCGGAGAGGTTATGTTGTTCGACTTGTCAAATACCGCTTTCGTTTCGATATCGCGTTGCCACATTTTTTCACCGTCACGACATTATGCCATAAGTTGTGTATCACTACCCGGATGCTCGTATTAAAATCAGTATAGCTCAAAAAATTGGTCGACAATCATATTTTTTTTTTAGGCCCGTTAGATTTTTACGTGTTTAATGAGTCTAAGTCTCGTTTTTTGTAAGAATCTTTTGGATTTTCGATAAGATATATCGTTTTAAAGTGACCGGAAATCGGTTCTTCTATATGCCGAAGCAAATTTGCCTTGAGGAATTGGCATTTTCAAATATTAATTTCTCCGTAATTAGGTCGATAAGGGGCATTGACGTTTCGCGAAATGAATAAATATATTAAAATTGAAGATATTAAAAAAACAAATTTTAATCTTATGGATTAGTTACCACGATAGAACTACCTTAATTATTAATTGCCGTTTAAAAATTATAATTATAATTATAAATATGAATATCATGTGTTTAACTTGATCGCTATATAGCGAGAGAAATGGGGATAAGCTTTTTAACGATAAAAAATATGTCTTAAATCAATTCTTTCAGCTTTCGAATGTAAAATCGGCGCGTTAAGGATGCCCAAACGGGGCCGATTGAGGGGAAAATTTAATTCCTATACAGTTGTGAATGGATGAAAAGCCAAAGTATGTATTGATATATTACGAGGTCGAGTGTGCGTATGGGGGGTAGGTTTACCGCACTCTGACCGTAAACCGCCCTTGCACGTTTGTCCTTGCACATTTCTTTTTTTTTCTCCTAAGCAGCATGGCGAGTAAATGTGACGCGCTGAATGCGGTGTCCTCTCTGGTGGATAGATGCGAAGAATACAACGGTTAACCATCTCCTATACCAATGAATTTTTCCCATTTTTGACGAAAAGCTTCCCAGTATATAGTGAGGGGGGGTGTCTTCGATGCCTTCATGTATATATAGTATACAATATCGAGTGTGAGTCTGAGCGTTTGCGTGTTTGGCTCGGTTTTGGGTCGTAAATTTCAAAAATTCACCATCTTTGCTCGTCTTGCGAAATATTTCTCAATATATACCTCAACGAGAGGGGTTTATGCGTTTATGCGTTTACATACCGTTGTCCCCGAAAGCCATCGGTTTTACGATACCACCGCAGAGGTCTCGCTCCTCTGTCTATGTGTATGTATGTGTGTGTGTGTGTGTTATATACGAACAAACAGTTGTGAGACCGTAACCTCGCCACGGTCTAATCGTTGTGCAGGAACGGATTCGTAATTTGAAAAAAAAAAACACACAAAAAATTGGAGATGTACGAGGTTTTTGGGCGATCCGTGGTGTCGAATCGTTGCGTACCTGGAATCCGCGTAGGGAAAATTTTTGTTCGCTGCATAATGCAAAAGAGTCGAGATCGTTTCGGAAGCTTTTCGCGGGGGCCAATGTCACGAAAGCTTCGATTCTTCTCCGTGAGCGCCGTTCAACGTAGTACAACAGAAAGATCAATAAATCTTCTCATGGTTTTATTATAGTTTATTGTCCTAAAATACGCCGTTTCGTTAGCCGCACGAACGCACATACACACACATACACAAATTAAAGTAAACAATAGCGGATACATATTATAGTCTACCTGTGTACCAACAGTCCAGTCCTAGCTATTTTTTCGGCAATCTTCTGCAGCATTGATTTTGCTTTTGGAAAAGGTTCAGTGATAATGCAAGTTGCCAGGACGCGGGGAGTCAAGCTTCAGTCGCTATCTTGGAAAATACGTTTTATCAAGTATCTCTCGTGAACCGTGCATCGTACGACAAAAATAGCAAAGACCTTTTTAGTAGCTGGTAAAATTTTCTACAACTTTTATTCGAAACTTTTTCCTTTATAGAGCATCGTTTTTTATTTACAGCGTGGCAAACTTTTCCAAGCATGGTTATTTCTAAATGTATAATTATAACGGTTGATGTAACAGTAAAAATGGCGATGTTTGGTAAAGTTTGCCATGCTGTAAATAAAAAACCATGCACTATACAGGAAAAAGTTTGCAATAAAAGTTGTAGAGAATTTTATTATCTACAAAAAATGTTGTACTATGTTTGTCGTGCGATGCACGGCTCACGAGATATTTGATAAAACGTGTTTTACAAGATGGTGACTGAAGCTCGATCCCCCGGATCCCGCCAACTTGAATTTGCACTCAGGGGAGACTCCTGAACCTTTTCCAAAAACAAAACAAATCCTGTAGAAGATTGCATTATGAGCCTACTTTTTTGGCTAGAATGACTGGACTGCAAGTTTAAGTTTGATTGGTCAATTAGTTCTCCAAATGGAACGGATTGGAATTTTTCGAGGCCGGAACACAAACACACACACACATACGCGCGCACTTAAAGCACTTGTATGCGTACACATTTTTCATAAAAGTGAATTTTCTGGAATCAAAATTTCCACAATGGAGGCTACTAATTTGTAAATTCGATTAATATTTAAGGGTTCGACAAAGCTTGTAAAATTGTAATCAAATTAACACTTGCTCAAAGAGCTAGAAGATAATATTTTATTCAGAATTTTCATGAGCGTTGGAATCTTCGGCATTTCCCATGACTAATTGTCACCCCCTTCCAATACGAAATGTATTCACCAGGGGTGGTTTTGGATAATTGTGCGATGCGTAGTGTATCACTGCATGGAGTTTATCGATATACGATGCACGTGAATCGACATCGAAATAAAAGCCCTTATGCTTGGTTTTGGGCTAGGGGGGATATATTATAGGTGTCCATGAAAATTGACTCTCTTGGCTGCACACACCCCTGTGCTTAGCCGAATGGGGGGGGGGGGGGGATTAATTTTATTCCCCGATCCTGCAGGGGGGAACGAATACGTGAAAATTTTCCTTTCAGGCTTCTCGAATTATCCGAATCTCCACAAAGCTTTACATACGCAGAGAAAAACCCATGTTCATCGTAATGTGTAATTGATTAGCAAGGCAATTATTTTTATTTCTATGTTTCATTCTGAAAAATTTCTCCGAGATGCTTCGAAAATTTTATTTATCGTATACGAATAATTCTAAATAACCATAACTTTGCTCCGGATTCCCGGATTTCGGCTTATCGGGGGTGTTTTTAAAACCCCGAGAGTAGACTCAGAGAATGCCGTTCGATTAATTCGGACATCTCAATTTTTTGTGCCTAAAAGAGCACCCTGAAAATCGGCGAATTTATTCATTTTTCGCTGATCACGAATCCGATATAGGCGTTCTCCTTCAAACTCAAAAATTTCACTTTACTTCACTTTTCTGATATTATAGATAAATTAAAAATTAAATTAATAAAAAAATAATGATAAAATTTTTTTTTTTTTCGTTGTTTCTAACGATTGTTTTTTTTTTTGTTATTATTGAAACATTTGTCCACCCTCTTTCTTGTACGCCCCCGCTTATCCCCGTGAATATATGTATATGTATAATTACTTCTGTTTTTCGTTCGGATATCATCATTGACGCGACACGCAGGCTTGAAAAAGCTTTGTGGCAAAATATTTACTACATACAATGCATCCAGGTTAATAGAATATAAAAAAATATATATTTTTGCAGAAATTTTGTTGCCGAGGCTATTTTCGACATGTCCGTTAAAACATTGTTTTTGTCATTTGTACGATTTTTTTTTTTTTCGTAAAAAAACTCGAGGTGCCGATTTGTCGATGTAATTTTTTTTTTTAGGGGAGGAATTAAGAATCTTTTCCCACGTCACTGAAGACGCGGACTAATTCCCAGGGTTTATTTCATCCCTTGTTAATTGTATCGGAATATTATAAAATTCGTTCCAGACAGCGAGTGGTACAGCTATACGTATGTATATAATATCGATTGTCGATGGGATAAAATTGTATCGTGTTACATTACGGTGTGATTATATCGCTATGGCTATCAATAGATGTTACAATTGGCCACACTGGAGCACTGCATAGCTGGTTATTATTTATCGACATCGAGTTTATTATACAGTATATATATACCAGTATATAATAGCATATATATATATATATATATATATATATATATATATATATATATATAGAGAGAGCGATAAAACGAGGGTGAATCTTTTCACCCTACCAGCCGACTGGAGCCAGAAGACACGAATTATAGGGATGAAGAGTAGAGTGGTGTTGGCGAGAGGAGTAGGGAAGAAAACGATGGGCACGGATGATTCGCGACGGGGTTTTCTCGTTCGTGTTTATACGAAGAAAATCTCGTTCGATCGATCCCTCGAAAAAAAAAGGGATGGAAAAGAGATCAAACGGGGGATTAATTTTATTCCCTCGCCGTATTAAATTGATTCGACATAAAAGTTCCAAGCACCAGCAGAGTGTTCTTGCCATATTCATATGTATATTCGATTATACACTAGGACCTCGATTTAATGGCCCTCGATTTAATAGACAGTCCCCACCATGTCGCATTTATCGATCGGTTTTTCGCGTGGTGGGAGATGGTGGGGGACGCTTAAAGTCTCCGCGATCAGGCCCGTAGCACGGAGTGCCGATGCGCAGATGCAGCATGGGCGGGCATACGCTACCTCGATTTAACAAGGTGCGATGCGGAGCCGGTCCCGCCACAGGCCGTTAAATCGAGGTCGTAGTGTAATTATATATATATATTACTTCCTCATATAGAGGAAGCTTTGTTTTGGTAAACATTTTATTTTTCAGTTTTCAATGACAGTGTGTTCAAAATGAAACGAATAAAAAAATGTCCGGACGTGTGTCTGTGCGTATGACCACTATTGTATCGTCTATAACACGATAATTTGGATACGATAACTAAGCTTATTGTTATCATTAAACAAAAATGAACGTTTGGATGTGATAAAAAAAAATATATCATAATACGATAACAACAAAACCAGAGGCGAATGCCTGCATTGAATTACATTTCATTTTATTTCTACACTTCAGTAAAAAAAAAAAAAATCATAAACAAATTATTGCTATTCAAACAAAATAGTTTCTAATTCGTCAATTTTTGAATGTGTAAAAAAATACACATTCAATGTATCGCATAAATGCAATATAAGTGGCGTAAGAAATTTTTTTTTAATCCCTGCTAATGAATGCAAGTGGTCCGTTCATGCGACACGTCCAGTCGAACGAGTCTCTACATCGTGTCGCAAGTATTTTTGTTTAAGGTAGTTCTATCGTGGTAACTAATCCATAAGATTTAATTTTTTTTTTTTTTTATATCTTCAATTTTAATATATTTATTCATTTCGCGAAACGTCAATGCCCCTTATCGACCTAATTACGGAGAAATTAATACTTGAAAATGCCAGTTCCTCAAGGCAAATTTGCTTCGGCATATAGAAGAACCGATTTCCGGTCACTTTAAAACGATATATCTTATCGAAAATCCAAAAGATTCTTACAAAAAACGAGACTTAGATTCATTAAACACGTAAAAATCTAACGGGCCTAAAAAAAAAATATGATTGTCGACCAATTTTTTAAGCTATACTGATTTTAATACGAGCATCCGGGTAGTGATACACAACTTATGGCATAATGTCGTGACGGTGAAAAAATGTGGCAACGCGATATCGAAACGAAAGCGGTATTTGACAAGTCGAACAACATAACCTCTCCGCGTCAACGTCAATAGAGCGGGCGAGAGAGTGAGAGGGCACGAGAATGAAAAGAGAAAGAAAACGCAACGTTGCCACGCGTAAATATCATACGAGATCTAGTAATACTTGAGTCGTTGCAATTACTATTTTACTAGTTACATAATTATTTATAATAAACCGTTGATTAATTGTATTCACCTGGGTAAGCTTATTTAATATTTATTAATTTTAACCCATATATCCAATATTTTTAGGAATCATCATTTAGACATTTATAGCTAATTGACTAGTCTGCAGCGATAGAACTACTTTAAGCGTGTAAAATTTTTTTGCCCAGTAGTCCCAGGACGTTTAACTTTCATCACGACGACTCAGAAAACATCCTCTACACATCCACCCTCTATTATGACGAACGGTAGGGTGAGAAAAAAAATATACATATATATATATATATATATATATATATACCAGATATTGCATGCTGGACGGTAAAAAAAATCCGGTAAAAATTCCGTAACCGTGCAGAAGTTAAATATCATTTACGATCTTACCTCCGGCCTTTTGTCCTCGTTTGACGGAGACTTTTTACTGTCCGCTGAAGTGACGAAAAAAAACGGTTCACTTTTTAAAAAATTTTCCCATTATTGCCCCGAAAAAATATAACTACGTCGTACCCTACCGGCTGAAGGGGGATGGAGGGGGGGGGGGAAGATTCAGCAAAAAAAAGTCTCGCTTCTGTGACGGTCGACGAAAAAGGTGCGAGGAAAGAAAAAAAAAAAAAAAAAAATACGAAAAAGCATCTCGAAAAGATCCCGTACAAGTCGTCGATGATCGAACATTCCTGATCCTGTCATTTTTACGTCTTAACGATGTTTACCCGAAAAATTTTCTTCTGACAATTTATACCATAAATAATGAAACAAGAAAGAAAGAAAAAAAAAACATTACTCACATACAACATGCGTGTTTATTTTGACAGGAAAAATATATTAAGCGCGAAAAAGGGTATCCGAAAAGAAAAAAAAAGGGTCCCTTGAATTTTTGGCAAACTCAAAACCCCTTCGTCTTTTTTTCCCATTTTAGGCGCACACTTAAATCGTATAATACATGATTTTGGCGCTTCGGCGCGTGATTGGGGGGGGGGGGGGGGGGGGGGGGGAGAGGAAAAAAGTATTGCAAAAAAAAAAAGGAAAAATCCGAAGGTCTTCAGCCCCCTGGCTGAGCACAATTTTTTTTTCTGGGTCAGAGGGTGCCTCGGTCAAAGTCCCAGAGCGGTTTGGGGAAAAAAAAAAGAAAACGTCGACGAATAGAAAAAAAAAGTGTACTGTACGTAGAGAGCGGTATACGAGGTGGAAAAAAAACGGGGCAAAAAGTGGAGCGTCCTTTTCTTTTTCTTTCTACTTGGATCTTTTGCGGCAGTCTTACGGTCTCTGTCTGAGCCATGAGAAAAAAAAGGGTTAAGCCCGAGGATGGGGGAGAAAAAATGCTTTTTATGCACTCTGGAATATTCTCTTTTGGCGAGAGGTTTGGGGCGGATTGACTCTCTCACAGGCCGACGTGTTAACGTGGCGGGCGGGCGTGCGGTATCGTAAAATTTCGAAAAACCTTAAGGGTTTTTATATACATTGTGCTTGACAGAATATTTTACCAGAAAAACGCTACTACATAGTCCTACGTACAATATATATATATATATATATATAGTAATGTAACATTTGGCTTGCATTATAAGCCAACAACATCCAAAATTTCATTTGCCGCGAGGTACACGTCGTTTACGACAGGTCGTCGTTTCGACCACTATAATATCTGGTTATAGTACTCTCGTCTATCCGAAAATTCTCTCGGTCCCTCGAGACTACCCAAGAAGCACGAGGAGATGATTATAATGCCCGTGCCATGTATACGTATATGAATACCCGAAAATTCATCATCGTCACAATCAGTCCAGGTATTATTCGTATACTGGAATCAAATGGACGTATGAAAATTGTTAAAAAATTTTTTATGTATACACTTCTAGAATTTGCGATCGATCAGTTGCCTTGAAAAAGGCAATTCTTTCCAATTTTTTAAATCATAAATTTCTGAATTTCAATTTTATTCAATCATCCCCTTGCACCAGAGTACTCTGAAATTCAATTATTTAATTGTAAATCAAGGTGCATGTAGCGGGAAAGTAATAGTAAATCGATGCTTCATAGTTTCGAGAACTTTTGGACGGGTGACATTTATTGAAACGTGAGATTGTACGAGGGGTAAAAAACTACCCCTATCGCTCGAGTATTTCGAAAATTTCAGCGTATTTTTCCATATTTTTTTGGAATATATCGAGAAAATGGGCATGACGGAAATATGAAGATTGATGTACAAATTAGAAATTTGCACATTGCGCCCTCTTTACTTTAGCTTGCTCGCGCGAAGCGTCCTCTATGAGCAAGTGGATTTTTCAATTTTTTGCTTTCTCATAGAGGAAGCTCAGTGGGGAAAATAAAGTAATGAATATATGCAAACTTCTATTTTGCACGTTTTTATCTAATTCATCTAATTTTCAATGTTTGAGGCTCGTTAGCCTCAAATCGCGAAAACTGGAGGACACGCAACATTTAAAAATATTTTTTAAATCTGAACTCCTTGAGGGATTCTAGCAAAATTCAAAACCTATCATCCTTGCCCGCCAGACTATTTGTGTAAAAATTTTCGGCTCGATCGCTGCAAATTTACGAAAATTAGAGCACGTATACAAATTTTTTTTAGAAAAATTCAAAATTTTGTAAAATCTGAACCTCTTACAAAATTCTAACCATATTCAATACTAATCATCCTTGTTCTCTAGACTATTTGTGTAAAAATTTTCGTCTCAATAGCTTTAAACTTACGGGATTTAGAACGCGTACAAACATTTGTAGAAAATTTCAAATTTTTTTTTAGAAATTTCAACCCCTTGAAAAATTTCAGCCAAATTGAATACCAATCATACTTGTTCTATAGAATATTCGCGTAGAAAGTTTCAGTTTGATAGCCTTAAATTTGTGAAAGTTCGAGGCAGTACAAATTGTTTTAGAAAATTTCAAAATTTTCTAAAATCTCAACCCCTTGAGCGATTCTAGCCGAATTCAATACCAATCATCCCTGTTCTCTGGACTGATCGTGCAAAAAATGGCGGCTCGATAGCTTCAAATTTATGAAAATGTAAGCGCGTATGTACTACTAGTTTTAGAAAATTTCAAAATTTTCTAAAATCTCAACCCCTTGAGCGATTCTAGCCAAATTCAATACTGATCATCCCTGTTCCCTGGAATACTTGTGCATAAAATGTCGGCTCGATAGCTTCAAATTTAATGAAAATGTAAGCGTCTATGTACAATTAGTTTTAGAAAATTTTGAAATTTTCTAAAATCTGAACCCCTTAAGCGATTCTAGCCAAATTCAATACTTACCATCCCTGTTCCCTGGACTAATCGTGCAAAAAATTTCGGCTCGGTAGCTTCAAATTTATGAAAATGTAAGCGCGTGTGTACAATTAGTTTTAGAAAATTTTGAAATTTTCTAAAATCTGAATCCCTTGAATGATTTTAGCCAAATTCTTGTCTCCTTCACTACTTGGGTAAAAAATTTCGGCTCGACAACTTAAAATTTACGAAAATCAGTGTTATCTCGACGTTTCAGGACACTTTTAGTATGTTGATATGAAAATCCTGACATTTCTATTTTTACGAAAACGAAGCTCCCTCTATGAGGAAGCAAAAAATCCCAAAAACAAAAGAGAATTATACTGTATTGAAATTTACAATATCGTGTGACTCGTTATCGCGTGTAATGTAAGACTGAACTCGTCAGGTCAGAATTGATGTTGAATTTTAGCACGCATATCTCGATGCAACCGAGGCTCATCTCGGGATTTTCGAGTCAAAAGCAATATAGGAAGCCCGAATATACAATGGCGGTTGTTGCTGCAAAGTGATCACAGGGGGTCCTGCTCCCAGCATGGCATACATATACTTGGCATCGTCAAGATCTTTCAAAGGCGTTGTCTTCGAGAGATGACCTCCCGGGGTGCAAAAGTACATAATCCTGAGGACAAAACGCCCCTCCACGCTTTCACGACTAACGCGCGAAGGCGGAGAGGACACCAAAATGTATACATACACAAAACAGCAGCCCGGCTTTTCATCATCCCCCTGTCTCGATCCCTCGTTCGTATACCTTCGAGTTTTGACTTTTCAATTAGCCACAGACTCGCCTTCACCCAAATATTGAGCCTCAACCCCGCTTAGTTACGGACAGAGAGAGAGAGAGAGAGAGAGAGAGAGAGAGAGAGAAAGGGCGACGACTGCACACCCCTATATATTGATATATATCGACGACAGGCATACCATGCAACTGTACTGTGCTATTTAGGTGTGTAGCATAACGCGTATATACTTTTTTTTTTATTGAAAATTAATATTGATTGTATGAATAATTTATCATGAAAATTCATATACAAGTGTGCAGTAATATTACATGATTATATTGAACATAAACTTATCAACTCTGAGATACACGTGGTACATTGAATGTACAATGAATTTGTTGTATTTAAGAATTAGCTGACGTGAAAAGAATTTTAAAATTAATATGAATTAATAAAAAAAAAAATATATATATATATATATATATATTAATAATAACACAGGTGAGCTATATGAATTTTACAATCCATAAGTTACAGGGTCAATATATGACGAAGAATAATTTTGTTCGACTCTAAAATATATACATACATAGTAAAACTTATCAGGAGTTTTGGAGGTACTTTATACTGACGCACCGAGTAAAGGTCTGGAGTTTGATTTCTGAAATAAGAAATTAACTGCTAGCGGATTTAGTTAAGGGAGCTTTACAAAAATAGGGAAAAGGCCGGTCTCGGACTTAGATCGGCAATCTGCACGGTTTCGTCGTGTGGCTGAGTCAATTATAAATATCCACCGGGAGCGCCGCCTCAATATCGAGAACAACTTTGCCCGTTCGCCATCTAGCGGCATTCTTGCGAACTACATTTACCGACGGTTGCACTAATTTTCCAAATGAATTCGATCAATTTCCGTGTCTATCTTTGGAATTTAATTTTAAATAATTGATTGCCCTTTCAATTTTATATAAACTTTGGTTTACCGTGCATTTGATTTAACATTAATATTGTGAACGCATTGTAAATTCGATGGCGTGATTGAAAAACATTTTTAAATACGACTATTATTAATATTCAATCGTATTTTATTTAAATATCAAGAAAAGGTAATGAATGACTTTTTAACCGTCCGGGGGAAATTATTTTCGTATACGAGCTTATCAATTTTTGATATCGATGTTCATTTTCATATACAGTCGTTAAATTTGGACAAATCAATTAATTTTTACAGTATAAGAGACGCAAATTTGTATATTTTCAATTTAAAAAAAAGTGTTATTTTCGGAAGTATTTCACCAACAGATGTATTTGATGATAAAGAATATTTTTTCACGATTTTTTTTTATATTAATATAAAAATTGTTATATTTAATTTGACGACTGTCAATTTTTCATAGTAAAAAATCCTCATTCAGGTGAAAGAGGTAAATTTGAACTGCTATAAAAAAAAAAAAAAAAAAATTAACTGAACGTAACCCTTGTCTATCGGATATTACGATACAAAAAATCATGACTGACTTTTCATTTCAAAAGGTTCAGGGGAAAACTTTGAACCCGTAATTGAGTCTCAACACTTAAATTTTTCCGCCAAGTCCAGAAGAAAGAAGAAAAACGAAATTTGTTTCGCCTCCGATTGAACCGGAACAACGAGTCCCCAACGGATTCGCACATATTTGCTCTTGCTTCATTTAAATTCTCTACACCGAGAGAGAGTGTCGAAAAAATATTTTTTCCCTGCTGTGCCGAAACCGTGAACTCCAAAATATTATGTCCAAAATATTTTAGTCACGCCACACGTGAATGTATGTCTCGCTGTGACCGAAAACGAAGGAAGATGTATCCTCGAGATTTAAGGATATACATAAAAGGTTCGAGAAAATACATTTAGTTTCGCTGTTGAAAAAAAAAAAAAAAATTTCAATTTTTACGGTGCAATGCGAGATTCGTGGTGGTGGAAATACATAACACGAAGCACGAGCACCATATGCTACGGAAAATTCGACCTGGCTCTTTTCGTTCGGCCAAAGCTTTTGCACTTTTCGTTACGGGGATCTGAGAGAAAAAAAAATTCTTCGCATCGGCTAGATTTGTCTTTTCGAAAGAAAAAAAATGAGAATGGATGCTTTTTCTAGCCTGCTGAAACTTGAAAATTGACCAATTTTTTAGATTTTTTTTATTATAAAAAAATAAGGAAAACAAAAAATAATAATATGCAAGAGGATGATTTAATTTTTTTTCCAATCCTAGAGTGTTACGTTCGAATGTAAAATTGTTGATTTTCGTAGAAGACCCTAAAGAGATTACAGACGAAAAAAAAAAAAATAATAATTTCGGGTTAACGAATAAACGCAAAAAAGTCATCCCTCTCTCGTCGAATGTCAATCAAATGATGCCTGCCATGTGTGTCGCTTTTTTTTTCGTTTTGTAACCGGAGTAGTTTTAAGAAGAGTGATGCTTCAAACATTTGGTCGTTTGAGGATGAAAAAAGTTTGAAAAATTATATTATTACCGTGTTATATGGACGTCGATGTGGACACAGCAAAAAAAAAAGTAGCTTCAACTACCCCTGCAGCTAATATACACTATGCAGTGCAATATTTTTCTTGGACAATTTTTTCAATAATTTTTTTACAGCCTCGCGACAAAACCCGGTAATTTAATATTTATGAGGGTAGATTAGTGTCTTTGGTGGCTCGGTTGAAGAACGAAAAATACCAAACCAAGAGAGTCCTGCGAGAAGAAAAAAAGTGAGAGAGAGAGAGAGACCCGCAGAAAAATTTATCCCTTGCCTCTCGTTTCGCAAACTTTACGATTTATCTTTCAAGAATTTTATGATTTTACGAGCTATACCTTTGAGCATCCCTTGCTAAGATTTTCAAACCCCACGGATATGCGTGCAGTTGTTCATTACTTTACCGAAGACTTTCGTCGTGTGAAGAACTCTCCCTTCGTCGACTTTTTTTTGTATTCTTATGTAATTTCATTTTTTACCTACCCTTGTATTTTTTTGAATATTAATCGTGACATTGAAGGGGTGAGTGTACATTAGTAAAATGTGAATAACAAAAATGTATTCGTGACGATCTGAAACAATATCCGCATATCGTCAGGTCTGAAGGAATCTGATTGCGCCGATAGTTTGAACTTTCAGACAAGAGACTATGATACGGGGTGCAGAAGACGTTATTCTGATTGCCCGTTTGTCGTTTTAATAATATCTCTGATATATCCACCGTGGAATGAAAGTATACATTCGGTAGTATACTTTAGAAATATTTTTTATACATCTGAGCTATATACGATAGTATTTTTGTCAAGCACAATACAGATTTTTAAAATTAAGAACCACTGAGAAAGAAATTATAAATACATACTCAGCACATTTAAGGCATATGATATATCATCGGTAAAGTTCTCTACGCTTGCGTATCGCGACTCTCGATCAGCCACCTAGCGGCAGCCGAGGAGCACTACGCGCTCCAGCGTGCATCCAATTGTAGATTCGGATAGTGGCGCGTTCAAAGCTTGCACTCGCGCATGAATTACTCATCATTTTTACGGATTTACAAAGTGTTCTCCCCCCAATGGAAATCGAAGCCGAAAAGAGATCGCGAAAAGGGACTTTTTTTTTAAGCGCGTTGGGCTGAAAACTCTGAATTCAACTTAGCACAAGTTTAAACATACTCGAATTGTATTATTTACTAGGTTTATATTCGGTTTTGATATAATCAGCCGTCTATATATACCACATACTTGGATAATCATATTACGTTGAGAATGAGCTCTGTTGGTGGATGATGGTATAGACGCGCTGTTTCATGGAGGGAAGAAAGATGTAGTTTGGGCATTCAGTATCGTGAAAATGGCGTGGTTGGGAGAGGAACATGGAGGGTAAAATATAGATGGAGATATGAGAAGTATTATATATATATCTTGTTGTAGATCCAAAGAGATAGAGAGGTGGTTAAAGCGGCCAGCGTTTATACAGAATTATCTTGTTCCCCACCACTTTACGTCGCTCTATAACGCCCTTCGACACAATACAAGCGAGGGTGAGCCGCTTCTGTTCGACCGGCAAAGTTAATTGCCCGATATAGATACGAATTTCTGTATACTATATACTATATATATAGATATATATATTTGGACCTGATCCCTTTCTCGTGCAGACTGGAAAATCTGTTGTCTGATGGACTTATTTATTTTGTTCGCCCATGTACCAGTGATAGTTGAAGGAACTTTTCTTGAAACGTTGATCATCGAAAACCAAAAACCAAATAACTGCCTGAATAATTAATGGCCAATATATAAACATTTCAATTGAACATACTTTTTTTTTTAGTCGATCCATCTACTGTCTCGAGGGATATAAAAGTAATGGTTATTCGTGTTTTCAAGCACGTTGAAAAAATATTCGACAATAATTCATCAATTTTTCTGTCTGTTACAAGTATACACTGCCATTATTTCTTATCGTATAGAAATCCTACTCGTTCGACGTCAACTTCTAGTTTTAAATTTTCGTATTTTTGTACGCAATGTTTCTATGAATATTATGTAAATTAAAAAAAATTATAGTACGATAATTTATCAGGCCTATGAGTTTTCGTGACATCCGAAAAACCAATGCGTGAAATACTGAATATCTTTTCGTTAGAAATTGAAGAAATTATTATCAAATTTTGCGTAGAAAAGTTAATTAAATTGTCCAAACGATTGTGTAATTTTTCAAACAATTAGATTGAAATAAATTGAGCCTGTGATTTTTCTCGCGAGAATGTTTAAAATATTTAAATGCAGTCAAACCTCGGTCCCTGTCCAGCTTCAGTCCCTGTCCGGTCCGTAACTTCAGTCCCTGTCCACCTCCGCCGTTCCAGTGCCGTATTGCAAAAATATTTATAGAAAATTTTCATCGCGCTGTGACGCGTATATTTGTGCCCGGGGGCATAAAATCAATCGGTACGGACCTGCAAGTCTTTCGCGATTGGACGAGCGTCTTTCTGAACGTAGTCAGCTGTTTCGTGGACAGGAACTGAAACCTTCGGTCCCAAAAGAGCGGACAGGGACCGGGGTTTGACTGTACTACAATATTTAAAAACCAGAGCTCGGAATATTGAAAATCGTTTCTTCTTTATAGAATTTCAAGCGAATGATACGAATTATCACATAAGAAAATTAACATTGTCGCGTTCAACTTTGGTTCGGGCATTCTATGCCAAGAAGTCTATTGCTGATAGCCCTATTGGCGATCGACACTACCGATGGCGGCGCTCGCGTCACTCGGAAATATGGCCTTGTATTGGAGTGCAGTTTGTGACAGTTAGCATTGAAAACATGGGACGTTTATACTTGAAACTGCGACAGATTTACGATTTCGTAAAAGGCGACCTAAATAACCGAAGTATAACTGAAGGGGAAGAAGTTCTGAAGTTCGGGCAAATGGTGGTAGTTGGATGTACTGAAAAAAACGAAACAAAACGCGAAATATTGGGGCCAGTACACTCTGATTGAAGACTAATGGGGATCTCATCGAGACATTTTGAGCACTCTTATCCACATTTTCCGTCGATCTATCATTTCACGCACGACGAATAAATTTGTCCGAGATACTTTACCGGCGTTTTTTCGGTGAAATGTCACGTCTCGATCCGTGAACGGACGAGAATGACATTCGAACACGCAACAATAAATTCTAGTGTCAGATTTCACTTTTGGACTGAATTTCGCAGATTCGACCCTTTCGACAGTCTCTCCATTCCGATATCCAATAATATAAAAATTTGAACTACAGCTTTTTTGTTAATTTGAACAGAGGTAGAGAAATGTCAAAACCAATTTACACGCTGTATCGTGTGCATCGCGTGTACAAATAAAGTCTTTTGCACTCCAATAGCAGTTCATCAAAAACCCGCTAGGAGTCGCATGCTTAGTGTCGATCGCCAATTACGGGTTTTATTTTTTTTGCAACGCTCAGGATATTAAATTTGAATTGATCCGCACACAGCTCGAACAATTTACGTGATCCCGGGACATTTCTTGAATTTGCACAATTATTTCGAATCAATTAGTATATAATAATTAGTATACTAATTGTTATTTGACTGCTCATTCGAATTCACGATATTCGATAGGGTCTAACGTAAAAGGCTCTCTGGATAAATATTAGACTCCTTCCGTAGAGCTACTTTACGGATATTTATACCCACAAGTTTTAGGGATGTCAGGCACAGAATTTTGTAAGAACCGATCGAGTGTGGCTTTCGATCAAACGAAATTTTACTCTTGTTCCCCCGCAAGGACGTTGAAAAAAATAGCCAAATTCTCGATCGTAATTATTCGTTCTTTCTACGAATATGTATTCAAAATTTACGGTTGTTTATCCATTTCTAAAAAAAAGGGTAAGCCAAAAACTCGTACAGAGCCTGATTGTTTTTTTTTTTTTTTTTTTTTTTTTTTTTTTAGAAAAATTAATGACTTTATTCGTATGCATTTTTGAAAAACATGACAAGAGAGCTTTTTGCTCAAAATTTCATGCAGAATACGATAAAATTATTCTTGTTTAAAAATTTAAAATTTTTTTGCTCGAGGTCCGTCATATTGCCACCGCCATCTTGAATTTTTCAATTTTGACTTCAGATTTGTAATCAGCGACCCCAAAACCTTAATTAATGATATAATAAAAACAGTTTGATAAAATTTCCAGTTTACTTGCACCCCTGAAAGGGTTAATTAGATAATAGTCCAATCAATGGCTGATTTTTTTTTTTTTAATTGACGATAATTATATATTTTCTCTGTTTTTTTTTGTCAAATTTGTTACGAAGTGATTTAATAAGTTCACGAAATTTGCCAATGGTCGTAAGGATCCAATGATTCGGGATTTGGTTCGAGCATTTTATCCCAGGAAGTAGATAATATGCTGATCGTCTCGTATTGCGGATTTTTTTTTTTTTACCGCTCGAGCTTATAAATTTTTATCTGCGGTCGTTAAAAGCAATGGTTAATTCTTGTTCCCGCAAGGATATTTTGAAAAAATAGTCAAATTCTTGATCGTAATTAATCGTTCTTGCTGCGAATATTGTATTCAAAATTTACGGTTGTTAATGACGTTATTCGTATCAAAAGTAAACTTTAGCGATGATTGATTAAACGAATTCTTTATAAACCAAAATGATCGACAACTTTTCCCCGTTAATATTATCATTATTCAAATTATTTTTTGTATAAATTAAATAAATCCTCATTTAATTCGATAATAGCCCAATCAACGGCTCAATTTTTTTTTTTTTTTAAATTGTTGACGATAATTATATATTTTCTCTGTTTAAATAAATATAATATATAAATATTGAAATTGATGGAAAAAGCACACAGGAAAATATTACATAAATCCTCATTCAATTCAATAATAGCCCAATCAATGGCTCAATTTTTTTTTTTTTTTCTAATTGTCGATAATTATATATTTTCTGTTTTTTTTTTTTTTTTTCAAATTTGTTACGAAGCGATTCAACAAGTTCACGAAAATTTGCTAATGGTCGCGAGGATCCAATGATTCGGGATTACAAACAAGACACATATTAATTTTTTTTTATTATTATATACAATATTTATTTTACCCCACTTTCTCATCCCTGAGTTAAATATACATAAACATATATATGTATATTTATATACAGATACACACACACACATATATACATAAATGTATGTAAGTGCGTATAACGAGAGTTGCGTGAGCTTTCCGACGCTTATATATAGTTCTAGCTTTATGTATATATACAGTCACAATTATTCGATGTGATCTAATCACAATAATCGCGGAGCGATGATTGTTATATATACACGAAGAATTTCACAAATTTTTTAATAATATTGTTTCACGAAAATACGCGAGTATTTTGGTGAAGAAAAAAAAAAAAAAAAACAATAATATAGCCCTATAGTAATATCTGTAAAAGACACGAGTGACTATAAATTCTCATACATACATATATAAACGTATATATATATATATATATATATATATATATATATATATATATAACGAAAAATCTTATACCAGAAGATTTATTCGTCATGATTCGAACATCTTCGTCATGAGATTCAAATTTTCCACCATCTTTGTTCCTAACGATCAGCCCCTCGTTCGCTAAGACTGAAGGTTAGACCCCAAGGGGGCAAAAAAAAAACATACAACAGATCCAACGATTCACAGTACTTTGGGTCGATCGATCTTTCAGAAATGTTATTTTACCAAAATTTCCTTCTCATTGCACACAATATTTTTCTCATCCACTTCGCAGACTTTCGTGACTTCCGTTATAAAGAACCGAAAGGACGAAATATCCTCGAACAAATCTCAGCTCCATTGCACAATCATTTCTTCGGTCAAAACCTGATCAATTTCATCCTTTCCCATCGGCTCACCCTCAATGGAAAAGTATTTAAAAAAAAAAAAACTTTCACGATCTTTTCTTCATTCGACACTTTCATTTCTTTCCCTTTCCTTTTCCTCGTTTTTTTTTTTTTTTTTTCTCGAATTTACGAAAAATCAATGGCTATCCCATCTGCCACGTAAATTCGTCTCTCTTGTTCTTACTTCGCGATTGGCAATTTAAATTTGCAAAAAAAAAAAAGAAAAAGAAAGACGGTCCAGCGAGAAAAAAAAAAAAGATACACGACGCATCATGATTGTTGTTGATGAAACAATAAATTAACGAAAGATTAAAGTAGCTCGTATCCCAAAGTGTTTATGTTTCACGTTGATCGGTTTGCTGTGTAATTATGATACCACCAAAATTCACAAGTTCAATGATGTTGTCCCGCGCAGCGATTGTTATTGACAACGGCAAACCTTCGCCGGTTGCTCAATTCTATCTACTATGTACATATTTTTTTTTTTTTAATTCTTTTTCTCATCAATATATTTACATCGTATTTGGCACCGTTGCTGTTATGTACAAAAAGATTTTTCAAATCTCCAAAATCCTGTTTTGGCTTCTATATACTTGTCCCGCGTGGAGGGGGGAGAAACTTACGCTTTTTCCGTAATGTCACTTTTGTAAGGTTGAAAGAGTTTCGGTGGCTCGATTTTCGTCGTCGGGTTTGTATTGACACCGGGCGACGTTGGTATCGCGGAAACCGCGTGATAGGACGTTGCGTTTTTGCTCTCGAATGCGCCCTGAATCGTTTGTAACTGAGCGGGAATACCGGCTATGTTCAGGTCAATGGGGAACTTGATAACGTTGCACTTGTCGCGTGGCTGCGCGTGCGAGTTTATGTGATTTTGATGATGACTGCTGCTGGTGTTGTTGTTGTTGTTGTTGCTGTTGCTGTTGTTGTTGTTGGTGGTATTGCTACTGTTGTTGTTGTTGTTGTTGTTGTTGTTGTTGTTGTTGTGGTTATTGCTGTTGGAGTTGGTACAGTCGCAATCGCTGGAAGCGTCAGAATGAGCGGGACTCAGCTCGGGGAGTAGGGTCGGTCGATAGGTCGGCGCGTTGGCTGACGTTGGTGGATTTACGTTGTAAGCATTATTGGCATGGCCTGACAGGCCGGCAAGATGAAGCGGCGGGAGGGTATGATGGGCCTGAAGAAGATGGGAATGATGATGATGATGATGATGCTGGGCAAAGGCCGACTGCTGGGGATGGGGCCTGTGAAGCGACGGACTCGTGGACATGGCAGGACCGCCCGTAGGATAGGGACTGTAACGGGAAGCGTAATACGCAGCAGCCGCTGCGGCTGGATAATTCGGGGTCAGATGCGAGCCCGGGATTCCAGCTCCGGTGTGATACGGAGGTGGCGCAAGACTCGCCGTGGCAGCTGCCAAAAGGGTCGCCGCTAAATTCGGATCGGTGTACATCGCGTATGGCCATGCCATTGCGATCCTCTGACGTTTGTCCTTCATACGGCGATTCTGGAACCATACCTGGACAACGGGGATGAGGGAGGGGTAGGGGGGCGGTAACGCGTTTGAGTCAATTTTACTTTGAGTGCTTTTCTTTCGTCGCGATGAGTTGTGTGTTTGTTTGGTGAATGAGGAAAAGTTTGACCGGGTCATGCCGACGTCATCGCACTGAGAGAAATCTGGATAGTTGTAGCAATCAAAGGACCATGGCTATGAGAATTTAGTAGAGGTACTTGTTTTTTTTTTTTTTTTTTTTCTTTCTTTTTAGTGATACCAACAATGTCATTGTTTAGGGAACTTCGGTAACTTGGTCATGGTGACCTTTACGCATTGGCAAGTGTATAGCCATTATTTTTCTCTCGGTGTGTGATTTTCGAAGATTAGACTTGATAAGTTTAAGGGACGGATGAATGAGCGGAAACGCTGGGAGGTAAAGTCGAAGCGGAATGAAAGTAGCCGTGGATCTTTGGAAACCAGGGAGATATGGGAATTGCGGAAGCTCCGAATGAGAGATTTTGATGAAGCTAATGAGTCTCCAGCTGGAAATTAAGGATCCAAGGGTAAGCAAAGTAGTTGGGAGTGATAACGGCGAAGGGAGGAACAATCGTTGCTGATAAAGGGGGACGTGGTTGTGACGAGCGGGATATCGAAAGAAGGGTGTAGCAACGGTTTGCCTTCATCAGTTCAGTAATTCTTGCCAAAAAAGGTAGGTTCATGGTGCAATCTCTTGTCAACTTTGTTTGTGGAAAAGTTTCAGGGGTGTCCCCTGACTGGAAATTCAAGTTGGCATGACGCCGAGATTCGAGCTTCAGCCACCGTCTTTTAGAACACGTTTTATCAAATATCTCGTGAACCGTGCATCGCACGACAGAAATAGCTCAGACCTTTTTTGTAGATAATAAAATTCTCTACATTTTTTATTTGAAACTTTTTTCCGTATAGTGTCTGGTTTTTTATTCACAGCGTGGCAAACTTTACCAAACATCACCTTTTTTAATGTTACATCAACCGTTGGCTACATATTTAGAAAGAACCATGTTTGGAAAAGTTTGGGTTTATAGATAAAAAGCAATGCTTTCTACAGGAAAAAGTTTCCAATAAAAGTTGTGGAAAATTTTATTATCTACAAAACCGGCGTCCGATATGTTTGTCGTACGATGCACGGTTCACGAGATATTTGATAAAACGTATTTTCCAAGATGGCGGCTGAAGCTCGACCCCCTCCGCGTCCTACCAACTTGAATTTACACTCAAGGGACACTTTTGAACCTTTTTTCAAAAGCAAAATAAATTCTGCGCAAGGTTGCAGAAAAAATGGCTAGAACGACTGGACTGGGCTGAGGAAACAAAATGGCGGAACTCGAGCAAACGAACATTAATAAGAAAATTAAAATTAAAAAAAAAACAAAAAACAAGACTGCGTAAAATTTTCACTAGTAAAACTCGAAAGAGAGGCAAATCGACGGACCTTTATATGGCCCCGGTAAGATTCAACGAAAAATCAGCCTTTGACGATGAGAAATTTTTTCGTCAACGGCCGAACGAATGGGCTTTTGGAACACGCGCGCGACCGACGAATCCAAAGGATCCGGTAGAGTTTCGCAAGAAAGGCGGTGGCCCGAGAACAAAAAGTTGTTAATTAGGATGCTTAACACCTCGTGTGTCGGTACTGAGCCGAAGCGTTTGGCTACCGCAGTTTGTTTGTCGCGGGCAAACTCCGAAGGGGAGAAGTTTTTTTTTTTTTTTTAACTTTTTCTTCGTTCATCTCGATTGAGTGACTCGGGGGGACGCGAGTGTTGTCTCGAAGTAGCGCTTTGTTTGCACTCGGTGATTGCCCGGATGAGTGAACCATGAGAAGGAATGAATAATAAGCGCTATCATAAGGCCCAAGGAAAAAGATAGAGAGAGAGAGAGAGAGAGAGAGAGAGAGAGAGAGAGAGAGAGAGAGAGAGAGAGAGAGAGAGAGATGCTGGAGAGTAGGAGAACAGATGTATAATCGCCGATCAAACATGCCATGAGATGAGCAAATACGGAACGCGATGAGGATGAGGAACAAGAAGATGCGAAGAAAAAAAAAAAAAAGAAGAGGAAGCCAACAGCGGGAGCCGATGTTGACGCAAAAGAACGATACTCTGCTGTTTAACGACAAAAAAAAAATATCGCTAATTGCTTCGATTAAATCTTAAGGCTCTTCACAAACATCTGGCAATGAGAGAGTTTCACTCCATTGCCAAATGGCTTCGTCTTCGGTACTTTTTTTTTTCCCTTCTTTCGGATCGTCCGGATAGGAGACGGGAGTAGTCTTGATATTTTTTTTTTTTTTTCAGTTTCTTTTTTTGTTTTGTTTTGTTTTTTTCATTATTATAATTATTTCTTTGAGATGCGTAGAGTTGTGTGTGTGTGAATGAAAAATATGTTGGGCCACGATGAAACTTTGATACGCATCATATATACACACCTTGATCGTGGATTCGGGCAGATGAAGCTGAGCCGCCAGTTCGCACCTACGCGGTCGACTGACGTAATTTTCACGATGAAACTCTTTCTCAAGACGCGCCAGTTGTTCCCTCGTGAATGCAGTCCGGTATCTTCGTATGTTGGGATCCATTGGCGGTGAGGAATCTGTGGCAAAATAGATCGACAAATGAATTTTCCACATGAAAAAAAAAAAAAAAAAAAGCAAGAAAACAATGGAAATTTTACGAAGGGAGATAATTTTCGTAAAAACTCGAATAGATTTTATTATGGGTGATGATTTTTTTTTCCTCAATGAGGGCTTTTCGATTATCACTTGAGGATCACACTTTGTCTGCGAGTCCGGAAAATTTTACAAACGGGATTCTCGTTTCACGAAACACACACGCGCTGCGTGTAATTTTTCTTTTTTTCTTTTTTTCATCCTCCGCAGTCTCTTCTGTCACGATTGAGGGTTGATTTGTTCCTGCAGAGGGATGTGTTTTATTGTAAAGCGAATATATATATGACGGAACGAATTTTTCGGTCGAAAACAGAGCAGACGATGGTGTTTATAACCAACGAGAGCTTTCGCCAAAAGTTTTTCTTGATGTCACCGCGACGGAAAAGAGAAAATGGTTTTTGGTCGGTGTGAATAGAGAGCGACGCTGGTGGTCCACGACGACCATGACCGGAGAATGACAAGCCCCCCCCCACCCCTACCCCCCGTCGCTTTTTCGCCAAGCCTCAAAGACTCGCGTGTGTCGTAACTTCCGTTTTTCTTCACGAGCAATCTGACCACGCGCGCGCGCGCGCGAACACAAAAGTCGGTGGATCTTCCTTTGATCCGGAAAATTTGCCGGACCGGGGACTGACCGCGTGTCAAGAAAAAAAAAAAAAAAGGACGACGAGGGGGTGTGCAGCAGAGAGGGCGAGAGCGGGGTCACGAAAAATGGGACATTTCGATGAAAGTCCGAAATTTTGATCGTTTCTTCGATCCGTTTGATTTCGGTTGAATGAATTTTTCAAATTTTCTACAATCGTCGCGTGTGTTTTACGCCGAATTTACGAAAATCATCCCGCGCACAAGGTCCTCGAGAATCCCCCGCGAATGTTTTGTAACTGCAAGATATACGTTGTAAAAACGAATAAGCTTCGGGGCTTCTCGGAAAAGGATCCTTTGGGCGGAACGAAAGTTCGAGGAGCGAGGAAAACGGCGTTTGAGAACGGTCAATTCGTGTGTAAACGGAGTTTTGTTCATTGCGGCAATAAAATATAACACCAAGGATATATATCGTTAAATACGTTCGCGGGGTCTTTGGATGCGGAAAAATTTCTCGGAAGGATTGCAATTATCGCGTTTTATTCTATGGTATTTATATCCCCATTTGACAGTGATCAGCTGTGGCGAATACTGACCTACGACTATAATACTTTAATCAACCCTTGCCGAGTGACCGAAATGCGATCACAATTCACAATGCCCGATGAATCAGCGAATAATTGGTATGGGGGGGGGGGGGGGGGGGAGAGAGATTATTTCGTTTGTTTTCGAAAGAAATTAAAGTTATTACAAAGGAAATACGGGTGTCGATTATCACGGTGTATAGCCCATGCAGTCATTCTAGCCATTTTTACTTCAATCTTTTGCAGAATTTATTTTGCTTTTCGAAAAGGTTCAGAGGGTGTCCCCTGAGTGTAAATTCAAGTTTGCGGGACGCGGAGGGGTCGAGCTTAAGCTGCTAGCTTAGAAAACACATTTTATAAAATATCTCGTGAGCCGTGCAACGTACGACAAACATAGTGGAAACCTTTTTTCTAGATAATAACATTCTCCACAACTTTTATTGCAAACTTTTTCCTGTACAGTGAATGGTTTTTTATTTATAGCGTGGCAAACTTTTCCGTAGACGATTATTTCTGATTATATATAGTTAACGATTGATGCAAGGTCAACGTCCGAATAGCCGGACGTGTATACCAGTAGCCGGACACCTCATGTTAAACTATGTCTATATAGTATCATATAAGGTATGGTTAAACATGGGGCGTCCGGCTACAGGTGGATGTCCGGCTATTGAGACGTTTATCTTAACCGTAAAAAGGACGATGTTTGGTAAAGTTTTCCACGCTGTAAATAAAAAGCCATGAACTATATGGGAAAAAGTTTGAAATAAAAGTTGTAGAAAATTTTATTATCTATAAAAAAAGGTTTCTACTATTTTTTCGTGCGATGCACGGTTCACGAGATATTTTATAAAAACGTGTTTTCCAATATGGTGGCTGAAGCTCGACCGACCCCGCCGCGTCCTGACGACTTGAATTTACACTTTTAGGGGACACCCCTGAACTTATTCCAAAAGTAAATCAATTCTGTGGAAGATTGCATTACGAACCTACTTTTTTTTTTTTTGGCTAAAATGACTGCGGACTGATGGTGATAATGATGGTATTTGAGGGTTGTCTGAGGAGGGGAGATGATTTTTAATGGAAAAATTGGCTCGACCTACGCAATGTCCACTATAAAAACACTTCACTGCTTCGCGGGGGTTTTTCGAGCCGGAGGGTGAGAGTTTCGGGGGATTCTTTTTTTCTCAAATGTTAAAAAAAATCGTATTCCAACCTTTCTCAGGAGTCTTTGGCATGTTACCAGGCTGCGGGCTGTGAGGTGGGCTCAATTGATACTGCGGCGGTACCATATCCACGACAATCGTCTCGTCCTCTCTCTGCTGTTCCTTGTAGTTTCTCTGATAGCCCTGCATAATTCGCCTCGTCGTATTCTCCGCGTTCACTGATCTTCCTTCTTCGCTCAAAACCCAATTTTAATCCCTTGAATCACAGATCCGATGCGGGATGGGAGAAAAAAATCCAACAATTGAAAAAATCACTTTTGCTCGCACTGTTCACTCAAATTTCTTTTTTTTTTTTTTGCCACGTTCGATAACTCTCGGAGCTCCTTTCTCGTTGCACTTTTTTTTATTTTGTTTTTCGGTTTTACTTCATGCGCGAATGAAAAAAATCGTAGGACTATGTGAGCGCGTTTTATCGTGCACGTTTCGGGAAAAAGCTCGGAAATGTTTTTTGTTTTTTTTTTTTTTTTCTCGTGAATGCACCACCGCAGTTCGGATTCCGAGTGACCTTACGACGAGTAAAAGCCAGGGATTTATACCGCCACCCTTGGTTCACGGTGGGTTCTCGACGGTGGGGATTTCAGGAGTTCAAACCGGAGGTCCCAGGGAACAGTGGGATTGGTTGAAATTACGATGAGAAGGGATCCCGGTTTGGCTGTGAGATTCAATGACCACGCCTACGATTTTAGACGAAATCAAATATCCCCACTTTGCTTTACTTT
The DNA here is from genome assembly GCA_963564615.1 of Rhorus exstirpatorius. Classification (NCBI taxonomy): domain Eukaryota; kingdom Metazoa; phylum Arthropoda; class Insecta; order Hymenoptera; family Ichneumonidae; genus Rhorus; species Rhorus exstirpatorius. The sequence goes on along the minus strand of OY751318.1, from coordinate 33,647,411 downwards.
CCAGCATCCTTGCTAAGCTCTCTCTCTCTCTCTCTCTCTCTCTCTCTCTCCCTTTATTCTCTCTCGTCTCTCTCATCTCTTTTTTTCCCTGTTTGGCTGCAAAGAGATGCTCTTTTCGATGCTGCATTTGGGCCAAGCAACACGAGGCAAAATTTCATGTGACCATTTTGACATTTATTCATTCGGATTACGAGATAATATTCGTCCCGGCTCGATCACTCGAAGAGGGATGAAATGGAATATTGATAAGGAGTTTTTGACGATCGAAGGGGTTCCTCGGTTTTTTTGCTTCGTAGAAAATTGTCAAGACATGAATTCCATTACGGGGGTTTGTGACTTTATTCGAGGCTGGGTCAACGACGAGGCCCAACGGCAATATGGGGGATGAAAGGGGGTTGTAAGAAAAAGCTCCGATTGAAATAATGAAAAACATCGATTTCTCTCGCTTCGTGTGTCGATTCACAAGGTGTATCATCGACATTATTGTTGGATCAATTGACTCACTCTGACGCAGGTAACTGAGGTCAATGCGAGAGAGTCGAAAAGTTTGACTCGTTAATGACGATTTTTTTTTTTTTTCGCTAATTCGGGCCATATTAGCTTACAAGTATATACGCTGAGATGATTAAATGTTCATTTCGATTTTGGCAATTTTCATCGTCATCGAGACACAATTGTCTTTCTCGACCGCGTTGAGTATTTCGGTTGGCCAAACGATTCATACCAAAATTATAGGCCTCTTTTTGTTTTTTTTTTTTTCACGTTAAACGTTCGTGTGGCTTGGAGGGGGGGGGGGGGGGGGGGCTTTTAGGCGAATTAGCGGATCGTAAAAAAAAAAAAAAACTACGTAACACCGAATGCATGAGCGAGGAAGTCGTACTGGGAGGAAACTAATATATTGAGAAAAAAGGACACTATCGTTTTACGGGATCTTTGTATGTATTATAATATAACGAACCGAAAGAGCCTTGACAGATTGTAAAAATAAAGATTTATGCATGGAAAAGCTGTCGACCCACGGTGAGAGAATAATGTACATTGTGTACGCACAATTTGAAGCGATTTTTTTGCTCCATTTTAAACGTTTTTACAATCTATTGCGGGTGAAACAAGTCGCAGCGTCTTGTTCTGGTTACACAATCGGATTGTGCAAAAATCAGGGCAGAGGATACCCTCGTCGTATCCGCTAAGTCAAAATCGTGGGTCTAAAAAGCGGTTTTTATATTTTTATTATTTTCAGAAAAATATTTTTGTTTTTCCTGGCTATGGAAGAGCAGAGGAAGAGCATATTCTTGTGTACAATTTTTGCTCTTCTTCCCGACAAAGTCCCCGAATTTTTGGTTATTTATGTACATACACACACACACTTATAAATATATTATAGAGCATTCCAGGCCGACCTGGACAGGCTGCGATTCTCAGCCACTTTGATTTTTTTCAAATTTTTTTTTTCGTTGTTCAGCAGACTCGAAGAAATACTTGTGATTTTTTTTTTTCGATTTTATTCTCAAGTGGTTATTTTGACTCGGCGAATTTTTGAAAATCCTAAAATGTAGGATTTTACCATCTTTATCGTTTAAATATTTCTGTTCCAATCTGCCTGATCCGAGTGAATTTCACAATGTGAAAAAAATATGTTTCGATACAAAAAGTACTCGAATCAGGATCAAATGAGTTTAAAGTGTATACTCAAGAAATCAAATATATAGTACTAGAAATTACGAGATGTATACCTGAAGACTTGAAAAGTATTTGATACTTGATACTTGATGTATTTCAAGTACTCGATACTTCAAGTACCGAGTACTGAGTACTTTTCCCAGCCCTGCCTCTCTGCATAGCTCTTATTTTTATCACAGTGAAAAAAAAAAAAAAATTAAAAACAACGGATTTAATATTGTTTTTTTTTCACGTTTTTTCATTTAAAAAAATTTATGTAATTACCGATGTGTGTTTCTATTTTGTAATTTTTATCGGTTTTTCTTTAATTTAAAAAAATTTACAGTAAGAACAATTACTGCGTGAACACACGAAAAAGTATTTTTCCCTGATTGAAGATTTTTTTTTTTTACACTTCATTTCACGACATTGACGGAGTAAAAAATAAAAAAAAATGGTTTTTCCATAAAACTGAGGTTTCCCCTATACATGTGAGACAGAAAATTATGGGCAAATGGATTTTTTTAAATGCTCCATGTTGTGTAAAATTAAAAAAAAAAAAATATTCAGCACAATAAAAAATAGCGTGCAATGTTAAAAATAAAATTGGCAGCTTTGGCTAGTTTTGAAAATTTATTTCAAACTCACATATATGTGTCCCAAGTTACGTTATTCTTGAATTATATTGACAAAATCCCTCGCATTATATCTGTCCCGTTTCGAAAAATTGCGTTACGGTATTGCATAACTGTTTATGGTACTATTTAGTCCATTCTATATGTATATAAATATATATAAATATATATATATATATATGCAACGTGTAACGCAACATTTGTGTTTTGGACTACCTGTAATTTGACCGAAGGGCCCACATTGGGGGGGGGGGGGTCCCCATTAGCCCTCTTGGGACTCGCGCAATGTCCCCAGCACGTTCTGGTAAAATTTAGTAGACCAAAAAGTGAGATGCCGTATAAAAACGGAAAAATGAGAAACCAAAACTGGATCAACGGTACCACGGGGGGGGGGGGGGGGGGCGGCCTCATAATTCATGCCAAAAATACGATTTTTAAAGTATCCACGCTCACCGGAATATAATGACGAAAAACGAGAGCTTATTGATTTTTATTTTTTTATTGCACGAATTTTTCCTTATTACACAATCTTTTTCTTTTTTTTTTTTTTTTTTCCTTCATCTCCCTCGAAATTTTCCATGCCCTAATTTTCGTACGGGAGGGGAAGAATGGCTGAAAGACGACACAAAATATTTTCTCTCCGGCAGACCCGTAAAATACGACCGATGCTTTAAACCAGAGCGTTTTTCTTTTTTTTTTTTTTTCTTTCGCTCTCTTCGAATTTACCTAAAAATTCCCAATCACGGTATAAATACTCTCAGGCCTTTCAAGTTCGAGAATATAGTCCTCGTTGAAATTATGGTGTGCGCATATTTGAAGCAGAGCGCAAGGGAAGAGGAATTGACACGAAGAATAAAAATTGAATGAGAATAAAATTATTTTGGGCAAATATTGTATGCATAATTATATATACTTCTCGTACTCTGAGAAAAATATCACTTAACCTTTTCGAGTTGGGCTGTCTGTAAATAAATTGTTTATTAAAGTACATGGCTCGAAAATGTATTTTAAATATCGCTTGTTAGATTGCAATTTTTTTTGAAAATGTTATAACAAGATATTGAAACGGATAAAAGATTCATTCGATAGCTCAATGATGCAAATGTTGTTTATATTTTTATTATTACGTTAAATTAACCCATGTTTTCCTGAGACGACTGATATTTTGTAAGAAAAAAAAAAAAAGGAAAAGCGTAAAATAGAAAGATATCTACTTGAAAGTTTTGAAAAATTTTAATTTTTATAATTCATTAAGCACACACACGGGTCATTTAACGGAAACGATAAAATATATTAAGAATTATTCAAAAATAGAACAATCTCATCGCAGCATGGAAAAAATTTAAACGATATTTATTTTTCACAAAGAACTTGAATTTTTATCGATCACTTGCATATAAACAATTGAGGAAATTTATGAAAAAAATAATAACTTTGCCGAATAATTGACCAAAAAATTTTGTTTTTAAATTTGTTATTAATAAATGTTCAAAATTATTGTTACTGAAAGTAAATATTCTCGGTATCTTCGATGTCGTTGATTTTTTTTATTTTTTTTTATTTTCAACTCATCGCGATCCGTGACAATTCACAATGATTTGTATGTATACTTTCGGATATGCAGCCCAGAAGAACGTATGGCAAAATAATTTTGACAGACTGAATCGTTTGTCATTGCACCTTGACACATGCACGCAAAAAAAAATGCTTTCCAATTCTTATTTTGTAAAATAATATCCGATGCAGAATCATTTTTTTCCAATTTTTTTTTTTCCTAACAATGTTTATTTCAATCGAATCAATTCGACGAATAATTTCTAGTTTTTTTTTCGTGAGCCAAAACGTAAAACACCTTTTTTTTCTCCACGATCTTCCGGTACGGGGGTGAAAACAATTATAGGGGCGAGGGTGAAAGTAAGAAAGGCTCAAAGAATTTTCTATTTTATTTACACCATTAATATATTATTATTGTATGCTGTTATTATTGTTCTTATGAGTCTTACAAGTACCGTTCGGCACACGGAACGAAAGGGTCAATTTTTTTAATCCCAGCACAAGCCGCTATAAGTATGTTTATACCCCAGACGAGAGTGAAAGTTTATTTTTCCGTTTAGTTATATTGTGCGGAGTGTTTTTTTTTTTTGTTTTCCTCACGAGTCAGAGACTCCTTCAACCCTTTTTTTCCAACCCCTTCGTCGCTTAATCCCTCTCAGCACAGAGAGTTTTGACCGCTCCACCCTTTTTTTTTTTTTTTTTTCATTCCGTCACCTCGTGAGTTTGCCACGACTAAGCGGATTAAAAATTGAGGTGAACATAGACAAAAAAAAAAGCCTGGACAGATTATACCTCTAGGGGGGAAAAAAAAAATGCGAAAAAGGGTTGACGAGCGTTTGGTTAGGGACAATAAAAATGTATGAAGAATTTTCGCGCTTTTGGAGATTATAGAGGAATTATAAAAGTACCAAAAGTTAACGCTACTTTTCTGGCAGGTATACTCTGCGAAAGGTCTGTCTTGGTGAAAAAAAAAATATATATATATATATATATTTCACCTACCACTTTTGTCTCGGATTATGAAGAAAGGGTGAAAAAATGGTTAGGTTTACTTTACATATTTTTTCAATGTAATTTCATCGTTTGAATTACGTTTGAATTATCGTTTGAATTTTGAAAAAAGTTTATAAATATTTTTAGAGCATAAGGATATAGAGTAGAATCTCGAATCAGGGATCTCGAATTTGCGTCCAAATCCCCACTCCGCGGCGCGTATCGATCGATGCAGCAACGAATGGTGGGAGAAGCGCTGCGCGAATCGCAACACCGCTAGCTACAAGGTCAGTTGCGCAGAGTCAAGTGCGCAGCCATGCACGATTCAAGCGCGTGCGCATGCGATGCGATGCTTATTCGGTGACTGTTCGCTAAATCGAGGTCTTAGCGTAATTAAATTTCGATGAAAAAAAAGCTCTGTGCTAAATTACATATTTCTATCAAATATTTAAGGCCTGGCTAGTCGACAATTGTATCAAGGGACACGATACAGCATCCCTTGTCACCGTGAAATATCTGCATTAGGTAAATTTTCTCGAATAAATTCGATTCGTATCGATAAATATAATCTTAATAATGATTCTGTCGTGAGTTTAATTTCGAATCAAGCATCGATTGAGAGAGATAATGCGATCGTGGGTCACGTTTATTCTCGGTAGGAGAAGGTATATTTTTCACGCAATTAGTAATCCTGATTGAGATAGTTTAGCGGTATAATACCTCGGCATTTGTCCCGTAGATTGAGGCGAAAACGAGCGGATAAAGCCTCGAGACATAATCCCACGGGGAAGGGCTTTGCCTTCTAATCCCGAAGAAGCTGAGGAAAATCTCGGACCGAAACTGAGAGATCCATGACACACGAACAACCTCATCACGAGACAAAGGCGCTTGTGGATATACACGGATACACGCGTCTGGGCGTACATATATGTACGTGTTAATCCCTCTAGCTTTTGGCATTGATCCGTGGGCGGGTTTTGGCGGATAAACGTCCAAAACCTGTCCAAACATATCCAGTCTCGGATCGACTCTCCGACACGAAAAAGATGTTATGTTTGCGATACCGAATTATCACCCGTTTAAGTGAAATTTCGTGCCGAAAATATGAATCAAATTCCGCGCTTTCCCGATAAGGGTTGCGCACGAAAAAGAAAATTAAATACCGCGTGTACTTTGCATACACGAGGACGGTATAGGAGTTGATGAAAGAAAAAAAAAATGTCTTTTGAGCGGTTCAATACGTCAGTCAGTACACGATCAAGCGGTCACTCATCGGAGTATCGATCATTGAGATGAGGATGCCATGAAAATGAGGTAACGGGGGCGACAAAATGTCATGGCAATCGTATCGGGGAATGTGTAAAGAGTGGGACAGGTTCTGAGTCTTTATAACAGCACCTCTAGTAATATTATACATATGTATATAATTTGTTTGTTTCTTCCGAGGGCTTTCTCGGCTTAGATTCAAGACCCAAAAGGTCACTTCTCCATCGATCAAACTTTGGGTAATGGTATATTTCTGCGGGTTACCGAAAAGGGTTGAATCCCAACAAAAGTCCCCGCGGTACTATCTTTCTTTTGTATTATACTTTTGACTTTTCGTTCTTCAGCGTACACCCCCAGAGAGTCCTCGATCATTATAATTATAAGGACGCGCGACCCACCTACAATTTTCATTGACAAAACATAACAAAAAGTATATAACCCTGTTACGATTTATGGCATGATTTTCCGAACATTAAATTCGTTGCAAATGGCCGCTATATATGCGCTATAACCTCGGCATCTCTTCTACCACTTTGTCGTGAAGAGACGCTATGCACGCGATATGTAGTCCAGCTATCATCCTAGCCAAAATAGTAGGTTTATAATGTAATCTTCTACTGAATTGATTTTGCTTTTTTTAAAAGGTTCAGGGGTTGAATTTACATTCAAAAAAAGTAAAAAAAAAAAAGTAAAAAGGGGTTGAATTTACATTCAACCCCTGAACCTTTTAAAAAAAGCAAAATCAATTCAGTAGAAGATTACATTATAAACCTACTATTTTGGCTAGGATGATAGCTGGACTACATATCGCGTGCATATAGCGTCTCTTCACGACAAAGTGGTAGAAGAGATGCCGAGGTTATAGCGCATATAGCGGCCATTCAAGCTGGCAAGACGCGGGGGGGGGGGGGGGGGGGGATCAAGCTTCAGCCGCCATCTTGGAAGACACGTTTTGTTTTTTCAATCAAGCTAAAAATCTGAAATAATTCAGACATTGTTTTCTTATCATTATCTATCGATTCCAGGGGTGGCAAGTAATTAAAAATTAACCATCACCCGAATATACATTCAAGTGATATGCCTCAAAATGTTGAGAACGACATTTTGCACCTCATCCTCATGCGACTGTAACTGACTTGTAAATTTAATACGAATATCGCGAATGAATTGAATTTGATAAGACGTTTGAAAAACATTTTCAAATACAACTATATGTTATTTTTCAATTATCAAAGTCGTTACGGTTATTAAATTTTGACAATGCAATAACTTTTAATATGCAATGTGCATCATATATATATTTTTTTAAATTTATTTCATGAGACTCATTTGTAAATTTTATGGATTTTTCAGCATGAAAATTCGCTTTGAGGGGGGAAAATCGACGTTGGCAGAGAGCAGGTTGTTCGTGTGTGTATATGACGGCATGTAACCGGCCACTATATATATCTACACACCTGATGCAGTGTGTACCGAGGTATTGTATTGATTAACTCGTAAAGCCAGTGCGTAAAGCATATCGTGACCGGTTACAAGCAATGCCGCGGGTATGATACGGAGAGTATGTATAGCGCTGTCGTGCGGTTTAACCGAGGGAAACGGACGATTAAATTAGGAGCTTTAATGAAACTGTTTAATCAGATACATGATTGCAAATGCCTGCATCGCTCCAACTGCCTCCAATTATCCGATGCAACGCCCGCATATACGCATCGCGGCATCGCAGTACACAGCATGGACTGCAATTCTGCGATGCCGAACTCTACACGATGTGTGGACCAAATTGATACCCTGTGACATCGCGGGAAGTCACTTTTCCGAAAAATATAAAGACCCATTTAGGGATAGTTGACCCGTCCAATTGGTTTTTTCGGGAATATTAGAAAAACCCGTCAACTTTACATGGTGTTCATACGTAATGTATATTTTTTTTTCAGATTTTTAAACTTGAATTTAAAAATTTTTTGCATACACGCAAGATAAACAGCACTCGGGGGTAGTTCAATATTTTTTTTTTTTGGAAAATCAATAAATATGAAAATTTTCGTTTGGGTTCATGCGCAATATATTCCATATATATTTTTGTCAGATTTTTAGACTCGAATTTTACCATTTTTTTGCATAAATCTAATCATATTTAGGGCTTAATTTTTTCATCCATTTGAGAAAATTACATTTTTCACTTCTCGTTATGAGGAAAATTTTCGAGTTTATTTGGTCGAAATATATTATATGTTCTTATGGGTGAAAAAAAAAAAAACAAAATTGTTACTCGACACCTCCATCTATTAGTTTTCGATGCACTACAACATGAATGAACTAGATAAAAATCGGAGAGATCGACTTGGAATACCTTTCCTGCGAGTATTTGTAAAGTTAAGATGATTTGAAATTCGGGATTATAGCATTCGTTTTGCCGATGCACGTTTGGCGTCATCAGCAACTCCATCAGCTCTGCAAGAATTCATTCATTTCGGAATCTGATAAAAGCGATTTTAGGGTTGCAAATTGTTCATTAATTTATCAAGATCAAAATGATGACAAAAAAAAAAAGGACTGGTCAACAACTAAATTTATGTGAATGATTGAGTTGAGCTCAAATTTAGTTCATATGCGTGTTCCACTCACCACTCTTGTCATATATTGCCAATAAGCTTGCATGAAAAAAGTATGACAGATACCATTATAAGATTTCAGACAAGTCTTATAATCAATTTAACGATTTTTAGCAACATAACCTCACATTTATCTTATGCACTTGTAGCCGATTTGCCGCAATTTTTCTTTGTACGTGCATATATAGTTGAAACGAAGAGAGGGAAATTTTTTTCATTTTACAGTAGGATTAATATTGTCGCTTCGAATGATCATTATGGCGTTAATCCTGTTGAGTGTACAAAAGAAACGGAAATCGGTATTTTCGACCTCTGCTCGCGTGCGCTTTTACCTAACTTGTCCCTTTGTCACTCACCCCTTGTCCTCTCTAGCCCTCGATCGACGATTTGCGAGGGCGTGGAAAGCCACGCACAAAGTTGACCGAATATAAATTTCGTAAGGAGGAAATGCATCGTAGACCTGAAATATATATATATATATATATATATATATATATATATATATATATATATACTAGGGGTGCGTAGGGCGCTACGCGCTCTCACTTAGGTTTGGGTTGCTCATTCTTTTCAAATTGGACACCCGGTATAAGCTCAATTCCTGAAACAGCGGTGGCGGCGGCGGCAGCGGCGATATATCTTTATATTATAGAGAGATATATATATACATATACCGCTGCCTCAACCGATTTAGGGGAGACAATGAGATCCGGGACTAAAGGGTCCTCGGGTTCGACGATCTTTATTATCGGTGACGTATATCGACGGTCTCATCCATTGTACTATCATTCGACCATTTTTTACTACCCTCTGCATGTTAATGTGTACATACATAAATATACGTACTACGCACGAAGTCGACCAGTATCGGGCGAATTTCGATTTTCGTTTTTCTGCAATTTTCAAGCGAAATTTCGTCTCTTTACGTCTTTAACCCTTCTAGTTCACCAGGGGTCAAAATGATCCCAAGCGCAAATTTAAGCTACAATTACTATAAGTTATTATATTATATTATATTATATTATTATAGCTCCATAGTGGGCGTTTCAAAAAAGGTATTTATTTTGATATCTGAAGAGGGTCCATTTCTTATAGTAACTTATAGTAATTACTATAAGTTATAGTAATTACTATAAATTATAGTAATTAATTTATTATCGTAATTACTATAAGTTACTATAAGAAATGGACCCTCTTCAGATATCAAAATAAATACCTTTTTTGAAACGCCCACTATGGAGCTATTTTTTCCGTAAACCATGATATCTTCAGAGTATCACCCTAAAATTTTATGAAAATATATTAAAAATTGCCAGAGTTATGATTTTTTTTAAGTAAAAAATGGTTTTTTTTACGCATTGCCTCCTTGCTGATTTTTTTCGCCATTTTTAAAATTTGATAAAAAATTTTTGCCATGACATTCTCATTCTGAAAGGTTCAAACTAATATCCTGAATTTTTATGAGTCGTTCGGAACGATACTGGCAACGCGGCAATTGTTTAAACATGGCTGGGGTCATTGCGACCCCCTGTGACCCGGCGCGTTATTTCCAGAACGTGTGACCTATAGAAGGTTTGAGATTAAGGGAGACGCAGCAGTGGACGAGATAAAATTAATTTTTCATTTAAGAATCACCTGTGTAAGGTAATCGTCCGGCTATTAGGACGTTTATACCCTTATATGTATATACTTGAATTACCGGTTAATACTTTTATCGGTTTTTCTCTGAATAATCCCATTGGCAGTGCGTAACGGCAATAATTATTCGTACGCTTCATTAATTTTGTCAACTGAATAATGGACAAACGATTAATCGCGATCGACTCGTTTATAATTTATTAACGAAATAACGAAGCGATAAAAGAAAGTTCATTCATCGAGGAAATTGGTAAAAGAGGGTTATATAGGTAGTGTTGGAGTGTATATATGTGTATTATGATTGGATATAAAAGGGTTTTGGATCGATTTGGCGTATAAATGTTTACGATCGTCCTTAACAAGGGTAGAATATGGCCCAGTCGAGAATAAATGATGCGCTTCAAGCGGACTATATATAGTTCTTGGTAAAATTTTCAAATTAATGGGGAACCTCCGGGGGTCTCGTTATTTAGATTATCCCAGTTGTAATAATATCGTTTGAAATTGTTATACGACAATATATATGGGTCATTCCGCGTAAAACCACGGGTTCATTGGCCTGACCCCCTGGGATTCTGATGACCATTGAATTTTTTGGTTCGTTCCGGTCAAAAATATCATAACCCTAATTTTTCGAAATTCTTTTCAAAAAATTTTCCGCCGTTTTGCAAGGATGTATCGACCTCAAATAATATCCTTGACACGAAGATGAACGTTCTGAAAAACGATGAAACTATTTTGTGAAATCGCGGGGACTCGAAAACACTTTTTTTTTTCATGATTCTAAAATAGGATGAGAATGCTAAATATATATATTTTTTTAATTTTTCTTTGAAAAAAAAAAAAATTTTTAGAATGTATTTGTAAGAATGGTTTACTGTCGTAAAAAGTAAAATGAAAAGAAACTTTGTCTTGGTAAAATTCGTTTTTTCTTTTGGTTCGAGAGTAAAATGAAGAAAACGATGCCGAATTCGAGAACAAAAATAGAACTGAGCATCATTTTTTTCATTTTGCTCTTGAACCGAAAAGAAAATCGAATTTTACGAAGGCGAAGTTTCTTTTTATTGTATTTTTTACGACGAGAAACCATCATTCAAAATAAATTCCAAGAATTGTTTTTTTTATTTTTGTTTGACAAAATAAAATTCTTGGAACGTATTTGTAAGAATGATTTCTTGTCGTGAAAAGTAAAATAAAAAGAAACTTCGTCCTGGTAAAATTCGTTTTGCCTTTTGGTTCGAGAGTAAAATGAAGAAAACGATGCCGAATTCGAGAACAAAAAATAGAACTGAGCATCGTTTTTTTTCGTTTTGCTCATGAACCGAAAGAAAAATCGAATTTTACCAAGACGAAGTTTCTTTTTATTTTATTTTTTACGACGAGAAATCATCGATAAAAATAAAAGCCAAGTTTTTTTTTTATTAACAGAAATTAAAAAAAAAAAATTTAGCATTCTCATCCCATTTTCGAACCATAACAAAAAAAAATGTGTTTGCGAGTGCCCGATTTTACAAAAAGGATTAATCGTATTTAAAAATGTCCATCTTTGTGTGAAGGATATTTGAGGTCCCCACACCCTTACAAAATGGGGGAAAAAACTTCGAAAAATTCGAGGTATCATTTTTGACCGAAACGAACCAAAAAATTCATTGATCATCAGAATCCCAGGGGGTCAGGGGTCAGATCGATGACCCCGTGGATTGACGTGGAATGCCCCACATGTAATGTACAAGTAAAAATGCGCTAATTGGCAAAAACTCGTTTTTCCAAAAATAATTGCGAAACATTTTTTTATTTGAACTCGATTATTCAACTTTTTTTTTGTTTTTTTATTTCTAGAAAATTTATCGTAGCCTTTTGATGTTTCAAAGATTCGTTCAAGTACAGGAAATTCTTATTTTTTTTTGGGGAAATTAAAGGAAAAATTTTAAATTTCTAGCAAATTACGGTCTTTAAAAATTATCATTTAATATCGCGAATTTTTTAAACTCAAAATCCCTTAAAATTTTTCGATTATCCCGTATACGTTATTCTCAGAAAAAAAAAATATACGTACATATGATTTTAGTAGGCGAACGATCGGGTCAATAAAAAAAAAGTATTGGACGTAAAACGGAGTATCGGAATAATTTAATGAAATAAATCCATCGAAATAAATATTGCAATTCTCAAACCATCAGTACAAAAATTTTTGCCTCAAACATACCCAGTTTGTCCCCGCGCGCGGTGTCTTCCCTGATATTTATGTGGGCATGTAAAATTCATGGTTTCGCCCAGAAAGGGTCTTGTTACTCTTCGCGACCCGCTGCGACAGTATAATAATCAAAACGCACGGAAGAATGACCATTATTCGAAACTTGACTTTATGATTGAATTTTAATTTGCTCCAAGTCAAAATGTAAAACAGTCTTGTACAGTTATGCCTCGACAATGAGAAGCAGTTAACTCCGTGTATTTATTGGGTACAGACACAGGGCCATATTGTACCTAAATATATATATATATATACATATAGAAACAGGTTCCTAGGCGTTATTGTACGCGTATAATCGAAATGAAACGGTATATAAACATGAGAATTAAGGGGATAAGGGGATTAACGGTGAAAAATAACTTATTGGAATCGGTCAGTGGCGAAAAATCCTTACGGTCGATCGCCACGACTTCGCATGACGAAACCCAAAGGTCCGTCCAGGCGATCGGTTAACATTGCCATTTTATCGCACCGTTGTCATATTTTTACGACGAGAAAATCTGGGTTCGTTCATTATTGTACGCTCTTGTCGCAAAATCCCATCACCGAAGACAATGAACAATAGGGCAGTACGACGCTCATAGGCTTGCCTTGACTTTTGGGCCTGAAACTTTGGATTTTTTTTTTTCTTCCTTTTCATTATTTCGTGCTGGAAATATAGGTGGATCCTGAAAATGATGGAATTTACAGAAGAATCTATACGAAATAGAAGCCTGAGAAAAGGATTTTTGAAAAAAAAAAATTTTTTTTAATCGAAACCCTCTGGTTTGGGAAAACGTACGACTTTATTTGACTTTTGTAGTAGCAGGAGATTCCACGTGAACCCTTATATACGTGAGGATGAACGGAGTCGGGACCAATGAAAGGTGGACACAAACGCAGCTCTCTGATACGATCTCGTATTCGAGCCAATGAATTGCCAATTTTTAAGCAGCGCGGCTATAATGGCACTCCTCACGCCGAACGTTATATGGGAGTTGAGACAAACGATAGTTGGACGTGGAAGGATCTGGCACATGCAGCGACATATTTACAGCTCTCTACCCGATAAAATATTTAACAGAATTTAGGCTCTCCAAATATGCCTATCAAATTACAAATCTACCGGAAAACAATGTTAGAGCTGTTATTCGGTAGATATGTTATCGGGTAGAGATGTTTTTGTGTAGCGATGTTTTTGGGTAGATATGTTATTGGGTAGAGATGTTTGTAGATAGAGATAGAGATGTTTTTTGTTAGAGATGTTTTGGACAGAGATATTGTTGGGTAGAGATGTTACTGGGTATAGATGTCGTTGGATAGAGATGTTATTGGGTAAAGATGTTGTTGGGAAGAGATTAAATTGGGTAGAGATGTTATTGAGTAGAGATGTTCTTCGGTTGAGATGCTATCGGGTAGAGATATGCCATTGGTTAGAGATGTTATTGGGTAGAGGTGTTTTTGGATAGAGATTTTATTGGATAGAGATGTTATTGGGTACAGGTGTCGTTGGATAGAGATTTTATTGGGTAAATATGTTGTTGGGGAGAGATTGATTTGAGTAGAGATGTTGTTGGGTAGGGATGTTATTGGGTAGAGATGTTTGTAGATAGAGATAGAGATGTTTTTTGTTAGAGATGTTTTGGACAGAGATATTGTTGGGTAGAGATGTTACTGGGTATAGATGTCGTTGGATAGAGATGTTATTGGGTAAAGATGTTGTTGGGAAGAGATTAAATTGGGTAGAGATGTTATTGAGTAGAGATGTTCTTCGGTTGAGATGCTATCGGGTAGAGATATGCCATTGGTTAGAGATGTTATTGGGTAGAGGTGTTTTTGGATAGAGATTTTATTGGATAGAGATGTTATTGGGTACAGGTGTCGTTGGATAGAGATTTTATTGGGTAAATATGTTGTTGGGGAGAGATTGATTTGAGTAGAGATGTTCTTGGGTAGGGATGTTATTGGGTACGGATGTTCTTGGGTTGAGATGCTATCGGGTAGAGATGCCATTGGTTAGATATGTTATTGGGTAGAGGTGTTTTTGGATAGAGATTTTATTGGATAGAGATGTTATTGGGTACAGGTGTCGTTGGATAGAGATTTTATTGGGTTAATATGTTGTTGGGGAGAGATTGATTTGAGTAGAGATGTTCTTGGGTAAGGATGTTATTGGGTACGGATGTTTATTGGGCAGAAATATTATTGCGTAGATACGTTAGGTGCTGCTTATATCCGGCAGACTTGTAATTTGGTGAGCTTATTCGGAATGCTTAAATTCTGGTAGAGGTGCTATTGGGTAGTGCAGTTTTTGGATACAGTTGTAAATGTGCTGATGCAGCGGAGAGATGGACATGAGAATTAGTACAGACGGGAGCTGGAAATTGGTCGTTTGAGACCCGTCCCTCTTCTTGTCCTCGATATTTTCTCGTTCCCTATTGAATTTTTTATTCCTATTTACATCTACCCTTCCCTGTTTCCCCTGACTTCTGGAGGAAAAAAAAAAACTGATAAGTTTCAGAGTCGTATATAGGAGAAGAAAATACGA
Organism: Rhorus exstirpatorius; assembly: GCA_963564615.1. Lineage (NCBI taxonomy): Eukaryota > Metazoa > Arthropoda > Insecta > Hymenoptera > Ichneumonidae > Rhorus > Rhorus exstirpatorius. Next base: position 33,632,270 of record OY751318.1, on the reverse strand, counting down.
TGTGAAAGACGAGGTAAGCTTCGAGGCATGCAGACACTAACGAGCCACGTATATGACCGGGTGTGAGAATAAATATTCGTGGCCAGATAAGAGTCATGAAAGGGCAGAAGAAAAAAAAACGTGGATTAACGTAAAAACTGTTTCACAGAGTCTCAAGTGAATCCATGTGAGGCACGATGAAAGGGAGGGAAAATATAAATCGAACTGGCAACTCACTGTGACGAATCTCGACAAGCTCAAGTATTGCACGTGTACTATACAATAAAAGAACTCATAAATGCAAATTATTGTTCATCGCTAAATGAGCTAAGATGAACTAAGAAAAACAAGAAAAATGTATTAATTTGTAATAATTGTTGGACTCTAAAAAAAAAGTAACATTTTTGGCAATTTTATATGAAAGTCTGAAGTATAATGTACATCACAATATATCATAATACATAAATAGATTGTTACGTCATATCTGTGGATAAAAAAATAGATTAAAAAAACCTTTTTCGTAGATAACATATTTAATTAGTAAAATATAATTATATCAATGAAATTCAACGTTTCCTGCACCATCGAGCATATTCATCATCGTACAGCATCGTGTTTTGGAAAATTTATTTGTCATAAATATTTATTATTATTTAAAAATTATTATTTTAAAATGAAATCCTGGCTTATTTGACGATGAAAAATCACCCGAGCGTTGAAGAAGGAAATGTGCAAAATGTGACGTTTAGTCGGTAGCGACCGAAAAATGATGTACCCAGCCGAATATTTGCGGGCAAAATGCGATGCGTCGGACGAACAGATGGACTCAAGGACTCAAGGAGGGAGGACAGATTTTTCGTGGGTTTTGCCTCGAGAAAGGGCCCCCGGTCATCAGGCAAGGTATGAAGGTTTAGCTTTGCAGTTACAGAAGTGCAATAATATAAGCATAAAGACATTATGGAGCCTTCTAAACTCATATATATATATATATAACAAAATCAGAATTTCTTGAGACAAGTTTTTGTCTCATATACTATATACTATATAATATATAAGGCATGTACAGTCGAACGTCGGGCACTGACTGAGCTCGAGCGCAGAAGTCTCGGGCACTGACCGAAAGACCTAACCTTCTTACTTACCAATGAGAATAAAGCACCAGGCCCGTATCATACGTATGTCGGTACCCTCCGCTCGTTATAATTATACATTTTTTTGTTCATGGGGGTTCTATTATATTTTAGCAGCACTGTGGATTTTGCAGTGCCCGAGTAAGCTGATGACTCAGTGTCCGGGGTTGGTCAGTGCCCGAGGTCCGACTGTATATAATAATATACATGAGGGCGAAAATTTTGCCGCAAGAAATTTCGAGGACGTAATTTATATATATATATATATATATATATACTTTTCTCTTTGCCCGGTTATAGGCTAAATATCGCTTATTTGGAATTTCGTAAAAGTGACAATGGGAGAGCAATATCCCAGGAAGTAAAATTTGGGCAATGCTTAATGCCCCGTACCAGAGAAAACTGTATATATATATATATATATATATATATATATACATGTATATACTATTATTCTCCGGTGTTTCATAAATTTTATTGTTTACTACGGTTTTTCGTGGCTCTATTTGCACAACCAGCGAATCCTCCGCGTCTCAAATTTTCTCTCTCGTATATCCTTTATTATTTTACCATATTTATCTTCATCGCTAATATTCGGTTTACCTTTTACGTCATGTTAAATAATACTCAACACTCTCTCTTTCTCTCTCCTTCTTTCTGCGGGTCCTTTGAGCCCCAAGCCCTGAAGAATCCAGTTAACACCATATATTTTCATTTTATAAATATAAATAAGTTTTCGTAATATATTGGTGTAACTCGAAATCCCTTTAGGCTTACAAATTCCTAAGAAGAATAACCAATTTGAGGACTTGAGAGTTAATTTTATTATTGCCACTATTCCCTTCGGTGCTAATTATATACATTGCTCAACAATATTATTAATATACGATAGAAAATTATATATATACGTAAGCGCGAAAATGGATGAACTTTCCGAATATTTTTCTTTTTTCGTACTTATGCGGACCCACGTGTAGTCCTCAGAATCACAAGGGCATATTGATCGATGAAAAAAATTTCAATACACCCTTGATATAGATACTCCTGTATGGATTTTAATCCTTCGTGCGGTCACGCACCTCCAAATTCAATCACGGTGATCACACTATGGGTCGATTCTACCCAGTCAGTTTAAAAAAAGGTATTGTGACCTAGCTATCCGTCCGAAATGGTTCAAAAAATTACCCGAACATGCCTAACACTCTATAGATGATGTATGAAAAATTTATTCATAAGAAACAAAATGGCGACGCCGAAAGTTGATCGACGGTGAATTTTCGAATATTTGAATTTTCAAATTTTATGCAAGGTAAAAAAATATTTATAGCGTAGAATTTATATAGTACGGTTTTTTTTTTTTTTTATATAATTTGGTGACGACACTTGGATCGGATTTTGATTTTTAAATAAAAAAAAACTCTGGTGGGAATGTTTGATTTTTGTTTGTTTTAAAAATTAAAAATTTTCCAAGAGGGTTCATTTTTTCCTCATCTTCTCTCGGACTTCAAGCAATTGCAATCGAAGCAGCAAACAAAATTCGGATCTTTGTTTGTAAAAAAAAAAAAAACAAAAAATCTTCATTTGTGCTTTCGTGAATAAAATAAATGTGGAGAATTTTTTTTTACCGCTCCAGAGACGATTTTTGAGCAATATTTTTTTTTTTTTTTGGAAAATATGTGTATTTTGAAAAATACAGCAGGCAAAAATTATAACTTGAATGCTCATTTTAGCTTTGCCGATTTCAAAAATATTTCTTTCAAAAATCGTCTGCAGAAGAGTTTTTTTTTTCTTCGAGAAAAATTAAAAACAAAAGATCCATTTTGGTTGCATAAAACTTGATATTAATTTTCGTTTCTATAATTCGATATTACGAACACGACATTCGTGAGACTCGACCTGCCAATTTCTTGACGAAAATTCTACGATCCCGTGCTGCGGACAATTTTTTTTTTTCGATTTTTTTTTTCCCCTACAAGGTCCGTTCGCTTTTTCGGTGATGCGGATGAGAGATAAGGACGAGATACAGGAAAAAGGAAGCAACAAAGTGTACAAGTATATGGTAGCTTCGAGTACTCGAGAATCCACTCTGCGGTTCCGGAAGTTCGTTCGTGCCAGGGTGCGTTAACGAATCCCACAGCGATAGGGCTCGATGGCTTTTTTTTTTCATTTTTTTTTTTTTTTATAAAGCCAAGATGCACAAAATTTTGTGGTTCGACTTGTCTGTTGCCATATACAACTGCATTCAGAGCGAGAGAAAGAGAAAGAGAGAGAAAGAGAGAGAGACAGAGAGAGAGAGAGAGAGAGAGAGAGAAGAGTGTGTTAAAAAAAGAGGGCGCACAAAGTCGCTCGGATTAGAATGATATTAGGCGAGGCACTTAAGAGGTAGGCAGTCGAGATGAGACCCTCGGAGTCAAGGGGATGTTCTCGGTTTCTATTTCCGGAGTTGCATTTACTTTTTTTTTCGTGACTGTCTCGCTCATTGACGTGAATTCAAATTAATTTTTTCATATTGACTTATTATTATTATTATTATTAATTTCAATTAAAATAATAATAAAAAATATTGAATGTTAAGTAATTTGATTTCAATAAAATAAATTCATAGATTAATCGATTAGTTAATTTACAATAATAATTAACGATTTAAGTGACGTGCTCTTTCGCAGCTGTTCGTTTCTCACGCAGTGCTCTGTGAAAAAAAAAATCTCTTGGCCTCGTTATCGAGGAAAAATTTTTACGAAAAATGGCAAATAAAAATGTAAATATTCTTATAGAAACATTTATTGACCCAATAAAACTCCATGCCTTTTTATTGATTTAAAAAAAAATGCAATATAAGAAAAAAAAACTCTAAGCTATGAATCGTTAAAGAAAATAAAAAGCCTTCGTGACCAGCTAGTTATTATTTTATTCTCTTCGTTTTACTTCACATTCGTTCAACTTGATCATTTTGCCACGATAATTTTGAAAATTTTGTTACATCAATCGTCATTGTTATTATTATTTTTCCACAATAGCCAAAAAAAAAAAAACAGAAAAATAAATAAAATAAAAACGTGATTATAATACAAGCTTCCTCGGGGTCTTCGTTCGATTTGTTATTTTTTTTTGTATTTTTATCACGCGTCGTAAAAAAAAAAAGTCGAAACGAACGAAAAAAAAAGGTTCTTCGGGAGTATAAAGTGCATGCATATTTGTATGCACTCACAAACTCTGGCGCTTGAAACGTATGACCGAGGTGGAAAAAAAAAAGAAGGAATAAGAGAGCCGAAAAAAGGACAAATAATACGAGAGGAGAAAAAAAAAACGAAATACAAGAAGATGATCTTTCCTCGCGGCAAATGGCAGTAATAATAATAATTATTATTATTGTTGGGCCACTGATGACAAAAGGTGAGTCGTGCTGGAGTCGTTAATTGCCTCGATAAACGAGAGACACACGAACCTAATTGTTCTTCACAATTTTTTTTTTTAAACTTTTATTACTTCACCTTTCCGAAGGGTATTTAGTCTTTTCTTCACCTTCGTTATTTTTTTTTTTTTCAATTTTTTTTTTTTTATTGCCACGCAAATGAGTCGACACGTATATATTTTTACGAAATTCCGACTCGCTGACGAAGCATTTTACGTGCGTCAGTTTGAAATTATCGATCAAAATTTCAAATAAAAATATGATGATTTTCAAGCCGATATTATTTTTTTCTTTTCCACAATATTTCATGCTAATTTATTTTTATAAATATAGCCAATAAATATATATTTATAAAAATAAATTATTATAAATATCGTGAATAATAATAATAATAATAATATGAACTTTAAAATTCTATTTTTATTTGAAATTTTAATCGATAATTTCAAACAATTGTTATGTACATGTATAAACAATTAATTTACGATGTATATATGTATCGAAGAAATTTAGGGTGTCACATGATTTGGGTGGAGAGATTCTCTGAGGATCGTATACGAGAATTTAATATCTCTAATTTGGCGCGATCATCCCCTAATTTAATCAAGCACGTCGAGAGAGTCACGATGGGGGCAAGGAAGAGGACAGTGGGGGGGGGGGATGAAGAGATGTGCTTCCGGTTTCGGAGGGTCTGGAAGGTGTGTGCGCGAGAACGAATTGCACATGATTTTCCTAACTCGATTATATAAACTTTGGCGAAGGTATAGAAAGCTGGGGAGAAGCGTGAGGGGTGAATGACATTATTAAAGTACCTGTATCTTCGTCCCTCTGTCTCGTTCTCGCTCGAGATATAATATCTATACAAAGCGTCGTTAATGGCGTTGACGAAGAGAGAGAAAGAGAGTGAGAGAGAGAGAGAGAGAGGGGGCCGAGATTTCTCGACCTAACGTTTTACGACGAGTATTACCCAACCTAAGCCCAACCCAACCCAACCCTGCATGGGGATGACGAGGGCATTGCTCTTTATACGTGTTTTTTCATTTTTTTTTTATTTTTTTTTTTTTCATTCTTCTGCTTTCTCGCAGCTTTGTGATGGCAGCAAAAAAAAAAAGCGTGCAGATTATAAATTTGCACATTGCTGCTTCATTACTTTATCTTGCTCACAAAGATTTATAATTTCCAAATTTCCGAAGAATATAAACTTTGGTTCAAGCGAAGGTAACGCTATAGTCAATTGTTTTTTTTTTTTGAATTTTTCAAGCCACGATACGACAAAGCCCAAATTATTGTCCAAAATAATTTTGCTTACGACGAAATATTTTTTTTTGTTTATAAATAAACAAAACGAGAGATTACAAGATTAAAAGGACGATCATTATTTTCCGATTGAATCCGTGCAAAATTATTAAAAATCATTTTATGTATTGTACAAGTGAAATTGAAAAAGAAATTTTTTTTTTTTAGTTATTTCACAAGATACATCAGAGACGATGAACTTTAGACTTTTTGACATCCGGTTTTCGTGTATATATATATATGTACGCCTGTTGCTCGAGATATTATATATTATACTTTCTCTCGCGTGTCGCGCTCGCATCTTTGAGCTTTTTCGCCGAGGCTTGTCGGCACGTCGTAAAGCTTTCACACGCTGCCTGATCCATTTATCCCCCTTAAAATATTTCGAGAGGTCTATCTCTCTCTCTCTCTCTCTCTCTCTCCAAGCCCTGCTCGCCCCTCACTTTTATCCACTCATACTGTCCTTATAATACGAGCGTTAAAAATCACTCGAGGTATAAATGCGAGTGCACCAGATGCGACACTCATCTTCGCTCGAGACATGTCATTATTTTTGCTTCCTTATATACATTATACGATATTATATATATATATATATATATATATATATATATATATGTATGTGTGTTTAAAATCAAACTATATCATTTTGGAAATTCACAACTGTCTCGTGTCTCAATTTATTGATTATTTTACATTTTTTTTTTCTTGAAAGCAGGAAGAATCTAGTTAAATTAATATTGTGCATTGAAAAAATATCGAAATTCGATTAAGATTAAAAAATATCACAAAGTTATTGAGGGATGATTTTTATTTATTTATTTTTTTGTTATTTTAAAAAAGAAGATCTACTGGAAAAAAATGGTCATACGTCGTTGACTGAAGATTTTTATATCTTTATAATTTCTTAATATCATGATTATAATTTTCGTTTATTCTTGACAGTCAAATCAATACTGTGTATCGACAAAAAAAAAATCGTAATTCAATTAAAATTAAAATATATCATGAATTTATTGGGAGATGATTTTTCTCCATTTTTCTTTTTCGTTTAAGAAAATGAAAAATCCATTTTGAAAACAAAACAAATTCTCTCTCGTTCGTTGACTGAATATTTCCTCCGGCTGGTTACGTGCCTGAACCCGGCGTGGCAGTATCCTTCCTCAAGGCGAATATTCTCGGGGTATATGCTTGCCGAGCCAGTATTATACTAAAGGGGGTTGTTGGGCGATGGATCTCGGGGATGGGGAAAGTTGGAATGGGGAATGGAGAGAGGTTAAAGCCGCGGTAACGCCTTGCCTTCCCCTTCGGCTAATAAGTTTCATCCCCCGCGTAGTGAGCACCAATTATGAACTCGCTTTTACAGGGAGGGATGGGGAGGGTTGATAATTAAAAAATGTAATTTCCAACATGTTTCGTATACATAACTGTATATATGTATATATATATATATATATAGATATATATATTCATTGACTTCAGCCATAACGAGATCTCCTCTGAAATTTGTCGAGAATGAAGTATCCCGAGCTTTTCACAACCCCTATACTCGACTCTCAATCCCCTGGAGCTTTTCACTAAAATTTCACAAGTCACATAAGCGAGGTACTTAAATACAACGAAAATAAAATAAAATTAAAAAAAAAAAACAATGACAATATGAGCAACAAAACCAGTATAATCAACGATTAAAAATCGAGCTTGAAATATTTCATCCCTCAGTTTCGTCAATTGTTTATTGAATTTTATTTTTTTTGATATTCCGATCAAATCACCGAAATTATATATAGGACTAATCTTCATTGCCACTCGACTCGTTATGTTTTTCCAATGTACGTTGTTTTTTTTTAAATAAAAAATTAAAATTCCCTCAAATTTAAAGAACAGGGACATTGAAAAAGAAGGGGAAAAAAACTATTTTAATCGTTTAAATTCTATCAGCAGTTACAAAGTTATGATTTTTATAAAATTGAGAATTCATTAATCATTATCTCGAGAACCAACAATAGTGGGGGGGGGGGGGGGGGGGGGGGGGGGATGAAATTTTGGTAAAATATCATGGATATATTGTCCTTCGAAATGCCCATACTGAATAACTTTTTCGAGACAAAAAACAAACGGGATGGCTGATGGGAAAAATAAATATTAATAATTTTAAAAAATCTGTATCTTCTTTGTAATCCCGAGTCATTGAATCCTCACGACTATTTCAAATTTCGACTATTAGCAAATTTCGTGAACTTATTGAATCTCTTCGTAACAAATTTGAGAAAAAAAAACAGAAAATATATAATTACTCGAAAAACGATTCCGTTATACGACCATCAGCATATATTATACTTCCTGGCATAAAATTTCCGAACCGGAAGTTGAACGCGATAACGTGAATTCTATAACGCTAAAATTTTCATGATTCCTTGAATTTCTAAAGAAAATATTTTCAATATGTTTTCAAGCTTTGATTTTTTAATTCTCCTGATTTCTGGGACAATCACTGGGTCCGATAATTTTTAATATAATTATTCAAAGAATCACACAATGATTTGAACAATTTAGAGTATGAAAATTTCAGTGATTTCGTTTGAGTATACTTTTGTATTATAGAAAAGAAAAAAAAAATAATGAAAAAGAATTTCTTAAACGCTCTTGAAAATAAGAATTATACCATTGCTTTTAACGATTGGGCATAAAAAATTTATAATCTTCAGCACTAAAAAACCAAATTCTGTTATACGACCATATCAGCATTTTTACTTCCTGGCATAAAATGCCCGCGCCAAAAGTTAATAGCGATAACGTGAATTTTTTTTACACTAAAATTTGTATAATTCCTCGAATTTTATACTAAACGATTCTCAATGTTTCACGCTTTGGGTTTCTAATTCTTGTGATTTCCACGATAATTATTGTTTCGATTAATTTTCGTATAATTATTTAAAGAGTTCAAATTTTTTTAAAATAAAAAACCTTCACCTTCGCTTGCAATAATGCAATAATAAAATTAATAATAATAATATTAATACCGCTAACGTCTAAAATTCCAATTATCCAATTCAGAACCCAACCCAGTTTAAAATGAAAAAAAAATAAATTCAATTGAAGTGTTCATATATGTTGAACATCGATTTTTCAGACAATTATTTGGCATTTTAGTTTTCGATAATCAAAGTTTCGGGAAAAGTTTCTTCAACCAGCACCGCGGTATACATAGGCGAACAAAATAAACAACTCCATATGCAGACAAGAGATTTTACAGTCTGCACGAGAAAGGGATTGGCTCCGAATATATATAGATATTTAAATGGATTCTATGCGGTTAAAAAAAAATTCAATAGCCACGTCCCTGGTGCTAATCTCGAGTTAGATGACAACATATTTTCTCGTGTAGGTGGTATATACAAGAGACGAGATAAACTCTCGGCAAATATAGTCTTGGCAAATGGGAAAAGAGGAACTTTCATCTTATTTACTTCGGCTACCGGGAGAATTCTGTGTGTGTCGTGTGTGGGTTCTCTATATACATAATGTACACCGTAATTTTCCGCATGCATGTAAAAGCGTTCATTTCAAGTTACTCAAAGTTCGTGTCCGTGTGAAATAAAAAATTCCCGAGCCGGGGTCTCTCGAAATTTTTTTTTTCGCCTTTTCAAAACACAAAAGACATTTACTTCGCGTTGAATTTTTGAATTTTTTTTTTTTTTTTTTGTTATCGATGAGAACACAATTTGATTCGGGTTCAGTGCGTGATATTTCCGATCTCAAAGTCTCACAAAAATTTCAAAAGACGACTAAAACGTTTTTTTTTTACCTTTGAAAAAATGAAAAAAAAAACCGAGTCGAAATTTTGGTCCTACGATAGGCCTGCAAAGTCCTACGTTCAGTAGAATGTATGAGGACTTATATAGAGGACTATAAGTATTGATATTTAAGCCGATAAGCAGAGTTTTGGATTTATTTCGATAACTCAATTTTTTTGGCTTTTGTAGTGCTTTTCGAAGGTTTTAAAAAAATTTGCTAAAATTGTTTGGGACGGAGTTGGAAAATTTGTAAAAAAAAAAAAAAAAAGAATTGATAAATCGTATAAGCCGATGAAGAAGGCAGCATCGATGATGATTGTACGATCATGAAGAAATTGCCATCAAGAGTTTAGTGTCAACTCCAACGAGAAAACTACGAATCGCAGCTATTTCGGTAAGTCAACTTATTTTTATCTGAGTATATGCAAATTTTTAATTATCCTCATGTTTCGCGAAACGAGCATTGACGCATTATTCTTTAATTTCTCCGCGGTTACTTTAAAAAAAACACACACACAAATGTATTCTTTTTGACGTCCAAAACCACGTCCAAAAGTACCAAAACAAAAAAAAAAGCTCCATCAATTGTTGTATTATTTTTTTTTTAACTATTGTACTCTTCAAGTTTTCCCCCGAAAATTTTTCATTCGTCTTTTCGGGTGAAACTTAAATTTAACGGAGTTGCAATGCCAAAGAGACGATTATGAAAATTTTTTAGCAATCTCGAATCCTCGAACAGGAAGAAAACAAAATTTCAAGATTTTCGTGTCAGAGTTGTCAAAAAAAAAAAAACAAAAAACAAAAAAGTTCCGGATGTGTGCGTCAGTGTCGTCTTCGTGGCGTACAAATTTCATTGAAATTAACAAAATTTAAAAAGTGTATTTTAATTTTATTTAATTTGTCAATCCACAAAATTTTTTTTTTTGCAATCGCGACAAAAACCACGTGAGCCCAAAATATATGGCGTATATGCAAAGAGAACGTTTCGTCGTGGGATTGTGTGAAAAATTTGAAAATCGTTGAAATTACGACAAAGTTTCAAATTTTCATTTCCAAAATATCAAAATTCTTTTGTGCATGATTGATTTATTGAAATTCATAGGAAATAAGTGGACGGCATCAGGTGCGATGTCCTTACATGTATTTTTTTTTTAATTTTCAAAGACACATATACACGTCTCTCGTGTATGTATGAATACATACGGATGGGGAAAAAGCTCAGATACATAATAGATGGGTATATACATGGAATGGCGTGGAAAATACATAAAGTCCCCGGTGCTTTTGCTCGTCCCCCGGAATCGCGTGTGCTGCAGCTTGGATGAGATTTCTCCGACGCGGGACGAGCTTTTGTTGGCCCCTTTTGTAACTGAGGGTGGTAAAGGTGTGAAGGATACAGGATATGTATATATATATATATATATATATGTACTATATAGTTCGGTAATGGCGGAGTTGGGTATGCGGCGGGTAGGCAATAAGACGTTGGGTACCGCGCTGTTACGACCCCTGATCTCTCGTCGACTATATTCCTACCTACGAGCTTTCCTCAGACCCCCCCCAACCCTCTTGGTAACTCCACAAATTCACACACACACACACACACACACACACACAAATTCACCATCATCCCCCCCGTACACCTTGGATTATAATACACATAACGCAGCTCAATTATCTTGCAGGGATATTACGCAAGCTCCTAATATCCTCCCTCCAAAAAAAAAGCAACAAAGTTTCAACAATTAGCTCCTTCGTCATTACATTACAGTTGTGGTGGGGGGGGGGGGGGGGGGGGGCTAGAACAAGAACTGTATACTTTTAAACGATGCGGAAGTGTGAAATGCTTTTTATTAAAAAGATTTTGTCTTGCATTTATCCTTTTCTTTCGCGAGAGTGAGATTTAACGACTCGAGAAAGATGAAATTTTCGAAAAATTTCAAGGCTTTCCTACTGTTTACAATTTTTCTTTCTACCCCCCTGGAATTTTTACATCCTCGCTCCGGAGTGTTCTATACCGGGAGAATTCGTGACGCGGCGTCGCGACGACAACGACGAAGATTGGGTCAATACTGCGATGCCTTCGACCAGCGAGAGAGAGAGAGAGAGAGAGAGAAAGCTTTTGCCTCTAGGGGTAGCAAAGGGGTTGCAAGCGAGGAGGGTAGAAACGAGAGGGATATAATACGAGTGGGTAGCTCCTGTCGGGGTCGGTCGTGTATATACCAACTCGCGGGAGACTCCCATCGTGTAAGCTAAACCATCGCCTGGGCGTTGCCAATTCACGGGGGTCGAAACTACCCCTTGCAGTCGACGCAGATTATACATAGGTATATCCGAAGATAACATACGTGTATCTCTTCATGATGGAGAAATTTTTGTTTATAAATGCATTAATTATAAGATATATAGTCCCTTGCACTTTTTGGCCCACGAATCGGAGAATTTTGTTAATTGGAAATATATTTAAATCCCGAAACACACTTTTTTCTCAATAATACTGCAAAGTTTCGGATAACATTCTCGACTTTTTTCGCAAGAAATTTCGATCTTAAGATCGCTGCTTTAGCGCAGGATTTATGGGGGAAAAAAAAGTAAAAAAATCAGCTCGCCACAGAGGACTTAAAAATTTAAGTAAAAATACTTGAAGTACGAGCCGATTACTTGGACATTTACGTACAACACTTTAAATCATTTTTAAGTACTTTGTACATCAAGCACTGTCCTTCCGGTACATTTCGAGTACCGGGTATACTCGCAGTACTGCCCAGCTCTGAAAACCATGTAACTATGCAGGAAAAAGTTTTCAATAAAAGTTGTAGAGAATATTATTAACCTACAAAATCGGTCTTTACTATTTTTGTCGTACGATGCACGGTTCACGAGATATTTGATAAAACGTGTTTCCCAAGATGGCGGCTTAAGCTCGACCCCCCCTCCACCTCTCCACGTCCCGCTAACTTGAATTTACACTCAGGGGATACCCCTGAACCTTTTCCGAAAGCAAAATCAATTCTGTATTAGAAGATTGCAGAAAAATGGCTAGAATGACTGGACTAAAAGAAGGAGTAGCTCAGTCCTATAACGAAATTCGAATGCAGCTGCATTAGAACTCGGTACTTACATTTTTGTATTTTCAGTTTCAACGGATTTTTTGATGGTCTCTTAAGGATTTATGTCATAGGTTTTTATACCGTCGAGTCATTATCCAACTAAACGTTTCCATTCGCGAATAATTAACGTAAATATCCGTGAAAAAATAGTTTAGATCTATTACGTATATAGATCAAAATTAAATCTGCGCAGTTATTTTTTGAATCTGTGTAAATATAAATTTTTGTCCTTACCTCGATCTTAATTAGATCGACCTATACAGGGTGGCCCAAAATTAGATGCGGAAAATGATAGGGCTAATAAAGGGCGTCGAGCTGAGTAAATTGATCCCAATAACATGTGGTCTGCGAAGTCGCGTTCGCGAGATACGGCCGATTAAAAAATCCCGCTAACCGCTGGCATTCAAGGCGAGGATTCAAGTGGCGGCATATGAACTTCAGCAAAAAGAAGACATTTTTGCTTCAATGCGTCAGTCTTTGCTTCGTCGAGCTCGACTATGCATTCAAGTTGGAGGTCGAAACTTCGAGCATCTCTTGTAGCGATTCGTTTTCCTAATAAAATTAGATAAGGAAAAATTACGTTCGGAATTCTCAATGTTGAAAGCGTTATTCACTTCCATTACCCATCCTTGTCGTTGTGTTTGGCGAAAATTCAATGCCAAGAGTGTTTTCGTTTGAAATTCGTAAATTTGAAAGTGTTATGTTCCGCATCAGCGTACGCGCGCGCTTGTCAAAAAGACTCAGAACCGATGATTCCTGTGTACTCGGTTGCCTACATGCCGGCGGTTAGCGGGATTTTTTAATCCGCCGTATCTCGCGAACGCGACTTCGCAGACCACATGTTATTGGGATCAATTTACTCAGCTCGACGCCCTTTATTAGCCCTATCATTTTCCGCATCTAATTTTGGGCCACCCTGTATATCTCCGTTAAATCCTCACAGACTCAAGTTAATTTACTGAGATTTTAGTGCAATATAGATGTACGGTGAATGTACCCGGCCCCGTTACATACGGAGATCTAATTGGATTGAAGATTTTCCAAAATTTCGATCTACGTAGATCAAATTTTTGGTCTTGAAAAAATAGCTGCGCAGATATAAATTAAAACACGGTAAATCTAAACGATTCTTTTCCCGAGAAAGCTGGTTAAAATTAATTTATAGTGTCCACAGAGGCTAAAAAGAAGACGTATATGGTATGCTGGGATAAAAAAACATATATGTTTCATGCTATATATAATTTCTATGCTATTATAATAGCATAGAAATTATATTTTTCATGTTTACGGCATATTATAGTTGCTGATTTAAATTGAATGTTTCTTTACCCGAAATGTTGAAAATAAATTAATGTTTTTGATACACTGTTTTGCGTGAATCATCATTTTAATCGCATCGTGGATAAAATTAATTAATTTAGGATAATTTGCAATGTTTAATATTGAAAAAAAAACGTACATACCTTAAAATTTTAAGGTTTAAGACATTCAGATCGTAAGAACTCTCAAAAAACCAAGGACTTTTGCCGATTTTTACCCCCCCCCCCCAGTACTTAAAGAATCTTTCCGGTGTGACAGCATTTTTTTACTCGTCGCGCCCTGTCTTGACTCAATATTAAGTTACTCAACTTTGAGCTTGGGCTATCCCAGGATCTCGCGATGAAATTTCATTTTCTCGTAAAAACCAAAATCCATTTCCTCGGAATAAGAAAAAGTGGAAAAGTAAAAAAAAAAGTTAACTTTTCCAAAAACCTCGAAATTCTTAATCTTTCGGATTTTCTAATTTTCAAATGTTGAAGTTGAAGTTGACTGAATTGATTTTATCAACGAACAAAAAAATCATCCTAATTTTTTCATAAATTGATACAACAAATTATAGCTTACCCTCGAGGTCGATCAAATCTGGGCAACATTGTGACGAAAATTTTCAACACTGCAATGTGAGGATCGATATTTAATTATACACGAATATACAAAGAGAGAAAAAAAAAAGTTGTCGAGTCCTCGAGGGAGCTCCAAGTACTTTTTCTCGATGTTCTCCATGTGCATTATACACATTATAGATATAAAAAAAAAACGAAGAAAAATGATAAAGCTCCTCTTCGCAGTATATAAAAAGACCGGGGTGGGGGGGAATTGAGAACCATCGATCAACCCTTAGAACGAGAGTACACACGCCCCACGATTTTTCCTCGTTTATACGGATAAACACAGTTTGCGATTCCGGGAGGGAAGGGGGGGGGGGTGAAAACAACCCTTGAAAAAGAAACATTCTTTCGCGATCTCGAAAATCGACTCGGTAATCCATATGTGGACAAGATGGGCAAGCTTATCGTATTAAAAAATTCTCTCTTTTCCCGCTCGCAGAGTCACCGGTGTCACTTTTATTATTATAACGTGAGTTTTTTTTTTCTCTCGACACCCTAAACCGAATACGGTCTATCCCCAAATTTCCACACTCTCAATTCGTCCCTGCTGCGTGCGTGGCTATCGGTCTCTCGGTCGTGTTGCCTCATACTTTTGCCCATTTCGAAAAATCGTCAAGCATATGGTCGAGGAGTGGGGTGTGTAATTTTCACAGGGGGTCGATGACAGTCAAAGTGTGGGGGGGGCTATATATGAAAACGAGAGGAGTGCAAAGTGGCGTGCGCCACCGACCGTCGGATCTCTCGCACCGCACACCATATACGCATGAGGGGATACGAAACATATATAGGATCGTTTTGTCATCGAGATTTGATGAGCAATCCCTACCCCCCTTCGTCCCCTTTACCCCCAGCGATCCGCGAACTATCCTTGCAAACGATTCCTGTGGGACTCGGGGGGGGGGGGGGGGGGGGGGGGAGCTAACGCATATACGGATATATAATATATAAATATACGCGGATGCAGCGCGGGACATGCGAGTTGCGCTAACCCTTATTCGAGCTCGACAATATGCCCCGAAGGGTTTATGTTTCGTGTATATAATGTATACAAAGCATAGCCCTATCGTAAGCATACGAGGCACCTTGCTGGGATTTACTGCATCGTTTACACTTGCTCGATTCATGATAATCCTGTTTGACTCGGATATGCCATTAAATCGGTTTAATTTCATGGATAGGCGTGGAGATGTGCTCGTACAGACCAGAGTCAATTATATATATAGTTCATTTCGCATTTTATATCCACCTTTCATTCCAGCTATGGCATGGAAATAGCAACAACAACAAAGACAACGACTGGGACAGCAACGTGTCAATCATAGAATAAGACTCTTATAATCTTTTGACGGCCGGGGTTTTCGTGACTTTTTTTTCATAAAGTTGATTAAACTTGTTCATATTTCTTGGGTTTGACCCTAACGAAGTTCCGATCACAGAGCTAGCGTCATAATGTTTAACACAAGCTACGAAACGACGTGTAGTATACTGAATTGTAAACAAAACAAAACAAAAAAAACAATTAACGTGGAAAGACATGACTAAAATTTCACATTATACAGTCGGACCTCGGGCACTGACTGAGCTCGGGCACAGGAGTCTCGAGGGCACTGACCGAAAGACCTAACCTTCTTACTAACCAATGAGAATAAAGCATCAGGCCCGTATCATACGTATATCGGTACCCTCCGCTCGCTATCAAATATATCTCGTGAACCGTGCATCGCATGACAAAAATAATAGAAATCTTTTTCGAAAATAATGAAATTCTCTACAACTTTTATTCGATACTTTTTCCTGTATAGCGCATAGTTTTTTATTTACAGCGGGGCAAACTCTTCCAAACATCACTATATTTATAGCCGCGCTACAAATAAAAAACCATGCACTGTACAGGAAAAAGTTTCCAATAAAAGTTGTAGAGAATTTCATTATCTACAAAAAAGATTTCTAGTATTTTTATCGTACGATACACGGTTCGCGAGATATTTGATAAAACGTGTTTCCCAATATGGCGACTGAAGCTCGACCCCCTTCCCGCGTCCCGCCAACTTGAATTTACACTCAGGGGACACTCCTGAACCTTTTCCAAAAGCAAAATCAATTTTGTAGAAGATTGGAGAAAAAAATTGCTAGAATTACTGGACTATAATGTTAGCTAGAGGGGCACACGACGAATAAATATATGTATAACAATTATCGCGAGACCGAGAAGGGGGGGGGGGAGGGAGGGTGATGGATTTTCACGCTCGATTAATTTTATCACGCACCCTTTCGCGCCCTTTCACCCCTTTGAACACTGTCACGCACCCTGTGTGTTATTACGACTGGTGGATTATAATATTTCGCTCATTGTATTTACTTGCCTGACCGACAGAGGGTTGGGATTAACTCGCTCGACAAGTGTCCTTTTTTTTTTTAAACAAGGGGTAGAAATCGCTTGCTTCGTAAACCGCTTCAGGATACACACAACAGCTTGTAAGTAATGTCAATAATCTCCCCCCCCCCCCCCCCCCCCCTCTAGGTCATCTTCTTCTACCTACCCTCCGGATGAATAAAATAATAATAACAATGATAAACTCGTCCGTCGTTATTTATATCAATAATGCAGTAGCCTTATGCCTCGTGATGACGTTGTTTTTTTTTTTTTTTTTTGGCTCTTCGATGCACACGCGGATACATGCAACGAATAGCGAAAGAGCCCGAATGATTAATGGCCCCGCACTCGCGCGCCTTATCCCTACGATTTTTCGTATTATATACTCGACAGAATCATTTATTCCATAAGTATTGTATGAGAAGGTAAATTGTATTTCGTAGGAGCTTCTCTCAATCGTATAATTAACGAAATAATTCAAGTATTTAATTTATCGTGATCGTGGTTTTGTTTTGCAATTAGTGAATTTGTTGCAAATTTTGACTAGACGGTAAATTAAAAAAAAAAAAAAACAGAAAACAAAAAATGTATCCATATTTTTTTTTATTTATATTTTATATTTTTTAAAATATATTTTAGAATATTTATATACCAATCAAATGTAAAAATCGTGCAAATTTATAATTTGCAATTCGTGCAATTTATAATTTTGCATTTATAATTTTTCAATAACATATTTGAAAAATGTTCCAAAAAAATGTCCAAGATTTTTTTTTATCTATTTTCTTATCGATTCTTATTTTGCAAAATTTAATCCCAATCGAACTTCAAAATATTCTTTTCATGCAGAAAATATGAGCCTCGAATTAAGCCCGATATCCTAAAAATGTTGCTCGATACGAAGAGGGATCGCAGGATTTTTTCAAAATTCAAAAACTTTCCTCGAAATTTGAAGCCCTCGAGCGATCCTCGTCAAATTCAATTGCATGCATCGTTGTTCTGTAAAACTTATCGACACGCAAAATTTTGTCCCGTTAGCCAAATATTTGCGGAAGTTAGAGCTATTGGAAATTTTTTTTTTTTTCTAATATTCAAAAAAATTTTTAATCCGAATCCCCTC
Source organism: Rhorus exstirpatorius (assembly GCA_963564615.1). Classification (NCBI taxonomy): domain Eukaryota; kingdom Metazoa; phylum Arthropoda; class Insecta; order Hymenoptera; family Ichneumonidae; genus Rhorus; species Rhorus exstirpatorius. Next base: position 33,614,124 of record OY751318.1, on the reverse strand, counting down.
GAGCGATTCTTGTCAAATTCAATACCCAAATATGGAACTATATTCGTGTAAATATTTTCGGGCCGATAATCAAAAATTTACGAAAGTTACAGCGATCAAAGACGTTTTTGAAAAAATTTAAAATATCACGTAGAACGAGACATCCGCTATAAATTGCAGCGAAAAATTAATAACTATGTGGCAAATAATATTTGTTTTGCTTTTTTTTTTTTTGCATTAATTATAATTTTACACGTGAGACTTGTATGAAATTCACGCTAAATATGGAAAACGATGTATCAAGTAACATTTTCCCATAGTAATGATGCTAAAAATAAATTATTTTCATATTGAAAATTCATGTAGAGCAAATAACATAATGCGCGAAAAATATATATACAGTACTGCGAGCAATTGAAATGGATGCTCTTGCTGGCAATTTAAATGCAAAAAAAAAAATAAAAAAATTTCAATTGCTCGGTAAAAAAAAAATTCGGGTAAAACATCAATGCTGCTTGCATGAATGTAAAGTGTTCAATATCATTTTGGGTTTTATTCGTCTGTGCCCCAATATTGAATAAGTAATCATGAAAAAAAAAAAACCGAGTGAGAGAGCTCTTTCTCTCCGTTTTCTTTTATTATTTTTTTTTTTTCGTTATTTTTCCCCTTCACGCAAAATCCCCCAACGAACTGATTCGTGAATTTTTTTTTTCATCCCTCTGTATATCACTACCCTGTGCGCGAGTTGGCCGCCATCCTAATTCGAGGAAACGACTGCCATAAAGCGAAATCAGAGCTACAGGAAGGGGTCGACGCGAGTGGCTTTAAGGGTATCAAAAAATTTTCCACCATTCTGTATATACACCAAGGTCTGATATATACACATATATATATATATATATACGTATACATTTCTTTAGTATATGCACGAGTAACTGAATTTCTTGCTCTCAGACTAGCTCAGGGGGATGCGCGAAACTGCACCGTTGGGTATAACACCCTGCCCTGCCCTCCATTTCGACTTGCAGGCGTCCCTTTATGCTTCCTCATGGAGGAAGCTTTTTGCGATGATGGAAAAAAAAAATTTCCAATTTTCAATGCCATAATGTGTTCAAAACAGAGTTTGGCAGTACTTTAAAGTACCCGGTGTACTTGCGATGTACTTGAAATACAGTACTTGAAGTACAGAGAGTACTCAAAAAGTATTTCAAGTATTTTATTTAAATTTCCAAGTACTTGACCTGTGCTTCAAGTATCTGTACTTAAATTCTCAAGTACTTTCCTGTACTTCAAGTATTTATACTTAAATTTTCAAGTACTTTCCTGTACTTCAGGTATACTTGTTCAAGTACCAAGTATGAAGTACTTTTGAATACATCTTGCCAATATGGTTGCATGTATAACGCCCTTTGAATGTATGATCGAGGAACGTTCTGCGCCATCTTTGATTAAGATTGTATCGAGTGAACTGGACAATGTGAAAATATGTTTTGATACAAAAAGTACTCGAATCAAAATCAAATTAGCTTTAAAGAGTACGTAAGAAATCAAATACAAGTACTAGAACTTACGAGATGTATGCCTTAAAACTTGAAAAGTATTTCAAGTACTTCAAATATTTAGTACTTCAAGCACTCAGTACTTGGAGCTTGAAATATTTAAGGTACTTGGTACTTCAAGTATTTACGTTACTTGGTACTTTAAGTATTTACAGTACTTAGAACTTCAAGTATTGAAGTACTTGGTACTTAAAACATACGAGTACTTCAAGCACTTACAGTACCTGGTACTTTGTACTTCAAGTACTTGTAGAACTTTGTACCTTGTACTTGAAGTACTTTCAGGTACTTTGCCAAGCTCTGGCTCAAAATGTGCCAAAACGTCTAACAATCACATTAAAAAAAATAATATCCGGGCATCTTTTTTGAAAAAAATGTCCAAAGTCCTGTATCTCAAGAACGTCTCGATCGATCACGCTGAAACTTTGCCCACGCTTTGAGCATTTGAGCGCCTTTGTTTGCTGTAATTTTCGTTGGAATTGCTTAAGGTGCCTAGATTTTACGAGACTTTGAAATTTTCGAAAAATGTCTCCGATCGCTCGAAATATTCGTAAATTTTGAGATGCTGAATTTTTGCTTGTTTTTTTTTTTACACGATTAGAGTATCAACGAAGAACGTTTGTTGGCATTGAATTTGACGAAAATCGCTTGGACGCTTCGGGTTTTATGAAATTTTGAATTTTTCAAAAAAAAAAAAAAACCGTCTCCTGACAGAGCTCTAATTTTTCCCCAAATTTTAAGGGTATTGTGCTAATTTCTTCTTTTTTTTCATGAATACTTGAAGTATCATTGATTACAGATTGGTATCGAATTTTGCGAGAAACGATGAAGAGATTCGAATTTTATGAAATTTGGAATTTAAAAAAAATATATATTTTTGACAACTCTGATTTCCCAAAATTGTGCGATATTCGGGCTAACGTTTTTTGTTTTTCCTTCCATGATTAGAGCATCATTGAAGGAAAATTGGTGTTGAATTTCGCGAGAAACGATCAAAGGGTTCAGATTTTATGAGCTTGTAAATTTTCCAAAATCATCACGTCTTTCTGACAGCTTTATAATTTTCCAAATATTGAAAAAAAAAAAAAACGTACGGGATTTGTTGTTTAACGTACAAAAATATTCGTTCGTCTTGTGAAATATTGAATATCTAGGAAATAATTGTCATGGCACGATTCATAAAAAATTAAATTATACGTATGACAGCGAGGAGAGGCAAAAAGAGGTTTTGCAAATTGAAACTTCAAAATTTCGCACAAAGCTTCCTTCGATGAAGAAGCCAAAATTGACAAAGGTCCTTTGAGTAATTTATTGAATTTGTTTTTCATAAATCTGGCATAAAATATGAATTTTAAAAATTATTTTCAAATTTTTATATTTCGGAGTATTTTTTTTTCAATTTTGAGCTTTTCCCACCCTATATCTAATACCCCATAGCTAATTAGCATGGTGGTAAAATTTTTTTTTAATTGTTTTCACGTTTTCTCAGATGGGACAATCGAACAAAAAAAATTAAAATTTTTTTTTTAATGATGAGGGTTCATTAAAGGTGGTTTGGCTTGGAATACCCCATATAAATTGGCAAGTTTACCAATTTGTTGCCATCTCATTGCTTTGTAACTTACCCAGCTTATTGTCCACATCGAAAGACAAGTCTCCAATTTTTTTCAGATTTTTTCCTCCCTTATTTTCGCTGTCACTATACGGGGCATTTTATAAGATTTTTTGCTTTTTTTCGTTCATTTTTCTCACTATTTCAGCGTCGTTAAAAAAAATTTATTAATATTAGGTTTTTTATGTAAAAAAAAGCTGAGCTTCTGGGAAAAAAAGTATTTTTTTTTCATTTATGCTTGCGTGAAAAGCGACTGAAATTTCGAGTTCAGTCATAAAAGCTTGTTTTTTTTTCGTTCCTTTTGCCCGAATTTTGAGAAAAAAGTAATTCATTTTTTTTTTTTTTTTTTTTTCCGAAAAGCTGATAAAATTTCATACAAATTTTTCGAGACGGGTTCTCTGTAAAAATTCGAGAAATCAATGAAATACTAATTAAAATTTAATCCAGTCTTTAATTAATAATATACTTTGTGATAATTTACTTGAAAAATTATTCCTCGCTTCGTTGTGATTGAATTTGATTTTCGATCGTTTTTTTTTTAATCAGTAAGAATTCTGATTGGCATTTTCTCAATGTTCCGCCTTTCAGTTGATGATTATTTTTTTTCTTCATTTATAATTTAATGCTTTTGTTGTTTATTATTCCTGTCGTTTGGCCGATAGGGCGGCCTATATACGTATACTGCACGAATCTGTGCTGCGAAGAGTACGAACCGTATAAACGGAATGGGAGCTTCTCGTTCACCGATGGACAAATCATATTTTAAATATTTAAAAGGTACACGAGCTCGGCAGGTCCCATGGTGAATTTCCGACAAGGACCTGTACATGACTATGTAGAATTCAGTCGCATATGTGTGCACGTGTGCGAGCCTCCAATCCGCTGAAACATTTCAGATCGTTCCATCCCTCCCGCCATCGAGCCCCGCGCCGTTCACCAGCCGGAAGAATAAAAGTCATTACCTTTGTCTCGTCATTGGTGCGACTCGAATTACTCGATGGAGAATTATCCGCTTCGGTATATTAAGGAATTCAGGCCTGCGACAATATTCATTGATCCTCAGGAGAGACGCATCAAGAAAATGTCGATTCTAATTTTTTCATTAATTAGTGTTAAAAAAAATAATTGCTTGACGATTTTGATAAAATGACCACAAACTTGTGAAATTAAAAAGAAATCTTATGCTCGTGAAAATTTATTCGGGCTTTGGTATGAAAAAATAATGTTTGAGAATAGTTGAATTTTGCGTCGAAGGCCCCGTAACTTCATCGAGGATATCATATTCTTGAGCAGCCTCGAAGACGCTCGGAGAGCAATATCTTGTCATGGAAAGAACTTTTCTCGTTATTTTATTTTGATAAAACACAAGTTCCTGTGTCGTTTCGACAGCCTGATCAAACTTTTTGCCTTCGGTGAACGAAACGTTGGCCCTCGATAGCATAAACCGTTGGGGGATAAATGTGCTTTTTGTGCCGATCATCGCAGCGATACCTGAGTTATACTTACCGTAGCGCCGAGCAAGTGTCTCAAAGTACAGGGGAAACGAGGAGAGAAGAGGGAAAAGGATTCATCATCGTTTTTTGCTTTTCCAAGCTACAAGAATGCGGTGCGCATCGTACGGTTGATAAATCGAAGATCTCTACGGATGAGCAATAATTTCTTTAATTTTATACATTTGTACACGGGCTAAGAGTTTTTATCTTAAAATATTTAAAAAAAAAGTATTCCCTCCGGTTCCAGCAGTTGGGTACACGAAACTTCTGGATTACCGATCTCCCATTCTTGTATTAAAAATTTTTTTTTTTAATTTCCAACAAGTTTCCATTCAATTGGTCATTTTCTCGTTATTTATTTTTTTTCTTTTCTCGTTATTTATTTCGATAAAACACAAGTCCCTGTGTCGCTTCGCTGATACAGCCTGATCAAACTTTTTGCCTTCGATGAACGAAACGTTGGCCCTCGATAGCATAAACCGTTGGGGGATAAATGTGCTTTTTGTGCCGATCATCGCAGCGATACCTGAGTTATACTTACCGTAGCGCCGAGCAAGTGTCTCAAAGTACAGGGGAAACGAGGAGAGAAGAGGGAAAAGGATTCATCATCGTTTTATTATTATTATATAGTATATATATATATACTATATATATACTATATATATATACTATATATATACTACATATATATACTATATAACTTATATACTAACTTATATACTATATAGTATATAAGTATACTATATACTTATATACTAGTATATAAGTATATACTAGTATATACTTATATAGTTTTGCTTTTCCAAGCTACAAGAATGCGGTGCGCATCGTACGGTTGATAAATCGAAGATCTCCACGGATGAGCAATAATTTCTTTAATTTTATACATTTGTACACGGGTTAAGAGTTTTTATCTTAAAATATTTAAAAAAAAAAGTATTCCCTCCGGTTCCAGCAATTGGGTACACGAAACTTCTGGATTACCAATCTCCCATTCTTGTATTTTAAAATATATTTATATATATATTTATTTTTTTAATTTCCAACAAGTTTCCATTCAATTGGTTCACTCATCGGACGTAAATGCAACATATTGCGGATTCTTCACCCCCTAAACGTTGAACAAATTCTCGATCGCCGTGTTGAGCTGATCCGTAAAAGCCCTAAGACTGAAAGTTTCGCAGAAACGTCGATGGCCAGCCTCACCGAACGCAATCAGCGCATCTTTATCCTCGATCAGCTTAGCGACTCGATCGGCGATGGCTCTCGATGATGGTCCGACGAGATAACCAGTTTTTCCATTAATCACGGATTCCGTTGGTCCGCCGGTGTTCTGCGCTATGACCGGCTTTTTGCAATACATCGCTTCGAGCGGTACTATACCAAAATGTTCGTTCACCGGAGTATATATCAGGAGGGTGGAATTAACGAGAAGCGAAACTTTTGCAACGTCCGACGGTGATCTTAGAAAAATTACTCTTTCACCTATACCCAGCTCATCTGCGAGAGCGACGAGCTCCGAATAATGCTCGACGTTCTCGTCTATCCTCTTGTCGTAACCGCCGGCCATGACGAGAAAGACCCTTCGATAAATTTCATCTTTCAATAATTCCTTCAGATCCGCAAGCGCGTTCAACGCGAGGGACAAATTTTTCTTTCGCTCGTAGCGATTTATGGACAATAATATAATTGCATCTTTTGGCAAATTTTTCTCCGAAGCTTCGTTCAGCTCGATCGACGGGCTATCGTCGAAAAATTTCGTATTTATGGACGGATACAAAACCTCGGGCTTCGCGGACAGGGTCTTGAAAGTTTCGTTAAACACGGTCCGAGTGTAAACGCTGTTAACGAATATTTTATCGGCTCTGCCGGTTGTAAGCTCCTCGAGATAATTCAGAGGTAAGCGATAATATGATTTCCAGCGTCCCCCCCGTACGGTCAGCAGTTGATCGGGATGATGACAATAAAATATAACGTGGCGCACGAAAAGATGAAGTATCGGTATACAGACTGAGATCAGGTCGCAAAATACGACGTCAGGTTTTAGGCCCATAAAGTATATGCAGACTGCCGCATACACCTGAAACATTTTACGGTCTCGATAAAGCCGTTGCGCGGCGGTCGGTTGGAAATTAAACTTTTTTTTTTTATCGATTCATGATTGTTACGCATCATTGACTCAGAAATTTTCTGACTTTTTCAGGCTTCTCCGCACAGGTTTTGCAAATATTCCAGGGAGATCAGGATCAAATGAAGAACGTGTGCATGGAAACACGAGCATGTTTACGAACTATGCGGGACAGATTATATATACATAAAAATAGCAATGAATCGTTTTTGTGAAAAAAAAAAAAAAAAAAAAAAACCAAAACACTTTTAATCCACTTGAAAAAAGATTGAAGGAATTCTCAATTCGATCCTGATATTGGAAAATAAATATTGAACTGGATAATATAATTATTTGCAAGTTCAAATACATGAAAATGTTAAATATTAAAATAAAAAATTAAAAAAAAAAAACTGAAGTACAAAATATAATTCAAGGACTGTAAAGTAAAAAAAAAAATGCATTAAAAGCAAATACCGAACCTGTTCTTTGTTATAAACGGAAATTTTTATGTCGGTGCCGATAAATGAAAAATAAATACATATAAACCCTTATCTGATTACTTTACTGATTATCTGATTAGCTGGCAGGTTACTTGCTCTCGTAAACAAGATTAAAAAGGGGAATAATATATAATATATTTTTAATTTAATAATATATTTTTCCCCTTTCAATCTAGTTTATTATATATATATTAGGGTGTGCGGAAATAAAACAATTTTTTTTTTTCGGTTGCATCCACCAAAAAAAGTTGAAGTAAGGTAAAAAAAGAAGAATCCTAAAACGTGAGGCCAAAAAAAAATTATTTCGAACGGCGCATTGCATTTGAATATTTTCCATAAGAATAACACAGGAAAATATTGGGATTTCTGAATGTGGTAGTGCAACTCGTCAGAAAAAAATCACACAAAGATGTCATTAACATATTCTCATGGAGAATCGAATTCCCTACAAAAAAAAGTTCTTACGAAAAATTAGCTCGGAACAACCGTTCAAGTGGAATATAACGCGAATGAATATAGTGGAAATAACGCTGTCTGAAATTGAATTGATAGGAAAAAAATAATTCAAAAGGCTGTAAAAATTGAATTTTTCGCTTTACGAAAAAACTTTTTGGGGGTTTTTTGTAGAGAATGTTCTGCTCTAACATACTTGCATGAAATTGTTCTCAAAATATTTCTCTTATACGAAAAAAAATCAAGTACAACAAGAAATATAAAAGAAACGACGTTCATCATTGATCGTGTTTAGAAAAGCTTTATTCAATGAATTTGGTTTAATAAGATAGAATAGGTTTTTTTTTACATTATAATGCTTAATAATCATCGTTTCTTTTTTCAAGAGTCTGTTTGTTGCAATTAGGGTATTTCTATCGATAATTTTGCGCTATGCCCAATAAATATTTTAGCTGCTCTTCGTTTTTTGTTAATGAACCGTTATATGCCTCTATCAAAGCGACGTTGTTAGAGCAGAACATTCTCTGCAAAAAAACCCCCGAAAAGTTTTTTCGTAAAGCGAAAAATTCGAGTTTTACAGCCTTTTGAATTATTTTTTTTTCCTATCAATTCAATTTCAGACAGCGTTATTTCCACTATATTCATTCGCGTTATATTCCACTTGAACGGTTGTTCCGAGCTAATTTTTCGTAAGAACTTTTTTTGTAGGGAATTCGATTCTCCATGAGAATATGTTAATGACATCTTTGTGTGATTTTTTTCTGACGAGTTGCACCACCACATTCAGAAATCCCAATATTTTCCTGTGTTATTCTTATGGAAAATATTCAAATGCAATGCGCCGTTTGAAATAATTTTTTTTGACCTCCCGTTTTAGGATTCTTCTTTTTTTACCTTACTTCAACTTTTTTTGGTGGATGCAACCGAAAAAAAAAAATTGTTTTTTTTCCGCACACCCTAATATATATATATGTATGCTTCCAAAACCTTACGACACAGCGCTAAAAATATAGTTTCAAGAAAAACTAATTTGATATTTTTTACCCAACGGTTAAACAGATATTTAAGGTTTTCCAATAAAAAATTTCAACTCTTTGGTAAAAAATATCAAATTAGTTTTTCTTGAAACTATATTTTTGGCGCTGTGTCGTAAGGTTTTGGGAGCACCGATAGTACAATTCATTTTGTTTGGAATCAAAATCCTCATTATGCGACGGAGGGAATTTTTTCATTTTTTTTTTACCAAGGTTTTTGCAAAATAGTGCCTCAATTTTGAAAAATTTCGTATAATTGACTGTAACTTTTCACATAATTATTTTTTTTTCAGATCCCCACGTTCAAAAGATGCGGAAGCGCTGCCCGAACAGAGTGAGACTTCGAAAGGTTGAATCGGACGAACCGTGCGCCTAACACCTTACAACGCTGCTTTTGGAAATTCCATGTCAGCATTTCTCTATAATGCACTTTAGATGTTCTTTTTTGGTCATAATTCATTGTTTGTAAAACATGAAAGAAACAGTACACATATAAAAGGGGTGCTGATATCGATTTTCACTTATTTTTTTTTATAAAAATCGTTTTCGGAGACCCTAAAACTAGCGCTACAGTGCTCACTCTTTTGGAGCCTTCTTTTTAGACCAGGAGCAAGCATTTTTTGCGTCTGCCCGTAAAAAAATCGAAAATTTTTTAAATGTGTAACACCCTAATATATATGTATACATCTTTCCCCCTTTCAATCTAGTTTATTTTCTATATATATATATTAATTCCCTTTTTAATCTTGTTTACGAGAGCAAGTAACCTGTCAGCAGCTTTTTAAAGTTCTTGCTTTTCCATCTTTCCCTGAGGTTTACTGGCAGTTCGTTAAAGCATTTAATTCCCAAATAATCGCACGCCTTTCGTCCTATCTCTTTTTTTCCTTTTAACTTACTTCGCACTGTTTTATTATTATTATTACTGTATTATTATTATTATTATTTGTCTTTATTAATTTTTACTAACCAAGCGTTCCACCTGTATATAATGTATTAATGTAAAAGGGTTTTTCACGTTGAATGAATAAACAAATAAATAAATAAATAAATAAAGCCTAGGATATTTTGCTTTTTTGACCGATATTTTTGTCGACGGACGATCGGGAATTCGATACTCAAAGTTATACCGATGTTCCGAGTGGTACAAAAAATTGGAACTGTTTATCGATAAAATTTAATGCGCAAGGAAATTTTCAGAGCCCGTTAAATATGAAATTACGTAAATCTAAATAATATTTGGTAGCTAAAAGTTCATGAATTTATTCATTTGAGCCTGTTATAAACGCCCGTCGACGGCTGCTCGAAATTGCCCAATTTGGAAATTTCGTTGAGACCTTTCCTCGAACAAAACCAAAAGTTTCGGGCTCTCGAAATAAAAAAGTTTGGGATCTCCCGATTGGGTAGATACGTCGGAGCGAGCTATTTGCCGCTCGGCCATCGAACGGCGAGCCTTCAAAGTCGGAGAAAATTTTACCTCCGGGGTAGTTTTGTTCGAAGAATTGGGATTTTGGGTTATCGAATTTTTTCCGAATGAGTAAATTTATCCCGTTTAAGGGATAAATAAATTACAAGTCAGATTGTCGTTTTTCGGCATAACTAACGTAAAATTTGTAAAACATCGCGAATCGTACATAAAAATTCGAAATAATGTAAAATTGGCTTTGAAACGTAAAATTCAATATTTTCATGAATGCGCGGCGATTTATTTTTTTTTTGTCATAAAATGCGAGGAAGAACTTACCATTCGAACGTAAGCGCATAGGGCGAACAATTTTCCAAAAACGTGCCTCGGTAACCAATTTCCAACCACGAAAACCGGTATAGTTCCGTCTCTTGTCTCGGAAAACGAGTGATCCGGATCATGATGAGTTGTCACAATATTAACCTCGTGTCCCTTACTTTTTAGAGCCAATGCGGCATCAACTACGAGCCTTTCGGCACCGCCGATTCCCAAATCCGGATGTAAAAACGTCACCTTTACCATCATACATTCGTTTCGATTATTAAACTCGTATATTCGATACCAACGTGCAACATTAAACCTGGCACTATTTTCTTTTATTGACAAAGATATAAGGTAAACACTGGCTTTAATTTTTTTTTTCAAACACGACGTAGCGTACACACAAGCACACACACCACACACACACACACACACACTAGCGGTCGGCGCTTCTCCGTGCGTGAGGACAACTAGCGACACTATTTAGAAAAAATTCGAAACAATGCCCACAGGGGTGCGTTCGGAACGATGACCGCCGGGAGGAAATTTGCTCGGCGAATTATTCGGGAAATTTCTTTAGAAAAATATTTGATAAATTTCAGTAAAACCGAATAGCTGTTCCGCCGATATTTCTCACCTCGATAGTACGAAAGAAAAGAAAAAAAAACGTTAATGCAGCCTGACCAATCAGCAAACTCTGGTAACCGGCTTGAGCACCAATCATACAAGGCTTTCACTGGAAATACGGTAAATTTCGAATGTAAAATTACCGTAATTTTCACCGTAAATTAACGTAATTTTTTGTCATAAAATACTGCGTTGTGAAATGATGTTCACAAATGTTTCTTCGTAAATTTACTGTAAAAATAGGGACATACGCCTATTTAGATGCAAAAATACCGATCATGATTATTTTTCGTAAATTTACCGTCACAAAAAAATTTGACCACGGTCATTTACGAATGAAGAAATTAGATTACAGGTGCTAAATTGTTTATTTGTTGGGTACGAGATAAAATTACGCTCTCTTCATAATATATCTTTCATTTAGTTTTCATTATATATTATAATTTTATGATCATGATATACTTGAATGTTGAATGGCTTCAGCAACGTAAAAAAAATTCAAAAATTCTCTGCGGGAAAAAGAGAATAATAGTACGCATCCGGTTTACATCGGCGCTACTTTGCGAGCGTCGTTCGAACTAACTTTGGTACGCGCACCACAAAAGTCAACGATCGTCTGGCTGTCTGCTGGATAGCAAAATAGAGCACGCCGAGCCGCACGAATAGTTTCTTGTGTATACCAATTTATCAAACGAATAAAACAAACATGAGCGGAGTTCTCGGAATCGCCAAGAGCATTTACTACGATCCTTTCAAGTGGTAAACAACGCACACACGTTTTATAGAACCTTTTTTATTTTTGCTCTTTAGCTTTGATTCTCAAACACGATTACATTGCGACGCCCTCTCAACACTTCGTCGTTTTGGAGGTTATAAAACGTGCGGGACATTGAATATGTTACAGGTCGCTCGTAAAGAGCCTCGGTATGTTTGCCCTCGGTGTGACAATCGCTCTGGAACTTCGCGGTGTCGATTTGACTGGTCCAGTGACACCTTAAACCTCCCGATGGATTGTTATTATTTTTTTTTTTTTTTTAGTTTATGTAAAAGCAAAGCCGACGTTGCCATGAGTCTCGAATCGTCGAAGAACCTTACTACGAGAGTCGCTCGAAAATATTCCATCCAGTCATTTTTTGTTCACCCTTGTGTATGACATATTTTTTTTTTAAATAAAAGAAAACATTTTACGTTGCTTTACATCTCATGTCTTGGATTGATTCAATCGCCGCGAAATTTTCATAGACACGAATGCCCGACCTTTCCCCGCTTGTATAATGTATAATTTACTCCATTCGCAATGTGTGCCGGGAGGGAATAAAAAAAAATACGATAACTCAACAATGAGTGCATTTTTCCGATTATCGAATATCGCAATGTATGACGGGTCCTCTGATAAGCGCACGTAACGACATAACCTCTCTATCCGATTCAGCAGACGAACCTATATAAAGTCAAATGTACATAACCTTAACAAGATTAATTGGTGTATTGAACAATTCGATGCGTTTGACAGATCGAGCGTGTTTTCGAAAAGAAAAAAAATTCATCGCCGAAGAATCGAAAACGGTGTCAGTTTTAGAGTTGCTAACGTAAAACGATTGGGATTGATTATTGGATAACGAAGAAACGGGTTTGACAAGCGCTTACGTGACAATTTCTGTACACGCGCAATTGTGAAAAATGTTAAATCATTGAGGCCGGGGGCGAATTGCGACGAGGAAAAAAGGAACGGTGCGATTATACGTCCTCGAGGGACGGATTTTCGTTGCTATGAAGGAAGAAATCGAGAAGAATGAGACTTCCGACCTGTCGGGTAATGATTTAAAAAAAAAAAAAAAAACCGTTATTTTCAAATATTTAAATTTTTCACGAAAAATTGTTCGTTAAAATGGTCCCGTGACTCATCGTTAAGCCGTGGTTGGCGCCCTTTTGGATACTCTCGATGACAAAAATGAGGTTGTCAGAGATGCCGTTGTCGAATCCGTGAGAAAAATATCCCAGCAAAATCCCAAGACCGTGATTCATGCCGCTGTGTACTACTGGGAGATGCATCGAAAGGTGAGGTGAAAAAAAAGGCTGCTTTTCTTTCCTGCCAATTTTTTTCTTTTTATTTTTTGCATATCTTCACAAGAGGGCAGCCTTATGGATATTTTTTTTTTTGAGTCTCTTAAGGAGGTTTACTCGGTATGCCGAGGCGCTGCGAAGGGAAAGTACGGCAAGAGGCGTTGGGCAAGTGGCCCTTTAACATTTGTTGCAACCGTAAAAAGAATAATGACGTTGAACAAGGTACAGAAACAATCTGATTTTTGTCATGGGATTTCCTCTAACTATGCTCTATCGTTTAATTTATCTTCCTCTACATTTTTTCTTTGGTCATTACGGTGGGAACGCAAATTGTCATAAGGACCTGTGTTAAAATGAAAAATTTGAATCTTTATTCTTCCAGAATGGTGTAGATGAAAATTCTGAAATAATTCTGAATTTTCATCTACAATTTTGATCTTTCAATTTTCAGAAATTGAAAGATCGAAGATTTCTGTACTTTTATGCTCTACCTGGTTAATCTCAAAATTTGAGCAATTATTCTTCCAGAACGGTTTAGATGAAAATTCTGAAATAATTCAGAATTCTCATCTACACCGCAATCTTTGATCTTTCAATTTTCAGAAATTGAAAGATCAAAGATTTCTGTACTTTTATGCTCTACCTGGTGAATCTCAAAATTTGAGTAATTATTCTTCCAGAACGGTTTAGATGAAAATTCTGAAATAATTCTGAATTTTCATCTACACCGCAATCTTTGATTTTTCAATTTTCAGAAATTGAAAGATCAAAGATTTCTGTACTTTTATGCTCTACCTGGTGAATCTCAAAATTTGAGTAATTATTCTTCCAGAACGGTTTAGATGAAAATTCTGAAATAATTCAGAATTCTCATCTACACCGCAATCTTTGATCTTTCAATTTTCAGAAATTGAAAGATCAAAGATTTCTGTACTTTTATGCTCTACTTGGTTAATCTCAAAATTTAAGTATTCATTCATCAAGAACGGTTTAGATGAAAATTCTGAAATAATTCTGAATTTTCATCTACACCGCAATCTTTGATTTTTCAACTTTCAGAAATTGAAAGATCAAGAATTTCGGTACTTTTATGCTCTACCTGGTTAATCTCAAAATTTGAGTATTTATTCTTCCAGAACGGTTTTAGATAAAAATTCTGAAATAATTCAGAATTTTCATCTACACCGCAATCTTTGATTTTTCAACTTTCAGAAATTGAAAGATCAAGAATTTCGGCACTTTTATGCTCTACCTGGTTAATCTCAAAATTTGAGTATTTATTCTTCCAGAACGGTTTTAGATAAAAATTCTGAAATAATTCAGAATTTTCATCTTTGCCATCTCTGATTTTTCAATTTTCAGAAATTGAAAAATCAAAGATTTCTGTACTTTTATGCCCTACCTGGTTAATCTCAAAATTTGAGTATTCATTCATCAAGAACGGTTTAGATGGAAATTCTGAATTATTTCAGAATTTTTTCTTTACATTTAATCTTTAAATTTTTAGAAACTGATTTATTTTTTCAATCGAATCATGATGATATATCGGTATTTGTAACGGTTTTCGAGATAGCTGAGTTTGAATATGAAATCGAGATTTTCGAAATTTAAGATGGCGTATCTAAATTCTAAATAAATATTTGCATTTGATCCTAATAAAACCGAGCACCATATATTATGTTTTTCGACGTTTTGCGGAATCCAAATTTAATATCAGATTTTATAAATTCAAACTGACGAATTCAACATGGCGAACCGAAATTCGAAAAGAGTCGTTAAACGGCAAGAAGCAGCAAAATAGATTCTTAGGGTATTTATAAATCGCTGAATCCGATGGTATATTTATGATCGTTGATCCGATGATATATATATATTTTTTATTTAAACATGACGAAACCAATATGGCAGACACAAAATTCGAAAATACATTTGGATCTCAAAAACAATGATTTCTCAGATTGCCGATTCCGAATCTGTTATTATATTTTGAAAATTCGAAATTACGAATCCAGTATGACGGACGAAAATTTGAGAAAAAAAAAAACCGTTAGCTTACAAGAAATTATCACGATCTAGAATACAAAAGTTAATCAAAAAGAGTTTTTTTGATTAAATCACTCTGAAATTCAGTTCTTCGACGCTGCGTTTAGTTGAAAAATATTTTTTCAACAAAATATTCTTTCTTGCCCCGCGGCGAAGGGGTTTTGCGAGAAAAGTCTCGTTCAATTAAAAAGTCACAGAGAAATTAAAAACTGAATGAACAAAAAAGAGGCGCGAAAAAGTTCACAAAAAATTCATCGATATCTGATTCACGCAAAAATTTTGAAAAATTACACCCGCATTAACTTCAAAAAAGGATAAAATTCCATGCAATTTTTTTTATTTTCAATTTTATGTACGGTATTTTTCAAAAAAAATAAATTCTACTTGGCAAATTATATAGTTCGAATTTGATAAAAAAAAAAAAAAAAAACGATTATTTAAATGATTTTTGGTGACTCGAAACCCTTGAAAACATTCAACGAGTAATCGATGCGCCGGAGGCATCGTCGATACATATTTTATGCATATTTTTCGTCCCCGTAAGATGACAAAATCCCACGTGGCAGCGGTGCTCAGGGTAATGATGGAAACGTGCAGAGACGAGCCCGTAGTTCTGGGGGATGATTTGGCGACCTCGGTAGCTGAGCTAGCCGTGAATGAGCTTGCGGATAACGAGATCGACAAAGAAGCCTCGGAATTGCTTGTCTCCCTCAGCCGATCGCACTGTACTCAAGCAATGGGCGGTATATTATGCAGGTATATTATAAATTTTAATATTTATCATTTGAATATTAATGAATATTAAGATTTGTCAAATATTTAAAAATCGCAAAAAATTTCGTTTCATCATCGACGCGATTTCTCACAAATTATCATGAAACATTTTTGCTGCGCATAGAGACATTGTTTTGCCACTTTTCAGACCCGAGCGCGTGACTTTTCTCGTATTTTTAGTTTTCATAGACGATTTTTCATGAGTTTTCGAGGCTCAATCAAGATCCCAATACTAGAAAAGCATCGAAAAAAAAAAAAAAAAAAAAAAAATCCACTTCCGCATCGCAAAATACGAAAGTTTCAATATTTCCGTTCCCCATTAGAGAATTCCTCATCGAATTTCGCGTCAACTTGAAATATTTTATTTCGCCATAGATTCGAGCCCAATACCGTCCCCAATTGCGCCGTTATAAGATCCATGGGAATGGTCGCATCGTGCAATCCATTCGGCATGGTGCCCTTCATTAAGCTCACGCTCAGCGTTATGCTACCGATGCTCGGACAGGTGCACGAAGATTCGCACAAGCGGGCATTTTGTTTCAGTAAGCATCACGATCCAACGTAAAAAATATTAATTTAAAACGATATTTTTTGCGAAATTGCCAAAAACCAAACGTAATTTTTGAGCTAAGAAATTAAAAAGAAAAAAAAACAGTAAAAAAAAAATCAAAAAACCGTATAACCGAAAATATCTAAAAATTCACAATTTTTTTTTTTACGCTTTCCTGCGTAGCTCAAAAGAAAAGGAAAATAAAATTTATGAAAAAATCTGGCTGAATTGATTTTAAGATAAATGAATGAAGCGTGTCCTGGAAGAATTTCAAGCAAATCCCAAAGAAAGGTCTAAAATTCAAGGGGCGAATGTAAATTTGAAAGAAAAGAAAAAAGAATGAATTTTTCTCACATTTCAAATCATATCCGCGATCCAAATATGAGGATCTTTGGATAAAAATTTCACAGCTTATTTGACAATTTTTTCGTGAGGATAATCGTATTTATTTGATAAAATTACTTTACGATCATTTGAATTTGACAACTTTTCGTCATTTCAATCCCCCCTCCCCCGATACAAAAAGATTAAATCTTCTCCAGCTCTTGGGAAATTTGCCGAGGCAATAAACGATTACGTGATGAATCTCGACGAGGCGCCCGATCCCGGAATCACAAAAGATTCATTTGCCGAAGAAATGTCCAAGATATTCGATATTCTAACGTATAATTGGCTCAAAACGAGCCGCAATGAGATAAAACTCGCCGAGGCTATACTTACCGCGCTCGCGCCGATTTTGCCTCTGCTGCCCAATGACGAAAGGACGAATGAAAAAACGGGCAACAGAGCCTCGAGACTGACACCGATTCTAATGAATTTGTGCAAATTGCCAAACGCTCGTTTGGCCTCGACGAGGTGATATATATATATATATATATCCCCCCCGCTTCAATTTTGACCTATCAGAATCAAAAAATTGAAAAAAAAAAAAAAACAAAAAACAAAAAACCACACACAATTGGGAGTTTGAATGAAATTTTTTTATTTCACAATCTGGTAGTTTAGGAAAATAATATGTAGTACGTATTTTTTACTTTTTCATTTGAATAAAAATTGCCGTTGATATTAACAAATTAAAAACTATAACATTATGACGTCACACATGTTACGTTATATACACATCGAATATATTTATACGCATCGAATTCCGTGAAATTAAATTGCCTGTAACATGTACATCTGTCATTTTTAACGAAAAATAAACAAATACGTCCTCATTATTTTTACTTACCCTACATTATGCGCCCTGATGATTGAAAAAAAAAAAAAAAAAATTCATTCAAACTCCCAATCAGGAGTACGAATGAAATTTTTTTTTCAATAATCGGGGCGCATAATGTGGAGTAAGTAAAAATAGGGATTAAGAAAATGCCCCAATGATTGAAAAAAAAATTTTCATTCATACTCCTAATTGGGAGTTTGAATGAATTTTTTTTTTTTTTTTTTTCAATCATAATGTAGAGTAAGTAAAAATAATGAGAACGTATTTGTTTATTTTTCGTTAAAAATGACAGATGCACCTGTTATAGGCAATTTAATTTCACGGATTTTGATATATATATATAGCGTATATTATATTATATATATCTTATATTATATTATATATATATTATATTATATTATATATATAGTTATATTATATTATATATATATTATATTATATTATATATATAGTATATTATATTATATATATATATATATAGCGTGACATGTGTGACGTCATAATGTTATATTTTTCAATTTGTTATATTAACGGCAATTTTGATTCAAATTAAAAAAAATAAATAAAAAATACGTACTAAATGTTTTTTTTTTCCCTAAATTACCAGATTTTGAAATTAAAAAAAAAAAAAAAATTCCGTGATTAATGTATTTTTGGGCTTTCATGATCAGAGTATTGGCAATGCTGCTAAATTGCATCAACGAAAATGACAAGGAACACCTGAGACCTTATCTCGAGCAGATGCATCAGATACTTTTCGATCTCGTGAGCGTTACACCGTTCGAGGCATATCGGGATGCGCTGCTGACGCACTACGAGGTCCTGCAGTGCTCGAGAGCCATCGTCGTTCTCTATCCGGAGGAGGGACTCGATAGAATTTTGCAACAATTGAAATCACCGATCGGCAACAACAGAGCTCGGGCTCTCGTAATATTGAAACATCTGATAAACACTCTTCCTACCGAGGTAAGATTTTTTTTTATTTTTTTTTTATTATTGATTCGTCGAAAATCGTGCGAATCTTATCGTTAATACTCCTTCCCAACAATTAAACCCTCGTCCAGCTGAACGATGTTTTGAGCAACCATTAAAGCTAACACGATGGGGGTCGTTCGTGTCTTGCGCTTATTTCACAATTTTAAAACGTTTGAAAAAAAAAAATTGGAAAAAAATTCATGGGCCTTCTTTGAATCCTTAACTGAATGATAATAATTTGTCTCGTTCGAAAAAAAAAACAAATTTAACAACAATTTCATGCAAAATATGGAAACTTGTTGGCATTTTTCCTGAATTTTGCATTTTTGCCCGGACACGAATGACCCATCGTCAGCGTTTGAGGGTTAATCAACAGCGGCGTCTTGTTTGCATAACTTTGTCAATTTTTTTTTTTACAAAATACTATAATTTATAACAGCGTTCCTTTGCTTATTTTCTAATAATATCGTTAAAATACACATCGCATTATCTCTTGGTCTTTATTTATCCCTATAGTGATCACGCATCCTTTTTTTGTATTTTCCCGCACAGAATTTTTGTCATTTCTCCCTTTATCGATGAGTCCAAAATGAATTGCTACAAGTATTGATTGTTGATTTTAATACAAATAACCAATTCCAAAAATTGGTAAAACATACAAAATTTCTCAAAATGAACAATGGTTTTTTGAATAAAATTGAAGATACGGAAATACGGAATTCAATTTTATTCAAAAAACCATGTTTATTTTGAGAAATTTTCTATGTTTTATCAATTTTTCGAATTGGTTATTTATATTCGAGTCAACAATCAATACTCGGTAGCAATTCATTTTCGGCTCATTGATATACCTTGGAGATTTTATAAACTTGAAAAAGTGACTATATATTGTGATCGAAAAGTGGCGTAAAAAAAATTTGAACAAGGTAAGTCGAAAAATGACCTATCATCGTTCAGGGGACGAGTCATGCCTTCAAATAAGCCAAGAAACACAGAGATCGCCAATTTTTTCGTTGCCCGACATCATTTTGAACGAAAAAAACTAAATTTTTTACGCGTTAATTGGATGGAAAACCTAAATCCTCGTTGAGAGACCTCTATAAACTTCAAGCTACAGCGCCCTCCTCGAAGGACCTCCTTAATGTCAAAACCCAAAGTTTTGTAGGAGCGAAGAGAAAAAAAAAGTCCATTTTCGACACACCCGCAATGTGAATCAGCCCTCGTACACGGAGATCTTGGCAAATCTGCCATTTTGAAAAATTCAAATCCGCGTCGATTAAATTCGATCTTAAAAATAACTATGCAGAAATTAAATTGTAATTTTTGGATTCGGGTTCTCGGGTCACAAAGTTTCCTCAATTCAAACAAAAAGATACGGATAAATAGCGCATGAGATATTTTCCATATCGATTTTTCAGGATGACGCGACGCTTCAGAGAATCGCTCTGAGCATTCAAAATACGCTCAGCGATGGGAGCGGTCGTCAAATGATCGGTGCGATAGTCGCGCTGGCGGCTCATCCGACGCTACCGCTTCTGCCGTCGCAGCGAGCGACGTTTATTCGTTTCATGGTATAATAGATTTGCAAAAATTCGACGAAAACAAAAAAAATTACATCTCCGCGCCATTTTTTTTTTTTTCCCCCGTCAGATTGTACGTTAAACGAGAAAAAAAAAAAAAAAAAAAAAAAAAAAAATTTCCCTCCGAAAGGTTCTCCGCTGCGGTTTGGCGAACGACGAGCCGCAGGCTTACGAGGAGGCGCTCTATCTTTTGGCTACGACGGTCGAGGGCGCTGAAACTTGGCTCTGGGACTCGTTGTTACGGGCCCTCCTCGATCCCACTTACGTAGCCTCGGTAAGATCGAATTTTTCAGGATTTTTTTTTTATTCGCAAGCCTCGAGGCTAGAGCGAGCGAGAGAGAGAATGAATTTGAATAATCGAAAATGGTAATTTTCCCTGAAAAGGTCATACCGGTATTGCGAGCACTTTCGGCACTGGCGGTGAAGATAATACGGGGCGACGGTACATCGATAAATTTTCAAAATGTATTCGCCGGCACGAAGATACTCGCCCGCTGCGTCGAGCTACTCTCGGATGAGAAAAATCGTCTCGGCGTCGTTGCTTTTCTGAGATCATCGGCACCCCTGATGGGACACAATCTTAAGCCGAAATGGGACGCGAAACTTCGGGAAATGACGAGAATGCTCGAGGCGGAAGACGCCGCGGTGACATCGGCTGAGAAGTGAGAGAAAAAAATAAAAAAATAAATAAAATTTTACTCTCGCGTATAATTTCATAATATCCCTTGGATATCCTAAGAATTTACCTCAAATCCGTTTAAAAATTCATCCCAAAATTTCCGCCTACTCGGGATACGAGCGAAGCGTCCCAAATTTCAGAAATTTTCATAGCGCACCTCGCAAGCTTCCCCGTTACGAATTTTTTGGCCTTTTTTTTTTTTCCAATTTCATATCGCTCGAATCGAACGATTTGACCGCTGCTTCGAAGCGTCAACTCGGCGTCAATGGCGATCAATCGGTTTTTTTTTTTTTTTTTTTTTTTTTTTTCTTCTTCAGAATAATCACTTGGGAAGAAAGCATGGTTGAGTTTCTCGAGGAGAGCGTGGAGCTCGAGGGTGAGGCCTGGGGTCAAAAATTGGCCGAGGAGCTCGCGGCTTGCAAGGATTCGGTGGGAGTCGCGCCTTATTTGGCAGCGATAACCAACGATCCGAGTCATCTTTCTATGCTCGTCGCATCGGCGAAGGAACAATCTTCGCGCGATGATTTTTCGCGTTCGCTGGGCTACGCGTCGAAGAGGCATCTGGAAAAGATTCTCAGTCTCATGGAGGAAGCGTGCGCAATCGAGGCATCCAAGAGAAATCCAACGAGGCTTCTCGGGCTCGTTCGCGACACTAAAGCCGCCGCAAGCACCGAAGCAATCAAGGGAAATCTCCTGAGGGCCTACGCGGAGATCGCTAAGCGCTGCGAAGCTGGAAAATTGTATGCCTCAATTGAGAGTCATATACTTCCGTGGATCGTCAGGCAGCTGAGGGAGAGCAAAGATCTGAGCAGCAAAGAGGCCGGTCTCGTTGCCCTCGAGCAGGTAAAATTTTTCGTTAGAATCAAATTTAAATCTTTCCGAATCCGCTCTCTCGATACGATTGAATTGAACTTTTCTTTTTTTTTTTTTTTTCTTTTTTTTTTTGTATCCAGGTTGGCGGAGCTGTCCATCCCAACAGACTCGCCAATTCGACGGGTCTTAAAGCGAGAAGCGGAAGCCTCGCAACTTTACTCGCACTTTTGCAAACGAATACGGGCTACAGACCGCTACCAATTTATCCAGCTATCATGAGAGCCATCGTAGCCCTTCTGTATCCTTTTGAAATTACAAACAAACAAAAAAAAAACTAAAAATTTACTGGACAGCCAAAAAAATTCCATGTTCCAACTAAAAATTTATTCGACAGCCCATATGGTCCCCCTTCCCACGATTTCGGGGTTTCCCGGTAAACTGGGACCAATCTTGCGTTCATGGGTTCGTGAAAAAAAAAAAAAAACAAATCCAAACTTCGCGCATTTCCTCCATGGAAATTGAGTATATGCGAGATATAACGAAAAATATATATATATATATATTTGTTTTTAGTGTACGTGAAATTATTTTTATATAATTTTACGTATGCTCATATTCATGCATGTGCTTGGATGTACATAGACGCTCGAATCATTTCATCTGTGTCTGAAAGATTCGATCGAGCGCTTTAGTACTCTCTGGCCGCCGCCAGGGGGCTGGCGCGAGAGTCGTTTCGCGCGAGCGAAATAGCACGTACCTGTGATATACTCCCCGAGGCCTCGAACGTTTTGCTTGCGCACAAATGCACTCGACCATGCATACCATATTAATCGTTCGATGACGACAAACAGATATTCCTGCTCATAATTAATTATTTCAGCAAATTTAACTCAATTGAGGGATCAACGGTATTTTTATTCGTACAGAAATGTACACCGCACATACCGGTGTTATATATTTTTGATTGCCCTACAAGTGGTAATTCCTTATAAACAAACGCCTGGGTATTATAAACAATTATAAGAATTTAACATAACAACATCCTTATAAACAAACAACAATTTCCTTATAAACAAACGCCTGGGTAACGCTACACTCGCTTGCACGTCTAAATAACACAAGTAACTAAATAGCACACTCATGATTAACGATTTCTCCAACACCAATTTGATTTTCAGTACATAATCAGCTGTTTAAAAACATTTATCGACCATGTATATGTTAAAAATATACTCCGCGTATTATCAGGGTGTGTCGAAAATAGACAATTTTTTTCTTCGCTCCTACCACTCAAAACTTTAGGTTTTGACATTAAGGAGGTCCGTGTTCAAGGAGGGCGCTGTAGCTTGAAGCTTAGAGGTCGCTCAACGAGGATTTTAGGTTTCCCATCGAATTAACACGTGAAAAACATTGTTTTTCGTTAAAAACGATGCCAGGCAACCATTTTTTACGCCATTTTTCGACCACAATAGTCACTTTTTCAAGTTTATAAAATCTTCAAGGTATCAATGAGTCGAAAATGAATTGCTAAAAGTATTGATTGTTGATTCGAATATAAATATAACCAATTCCAAAAATTAGTAAAACATACAAAATTTCTCAAAATGAGCATGCTTTTTTGAATAAAATTGAGGATACGGAAATACGGAATTCAATTTTATTCAAAAAAACCATGTTCTTTTTGAGAAATTTTGTATGTTTTACCAATTTTTGGAATTGGTCATTTATATTCGAATCAACAATCAATACTTTTAGACATTAATTTTGGACTCATTGATACCTTGAAGACTTTGTACACTTGAAAAATAACCAAATTCAAAAATTGGTAAAACATAGAAAATTTCTCAAAATAAACATGGTTTTTTTTTAATAAAATTGAATTCCGTATCTTCAATTTCATTCAAAAAACCATTGTTCATTTTGAGAAATTTTATATTTTTTACCAATTTTTGAAATTGATTATTTATATTCGAATCAAGAATCAATACTTTTAGCAATTTATTTTGGACTCGTTGATATCTTCGAGATTTTGTAAACTTGAAAAATAACCAATTCCAAAAGTTGGTAAAACATACAAATTTCTCAAGTGAACGTGGTTTTTTGAATGAAATTGAATTCCGTATTTCCGTATCTTCAATTTTATTCAAAAAACCATTGTTCATTTTGAGAAATTTTATATTTTTTACCAATTTTTGGAATTGATTATTTATATTCGAATCAAGAATCAATACTTTTAGCAATTTATTTTGGACTTATACCTTCGAGATTTTGTAAACTTGAAAAATAACCAATTCCAAAAGTTGGTAAAACATACAAATTTCTCAAGTGAACATGGTTTTTTGAATGAAATTGACTTCCGTATTTCCGTATCTTCAATTTCATTCAAAAAACCATTGTTCATTTTGAGAAATTTTGTATGTTTCACCAATTTTTGGAATTAATTATTTATACTCGAATCAACAATCAATATTTGTAGCAATTTATTTTGGACTCATTGATACCTTGGAGATTTTGTAAACTTGAAAAATTGACTATTGTGGTCGAAAAGTGGCGTAAAAAAAAACTGGAACAATGTAAGTCGAAAAACGACCTATCGTCGTTCAGGGGATGAGTCATGCTTTCAAATAAGCTAAGAAACACAGAACATCGCCAATTTTTTGGTTGCCCGACATAATTTTGAACGAAAAACAATATTTTTTACGTGTTAATTAGATGGGAAACCTAAATCCTCGTTGAGCGACCTCTGAACTTCAAGCTGCAGCGCCCTCCTTGAACGAGGACCTCTTTAATGTCAAAAAACCTCAAGTTTTGAAAAATATCTCTGAAATACTGTGTCTTAAATATATTGCCTTGCAAAAACTTAAATATTTCAACTTTAAATGAAGATATATATTTGAGACACGTTCCAGTCATGTTTTTTTTTTTTTTTTTCATATTTAAAACATATTTTCAAGCATGCTCTTTTTTTTCCATGGAGGTCGCGCGAACTTGACTCTTTTAATAGCCGATAAAATTCAATTGCTCAAGCTCTGCCGGGCTCGAACCAAAACGCTTTTCGCATTCTGACATTTAATTTCCTGAATATGCGCGCACAGACGAATTCCACCCTTACTGAATCCCGAAGAGAGGGAAATATTGCTGAGCACAGTGCTCGATAAAGTAATCGGCGCGAGTACCGAGGTATAATAATATCGATAACAAAAAGAAACGAAATACTATTCGACAGTCCGTGCAAGTGTAAAGAAATACGAGTGAATTTTCTAAAAATTATATTCATCGCACAGATAGATTCGCTGCTACCGCTGGAGATGGCGAACGATGTCGTTTCGAGCTTGTCCACGGTATGCGGCGAAGTTGTCCTCGATTCGGCCGACGCTATTGCCGAACTCGTCGATATTTTAGTTCCATGGATGCAATCGAAAACAGCCACGGAAAGGCGAATCGCACTTCTGGTGCTTCGCTCGACTCTCAAGTAACAAGCGACAAAATTTCTCACTCGTCCGAAGAGAAGAAATTTCTTCTTTTTTTTTTTTTTTTTCTTCTTCTTCAATTTCGACGTTCCGTTGGAACAAAAAAAAAATTATTCTCTCTTTTCGTTTTACATTTTCTCTACCCTCAGATCGTATCATGATTCTCTGAGATACACTTATCCGGATGGAAGATTGGAGCCGGGTAAGTTATTGGGAAGAATATTGTCGTGGTGCGCGGATCCAGAAATTTCACTGAGATCTCTGGTGGTCGATTGCGTCGCTATATCGTTGGAAATCGGGGCGCGTCATCGTTCGACATTGCCGGACAATAATTTGACGCAAGATCTCAGCGAATCGAAGAAAATTTTGAACACCGACGACGCTAATGTACTTTACGAGGGTGTGAGAGCGCTCGCCATCGCCGGATGCGAGAGAATCGCCTCGGTCGAGGTAGTCAGCCTCGCGGAGGGACTCATAGAGGGTCTTCTTTTTCGCGGCGAGGGCGGGCTCGCCGCTGGTATCGGATTGACACAATTGTTTCGTATCAGAGGAACGGATATACCGCGCGCCGATTTGTATCTAGTCGGTGAGTCGTATTTTTCATTTTACGCTACCGCTACCCAACTTTATCCATTTACTTCAAATTTTTCCTCCCATTTCTCGATTCTTTATCCATGCCGACCATTCTGGCGATGTATCACACGCGCTTCAGCGCGCCTCGAAAATGCGAATTTTACTTTCTCCGAAATGACAAAATCAATCGGGGCGGGGGGGGGATGAAAAATAGCTTAGACGCTGCGCTACGATGGCAAAAAGTAGCTGAGTTAATTTTATCTCGATCGGTCGTGCCGATTGAGAGAAAGTACGCCGTTAAAGATTCTATCACGTGATTAATGCGCGAGCGGTGAGAAAAATGTATATACCGCATGGCATTATATGAGTGCGAAAGATATAAATGATTTTTTTTTTTTTTCGTACAAACCACGCAGCCCAATGGTCTAATTTTTTCCTAAATGTTTGCCATTTATCTCTGAGAATAATTTGTTTGAAACTTTATGAGGTCGCGATGATCAGTCGAGATGCAATAAATGATTCGTGGAAAAAAACGTTTGAAAAATTCAATTTATCGAAAAAAAAAAAAAAAAATACCCAAAAATTCTAGTAATCTTCAATAAAATAATAATCTTAATCTTAATAAAATCTTAATAAAATCTTAATAAAATAATAATCATAAAAATAATAATCTTCAATCGGATCATTATGATCACTCGGAGTAAGTATAACGAATTATAATTGTCATCGCAATTACTCCGTGTAATTTTAATGATTTTTCGTTTCGATTGAAATTTCGAAGTTGAGCGTAATTTATCATTATCATTATTATTATTGAATATTAATGAACCGAAAAAAAAAAAAAAAAAAAAAATTACAATCACCCCGAATAATTCCGATGCGAACAGATGAAAAATGAGAATTAATTTTCTTCTCGCAGACAATATTATATCGCAGATGCGTCAGATGGAAAATACGAGCTGTCGAAAGGGTGCTGCGAGCGCAATAAAGTCACTCGGTATTCATCATCCGGAGGAGGTGATGGAGCATCTGTTGCATCAGCCTTTGCCGCTGGATCGCGGCACGGAGGAATGCTGGAATGAATTGGGCACCGATGACGAATTTGGCCTTCGGGTGAGTGAACTTTTTGTTTTTTTTTTTTTCCCCCCCAAAAAATCTGATTACTCAAAAATTCCAAATCACTCGTGTCTGCAAATATAAATGATTTAACTCGATTTACGCGTACTTTCTCTGTACATAAATATATATATATATTTTTTTTTATATTTGGATTACAAGTCACTCAAGTATTATTAGGACTGAAATAAATTGTTGGTTAAAATCGAGAAAATATTTTTCAATTGATGCGAATAATTTTTTATTTAAAAAAAAAACACAAAATATTGTTTTGTAAAGCTGAGAGCCAAGGATCGTTATAATCACTGCTGTTATACTTATTGTTATTATTTTTAGCTTGAATTTGAATTAAAAATTGAAATTTCTCGTATCAAATCTTTGATTCAGGCACTCGATTATCTTCTGACTCGTCTGGAGAATCAGAATACATTGTCCGAAGGTTCGTCCGGTCACGGTAATCCCGGAAAGCACAATACCGCTGCATTTCCATCCTTGTCCGCGATTGTTTCGCTTCGTCATCTCTTGCAATCGTCGAATTCGGAAATTTTGATCGAAAAACGTTTAGCGGAGCTTGTCTCGATATTATTGAAATATTTGGCCGGTTGGCTGCACGTCGATCCGCCGTTATCCGTCGTAAGCACGAAATACGGTTTCGTGCCGAATCGCGAAGCCTCCAAGCTCAATCCGCATCGCGAGGTATATTCCGTACTAACGAACATACTGACGGTCGTTAATTCGAGCGTCGCGTCGAGTTTGCTCAACGAATCCGTGAGTATTTCTTTTTTTTTTTTTTTTTTCTTTCTTTTTTTCTCATCCAATTGTTCGAACAATCGTTGAGAATATATTTATTAGGATGTGTAGAAAATGGACTTTTTTTTTTTTCTGCGCTCCTACCACTCAAAACTTTAGTTTTTGACATTAAAGAGCTCCTCGTTCGAGGAGGGGGCGCTGTAGTTTGAAGTTTAGAGGTCGTTCAACGAGGATTTAGATTGCCAATCTAATTAACACGTAAAAAATATTTTTTTTTCGTTCAAAATTATGTCGGGCAACCAAAAAATTGGCGATGTCTGTGTTTCTTGGCTTATTTGAAAGCATGACTCATCCCACTGAACGATGACAGATCGTTTTTCGACTTGACTTGTTCCAATTTTTTTTTTACGCCACTTTTCGACCACTCTATAGTCGCTTCTTCAAGTTTAAAAAGTCTCCGAGGTATCAATGAGTCCAAAATAAATTGCTACAAGCATTGATTGTTGATTCGAGTATAAATAACTAATTCCAAAAATTGGTGAAACATAAAAAATTTCTCAAAATGAACAATGGTTTTTTGGATGAAATTGAAGATACGGAAATACGGAATTCAATTTCATTCAAAAAAACCATGTTCACTTGAGAAATTTGTATGTTTTACCAACTTTTGGAATTGATTATTTTTTCAAGTTTACAAAATCTCGAAGGTATCAATGAGTCCAAAATAAATTCCTAAAAGTATTGATTGTTGATTCGAATATAAATAATTAATTCCAAAAATTGGTGAAACATACAAAATTTCTCAAAATGAACAATGGTTTTTTGAATGAAATTGAAGATACGGAAATACGGAATTCAATTTCATTCAAAAAAACCATGTTCACTTGAGAAATTTGTATGTTTTACCAACTTTTGGAATTATGGTTATTTTTTCAAGTTTACAAAATCTCGAAGGTATCAATGAGTCCAAAATTAATGGCTAAAAGTATTGATTGTTGATTCGAGTATAAATAACTAATTCCAAAAATTGGTGAAACATAAAAAATTTCTCAAAATGAACAATGGTTTTTTGGATGAAATTGAAGATACGGAAATACGGAATTCAATTTCATTCAAAAAAACCATGTTCACTTGAGAAATTTGTATGTTTTACCAACTTTTGGAATTGATTATTTTTTCAAGTTTACAAAATCTCGAAGGTATCAATGAGTCCAAAATAAATTCCTGAAAGTATTGATTCTTGATTCGAATATAAATAATTAATTCCAAAAATTGGTGAAACATACAAAATTTCTCAAAATGAACAATGGTTTTTTGAATGAAATTGAAGATACGGAAATACGGAATTCAATTTCATTCAAAAAAACCATGTTCACTTGAGAAATTTGTATGTTTTACCAACTTTTGGAATTATGGTTATTTTTTCAAGTTTACAAAATCTCGAAGGTATCAATGAGTCCAAAATTAATGGCTAAAAGTATTGATTGTTGATTCGAATATAAATGACCAATTCCAAAAATTGGTAAAAAATATAAAATTTCTCAAAATGAACAATGGTTTTTTGAATAAAATTGAAGATACGGAAATACGGAATTCAATTTCATTCAAAAAAACCATGTTCACTTGAGAAATTTGTATGTTTTACCAACTTTTGGAATTATGGTTATTTTTTCAAGTTTACAAAATCTCGAAGGTATCAATGAGTCCAAAATAAATTGCTAAAATTATTGATTCTTGATTCGAATATAAATAATCAATTCCAAAAATTGGTAAAAAATATAAAATTTCTCAAAATGGGAAAAATTTCCCAATTGTTCGAACAATCGTTGAGAATATATGTATCAGGGTGTGTAGAAAATGGACTTTTTTTTTTCTGCGCTCCTACCACTCAAAACTTTAGGTTTTGACATTAAAGAGCTCCTCGTTCGAGGAGGGGGCGCTGCAGTTTGAAGTTTAGAGGTCGTTCAACGAGGATTTTGATTTCCCATCTAATTAACACGTAAAAAATATTTTTTTTCGTTCAAAATTATGTCGGGCAACCAAAAAATTGGCGATGTCTGTGTTTCTTGGCTTATTTGAAAGAACGACTCATCCCCTGAACGATCCTATGTCGTTTTTCGACTTGACTTGTTCCAATTTTTTTTTTTTTACGCCACTTTTCGACCAGAATAGTCACTTTTTCAAGTTTAAAAAGTCTCCCAGGTATCAATGAGTCCAAAATAAATTGCTACAAGCATTGATTGTTGACTCGGATATAAATAACCAATTCCAAAAATTGATGAAACAGAAAATTTCTCAAAATAAACATGGTTTTTTGAATAAAATTTAAGATACGGAAATACGGAATTCAATTTTATTCAAAAAATCATGTTCATTTTGAGATATTTTTTATGTTTTACCAATTTTTGGAATTGGTCATTTATATTCGAATCAGCAATCAATAATTGATACCTCGGAGACTTTGTAAGCTTGAAAAAGTGACTATTCTGGTCGAAAAGTGGCGTAAAAAAAAAAATTGGAACAAGGTAAATCGAAAAACGACCTAGGATCGTTCAGGGGATGAGTCATTCTTTCAAATAAGCCAAGAAACACAGACATCGCCAATTTTTTTGGTTGCCTGACATCATTTTGAACGAATAACAATATTTTTCATGTGTCAATTAAATGGAAAACCTAAATCCTCGTTGAGAGACCTCTAAGCTTCAAGCTGCCAGCGACCTCCTCGAAAGAGGGCCCCTTTAATGTCAAAAGCTAAAGTTTTGAGCGGTAGGAGCGAAGAAAAAAAAAAGTCCATTTTCGACACACCCTCATATGTATGTTATTTTTTTTTGTACAATTTGATAAAGCTTAGAAAATTGAGAAAAATTTAACCGTACTTTAGCTGAATTTTTCATTAAAAATGATAAATCTGAAAGTTGAAACTTTTGCCAATTGCTTCCTTCAAAGTTTTGCGGAATGTTGAACCAACGTCAAATCCTCACTCATCTCGGCTTGTCAAATTTATGTTCTCGAAATTAGAATTAGCCAAAAAAAGAAGCAATTTGCATTTTTTTCAAATCGCAGCTTTAAAAAAAAAAAAAAAAACAAACAAACAAATACCATCATCATCGAAATTTGAAATTTGACGTATCCGTATTTGGTCTCGCGAGGTCTTTGACTCGGAGACTCAGGCGGACGAGAGTCTCGTGTCAACCGTAAGATCGGTGGTTCGCTGTCTCTCGAGCAGGAGCGATATTCTCGTAATTCTCGCTCAGACGCTCGGCAAACTCGTTACGAGCGTCATATCGTCCCAGCGCGCCGTCGCAACTGCATTTTACGCGGAGCTCATAGGACGCGTCGATTGCGGCGAAATATGGCTCGATGCAATTATAAATACGCTCTACGAGGCGAAATCTGACTCTTCGCCGTTGGTCAGAAAATTGGCGACCATTGGACTCACGAGGATAGCTTTTCTCGATGCAAAACAGGTATCCGCGCAACGAAAAATCATTTCAGAAAAATAATTGAAAATTTTACTCAAAAAAAAAAAAAAAAAAAAAAAAAAAAAAAAAAAAAAAAATTTCAAAACGTAAATATTTAAATTAGCTGCTAAATTCCCAACACTTCATTATCGTGCGTTCAAATGAAAAATACATGAAAAATTTATTTTCACGAAAACGGGGGGAGCTTCGAAGCAAAAAAGCACAAAAAAAAAAAATACTCCAAAATATCGAATTACAAAATACGAAAATATCAGCTTGTCAAATCTCAAAAAAAATCATATCTCATTTTAATATTCAATGATAATATTACATTTAATAATATTTTTTTTTAGGCAATGATAATCAATCGAAAGAATAATGCAATTTTTTTTTTTTTTTTCCATCAACACAAATTCGTTTGTCAAATATTCCAATTGTCTTTCAAGCAATTGACGCAAAGCTTATTGCATTTTCTCCTCGATTGTCATTTATCAAAACAAACAAAAAAAACAAAAAAACTCCCAAAGATTTATACAAATATGGAGGAGCATCCGTGAGTCAGCGATTTTCTCGCGACTTTGAATAATTTAGGGGGAAAAAAAAAAAAAGTTAATTTTTTTTTTCGCCCCAGATCGACGAGTACATTGAAAATTGCACGGAAGCGCTTTTGGAAGGTTTGGAGGAGCCCGCGAACGGCGAAGGCGGTACCGAAGTTATACTCGAGTCACTGAGGGGTCTCTCGATTTTGCTTTCGATCAGAACGCAACGTCCGACGAGCCCGAGGGTCGTTCTGGCTCTCAAGCCCTTCGTCGAGAAGGAAAATTGGGAAATGAGACTGTCGGCTGTTAGCGCCCTCGGTGCATTGTCGTGCGGATGGGTAAAAATATTCGTCGAAACCAATGACGATGTTACGGAACATTTGCTCGGTTGTCTGCCGTGTCTAACGATGAGAATCGAAGATACGAATGATTTGGTCTCGAAGGCAGCGAGGGAGACGCTCTGCGAGGCCTCGAGCCTCTTTCAGTGCGACGAACTCGCTAGAATCGTCAGGAGCCATTTGGCTCAGGGCAAGGGAATAAACATCGAGAATTATCTGCGCGAATTTATCGAATGCCTGAAAAAGGAATTGCCGCAAAGAGCCGAGGAGCTCAGGTGAGAATTTCCTCGATTATTCAATTTTTTTTTTTTTTTTTTTTTTTTTTTTCGTTCAATTTACTCCAGAGCTGGGCAAAGTCCGGAAAGTACTTCAAGTACAAAGTACAAAGTACTCTAAGTATTTGAAGTACTCGTGTATTACAAGTACCAAGTACCGTAAATACTTGAAGTACCGAGTACTTGAAGTAAAAGTACTTGAAGTACTTAAGGCGACAGGTACTTGAAGTATTGAGTACTTGAAGTACCAAGTACTTGAAGTAAAAGTACTTGAAGTACTTAATACGGCATTAATTGAAGTACCGAGTACTTGAAGTACCGATTACTTGAAGTACTTAAGGTGGCAGGTACTTGGAGTATTGAGTACTTGAAGTAAAAGTACTTGAAGTACTTAATGCGATATTAATTGAAGTACTGAGTACTTGAAGTAAAAGTACTTGAAGTACTTAAGGCGACAGGTACTTGAAGTATTGAGTACTTGAAGTACCAAGTACTTGAAGTAAAAGTACTTGAAGTACTTAATACGGCATTAATTGAAGTACCGAGTACTTGAAGTACCGATTACTTGAAGTACTTAAGGTGGCAGGTACTTGGAGTATTGAGTACTTGAAGTAAAAGTACTTGAAGTACTTAATGCGATATTAATTGAAGTACTGAGTACTTGAAGTAAAAGTACTTGGAGTAAAAGTACTTGAAGTACTTAATGCGACAGGTACTTGAAGTATTGAGTACTTGAAGTACCAAGTACTTGAAGTAATAGTACTTGAAGTACTTAATACGACATTAATTGAAGTACTGAGTACTTGAAGTAAAAGTACTTGAAGTAATTAATGCGATATTAATTGAAGTACTGAGTACTTGAAGTAAAAGTACTTGGAGTAAAAGTACTTGAAGTACTTAATGCGACAGGTACTTGAAGTATTGAGTACTTGAAGTACCAAGTACTTGAAGTAATAGTACTTGAAGTACTTAATACGACATTAATTGAAGTACTGAGTACTTGAAGTACCGAGTACTTGAAGTAAAAGTACTTGAAGTACTTAAGGCGACAGGTACTTGAAGTATTGAGTACTTGAAGTACCAAGTACTTGAAGTATTGAGTACTTGAAGTACCAAGTACTTGAAGTAAAAGTACTTGAAGTACTTAATACGACATTAATTGAAGTACTGAGTACTTGAAGTACCGAGTACTTGAAGTACGTCAAAAATCAAGTATCAAATACTTTTCAACATTTCACGTACATCTCGTAAGTTCTAGTACTTATTTTTGATTTGTTACGTACTCTTTAAACTCATTTGATTTTGATTCGAGTACTTTTTGTATCAACACATATTTTCACATTGCGCGATTCGCTCAGGCTAGGCAGATTTGAACCGAAATATTTAAACGAAGAATTATAAATCAAAGTCAATGCTCAATCTCTCATGGCACTATTTGACGAATTCTCTCTCTCTCTATGTCAAATGGAATATAAGTACATATAAACATGTAACATAAATATAAAATATATTTTACATATCTTTTATAATTACCTTTCCTCTTAAACATAGAGTTGGTTTCATTCGATTTCCACATAATTTGGCGTTGTTACACCAATTTTGGCGATAAAAGTCAATATTTCGACTTTTTTTTAATTCCCAGACTTCGATTCCCGGAATAAATAGACTTTTTCGAAAATCGAGTAAAACTAAGCTACCTGTCTCAAAACTTTATATTTTCACTTTATAATGCCGTTGGTTTTGTTCAATTTCGATAAAAATCAACGGAGATATTGCAAATTCAATCAAAAAAGTCATTTTTACGAATTTTTCATGTGCTTTACCCTTTAACCTCATTATTGACTAACTTTTCCGACCAAGCAAAATTGTCGCAGGCTCACGTGATTCTGCATTAAAAGACGAAAAGAATGAGCGCAAATTGAACCTTTTTAGTGAAATTTTACCGGAGATATGAATTTTTCAAAATTGGGGTGTTTGGTCACCCCAGGTTACCATAATAGGTAAAAAAATAAGGTTACCATTCTAGGATTAACTCGATTCGTCTCACGGCATCGCTACGCGGAACGTTCCTTAATTATATATTAAAAGGCATATTATACATGCGACCATTAGCAAAACGTATTCAAAAGTACTTGATACTTGGTACTTGAAAAAGTACTGGAAGTACAGAAAAGTCCTTGAAGTACAGAAAAGTCCTTGAAATTTTAATTACAAGTACTTGAAGTACTGGTACTTAAAGTACAAGTACTTTAAGTACTGGTACTTAAAGTACAAGTACTTTAAGTAGATGCCATGTACTTGAAAATTTAAGTACAAGTACTTTAAGTACATGACATGTACTTGAAATTTTAAGTACAAGACTTGAAGTACAGGTCAAATACTTGAAAATTTAAGTACAATACTTGAAATACTTTTGATGTACTTTGTACTTCAAGTACTGTACTTCCAGTACATCGCAAGTACTGGGTACTTGAAGTACTGCCCAGCTCTGATTTACTCAATTATTTTACTAATTTTTATTTTTCACGAAGGAAGCTTTGTTTTCGTGAAATTTTTATTATTTTTTTTTTTTTCAGTTTTCAATGCCAGTGCGTTAGTAACTTTTGCCGAAACGTCAGAAAATACAATTGGAAGAAAAAAAATATATATATATATATATATCCGAATTCAAGAATTTCTATAATTTCGAAATGGCTTGACCGCGGGCTGAAATTTTGCACGCGAGTAAATATATCGCTCTCCTTTATCGAATATAATTTTCGTAAAGATTTAATGTTTTTTTTTTCCCTCCTCAGTCATACATTTTTCTACTCAATATTTTGGCCCGAAATTTTTCACTCGGGGGTTTTTTTTTTGGATCGCTGATCACGAATTTGAAACGAGAATTTCATAATTCTTGAATCCAAAATGGCGGATGAAACAATTGTATGAAATTTAAAAAAAACTTTGATAAGCCGGAGCGGAACTTGCTATTTTGGTTAAAGCAGGAAAAAAAATTAACAAAACAAACAAAAAAGTATTTAAATAAAAATAAAAAAAAAACAAACAAAAAGTATACAAAATAAAAAAAAGTATTAAAAAAAAACAAAAAAAAACGAAAAAGCAGAAAAAAACAAGTTCTGCCCTGGCTAATCAAAGCTGCTTTTTTATTTCTTACAATTTTTCATCCGCCATCTTGGATTTCAGGAATTATTAAATTCTAGCTTCAAATTCGTGATCAGCGACCCCAAAAACTCACCGAGTATCCATCTTTAGCCAAATTGATTTAATATTAGAGCTCTGAGGTAATTAATCGCAAGGCGGGACCGAGTTTGAAAAGATTCGGTGAAGGGATTCAGATTTTATAAAAAATAAAAAAAAAAGAAGAAAAGCAATGTTTCTTTTTTTTAAACTTGCAAAAAACTAAATAAAATTCCGTCAAATTGGCAAACTTGCACATTGCTTCCTCATTACTTTATCTCGCTCGCAAAGCTTCCTCGGCGAGGGGAAGTCAAAATTAAAAGACCCACTTTTTCATTTTACGTATTAATTTTCATTGTTTTTATTTTTACGCATTTTTATCGTTTTTTTTTTCCCCCGAGTCTACTCGCTTTCTTCCTTCCGGCGAATTGATAAAAAAAAAAGAAAAAGAATAAAAATTTACGTTACAGAAACGCAGTGGTGAGAGGTTACTCGAGATCGGAAAATGCCACGACTCGCGCCACTTCCGTTCTGATTCTCGGGCTATTCGGTCGACCGAGGCCCGAGGACGTGCAGCGTATGCTTCAGCTTTTGCGTGACCAAGAAAGCGTCGTTAAAGTACGCGCTGCGAGAGCACTGGCGCTTGGATTCACTCGTTAAAGCACGTTAAGAAAGAAGAAAGAAGAAGAAGAAGAAATAAGTATTTTAAATACATTTTTTTGAATCTCCAGAGAAATTGGCGATTGTTTTTTTTTTTTTTTTGTTTTTTTTTTGTTACAATTATTCGTGATTTTCGGATGGTAAAGGGTCTATTTAAGATAACGCGCAATGCTTATTCGTCGACGGCGAGTCCTCGAAAAAGCGGACAGTTGTAAAAAAAAAAAAAAAAAAAATTCTACAATTCCAATAATGATCAAGGACACGTTTTTTTTTGTTTTATCGAAACTCGGAGCGTTGAGGAAAATGTGAGAAAGACAAAAAAGAGAGGGGAAAGTTGCGTTGCTGTTGAGAAATTTTTTTTTTTTTTAACAGAGGACAAAGTGCAATTGTATTTTTACGATAATGGATAAAACGAATTAATATATTGTTGAAAATTATTATAGATATATCGATGATTTTTCATTCATAACGAAACTCGTTGTTCGCGTCGTATTTGTAAAATTTAGTAATTTCGAAATGCCTCAGCCCCATCGGCTGAGAATTGATTATTAAAAGGAAGAAAAAAAAAAGTATAAAAGAAGAAACGTGGTTTTTTTTTTTTTTAGAACGTTTTTTTACTTCCTCCTGCGCAACACGGTTATGCATCCTGGCGTCTCCTGTAGAAAACAATTTTTTTTTTCGTACACGCGTCAATGAGGCGAAAGATTTATTTTTTCGAGTGATTTTTTTTTTTTTTCAAATTATGGCTAAAAAAAATTATTTCGAGCTTTCGCGCATTTTGCTTCCACGAGAGCGTGAAAATTATGGAAAAAATATTTCGAGTCAATTGTGAAAGGACGGGGAAAAAAAAAAAAATTTACAGATAATGAATTGAATAATTTGGTTATTGATTGTTGGGTTTTGAGAAGAAGAAAAAAATGGATTTTGAATGGGAGGAAAAAAAAAAAAATAATATAAGACAAGGACTTACAGAGCCAGAAGCTGCGATACGCTGAGATCCGGATGATAAATCGATAATTTCTTCCTTCTCGGATTGACTCCCAGAGCCAGGGGCGTTCGATGGCCACCGTAGGAGGACGAAATTTTCTTATACGCCAGGCTCAACGTTTCGTCGTTGAAAATTGTTTCATCGATGACGTCACGATCTCCGGATCGTCGAGATAGATTTTTATTCGCTGCCAGGATACTTGGAGAAAGAAAAAAAAAAAAAAGAGCATTTTCGTTTGTTTTTTTTTTTTTCTTCTTCAAGTACAAAAAATTCGTTGCTCGAATTTGAAACAAACGAGTCGAAAGGTACGGGCACGAATTCTTCGGTTCGACGAGCGTACGATCCTGCAGGTAGTCCCATTTCTTCGCTGCTCCCTTGAATCCCGCTGGAAGATCGGCTATGAGCTTCAATTTCAGGGGAACCTTTGAAAACAAATTATCCAAAAAATAAACCATACGGAGGTGCGTTGAGCATAAATTTATGTTGGTTTTTCAAGTTTTTCATTGATTTTTTTTTCCCCCCGTTTCCGCAGCGATGTTTACGCATCGATACATATTTGTCATCTTTCGCATGCTCAAATAATTATAATTTTCCGAAGAGAGGCAATTCTGTTTTTTTTTTCGTTTTTCTCTAGCAGTCCAAAATGTTCTACTTTGAAGTGCCATTTGAAATTTTGAAATTGGTTATAATTGGGGAAAAAAGTGGTGAATTTTTGATGAAGTCGTTTTTTCAATTTTTAGACTTTTGTCCCATTCAAATCACTTTTTTACCAATTTATCTTCACCTGATTTGACTTTGTCACGCATCATTTTCTTTGTTATTAAAAAAAAAAACGAAGAGAATTGTATTATACGCTAGCGAAGCATCGCTGGCGCGCGACGTTCGCGCCATCTCCTGTGAGTTCAGCGCAACAAATCGACGCAATATATTTGAAAGGCAGGCAATTCGCTGTGTGCAGTGCGCCATATACTATAGCGGCTGAGAACGACCATAGAGCGCCCATGGTGGCGAGAATGCACATGTTTTGCTGGAGTCGCGTAGTGCAATTGAGGGCACTATAAAAGAGAAGTCGCGGAAAGGAAATTTAAACTGTTGCGCGAAGTCATACAAGAATGTTTTCCGCTACGCAACTTCGGAAATTAAGTTTTACGCGTTTCCGACAGCAATTTATTGAGTTGAGCAGCGCAAAAACTAGATTCGTTGGGTGCAAAAAACAAAGAAAGTATAATTCTTGAGGTTAACCGTGCGCATATATTGTCTGGTATGAAAAATTCATGTCAGGATATTATAATACAAATAAATTGACTTTTTTTTTGCCTTTTTAGTAGCTCTCATGATTGGCTACCCGAATATGCAGCGAGCACTTCGCGGGTAATCGTTCATCCACGTTACAATCAAGTCCGAGTTACGTCTTTCTTGTTCTCAATACGAACCTCGTCGGTTCGTATGACAAGACCGACAAGGTTCATGCTTAGCCTCAAATTGAGAAAGGAAAAGTAGCCGTAAACCTATTTTCATTATCATCGTAATACGTCGATTTATTTTATTTTTTTTTTTTCAACGCAATTATAGTCAAGCTCAACTCAAAAAACTCTATGCAGTACGAATACAAACGTTCGTTTATTAAAATTAATCCAACAACACGGGGAAAAATAATTGGTTATATTGACACAGCTATATTTGTTGATCTGACCGACGTGCGGCGCCACTATAACAAAGTTCATCTTGGTAGAGTTTTTTTGTTGGCACGCCATTGGTAAGATTGTCAAACCAACAACGTGTATCTTTTGTAGGCATTAAGGAGGTATTATCGTTTCTCACGTGAAAATTATTTTCCAACTTAGCTACGTGAAATTTGGTGAACACGAAATTCAGAGCAAAATCCAACTTGTGGTGAAATTTCACAACGATTTACCGTTTAGAAACTGAGATATTTAATTTCAAAATCACAATTTTTGTATACTTTTAACACATGTCTTATGGCGTGAGGGGTACCAAGGTTAGGTTTTTTATTTTTTTCTGCGTGATAATTCCAACTTTCGTTGATGAAAAACGAACACATGCAACTTTGGATTACAGGTAGAAAATTGATGTACTTTAAATGTAGGATTATCGATGAAATAAAAGAGAAATATCGAGTTAATCGCACTGGTTTCTGAACGCGACGGACTATACGAGCTGATTGAAAATAAATTTGGCAACGCCGCATAACCAACTCAAACTATCGCACGCATAAATGTGTGTCTATCGTTCTATATTATATAAATATATCGCCGCCGCCGCCGTCGCCGCCGCCGTCGCCGCCGCCGCCGCCGCCGCCGCCGCCGCCGCCGCCGCCGTGTCAAGAATGTATGGGGCATTCCGTCTAAAATCGACCTATCTAAAAGCCTCATATATGGGGCATTCCGTCTAAAATCGACCTATCTGAAACCCGATATATGGGGAATTCCGTCTAAAATCGACCATCTAAAAGCCTGATATATGGGGCATTCCATCTAAAATCGACCTCCATAAAAGCCTGATATATGGGGCATTCCGTCTAAAATCAACCTTTTTAAAAGCTTGATATATGGGGAATTCCGTCTAAAATCGACCTTTCTAAAAGCCTGATATGTAGGGAATTCCGTCTAAATAGACCTATCTAAAAGCCTGATAATTCTGCCTGGTGATTCTGTCTCAACTTGATATATCGATATGAATCGATATATCGATATGAATCGATATATCGATATAAATCGATATATCGATATGAATCGATATATCGATATGAATCGATATATCGATATGAATCGATATATCGATATGAATCGATATATCGATATGAATCGATATATCGATATGAATCGATATATCGATATGAATCGATATATCGATATGAATCGATATATCGATATGAATCGATATATCGATATGAATCGATATATCGATATGAATCGATATATCGAATATCGATATATCGAATGTCGATTTATCAAATATCGATATATCGAATATTGATTTATATCGAATTTTGGTTTTTGATAAATCGATATATCAATCCGTCTAACATCAACCTACCTAAAAACCGGATATATGGGGAATTCCGTTTCAACTCGACCTATCTGAAAGTCTGATATTATAGGAATTCCATCTCATTTCATGTATATACATATGTTATGTATATACTAGGGTGTTTAAAAAAAAAAATTTCGATTTTCCAACGGGTCACACCTAAAATAGTTAGTTTAGGTAGAAAAAAAATTCATGTCAAAAGATGAGAATTTTAGGTTGAGTGGAAGATTCGCCGCAAGTGAGTTAAAATTTTTTTTTTTTTATTTTTATCGAATTTATAATGAAAATTTTTTGATTTTCCAATGGGCCACACCTGAAATAATTAGTTTAGGTAGAAAAAAAATTCATGTCAAAAGATGAGAATTTTAGGTTGAGTGGAAGATTCGCCGCAATTGAGTTAAAATTTTTTTTTTTCATTTTTATCGAATTTATAATAAAATTTTTTTGATTTTCCAATGGGTTACACCTGAAATAATTAGTCTTTTAGAAAGGTCGATTTTAGACGGAATTCCCCATATATCAAGCTTTTAAAAAGGTTGATTTTAGACGGAATGCCCCATATATCAGGCTTTTATGGAGGTCGATTTTAGATGGAATGCCCCATATATCAGGCTTTTAGATGGTCGATTTTAGACGGAATTCCCCATATATCGGGTTTCAGATAGGTCGATTTTAGACGGAATGCCCCATATATGAGGCTTTTAGATAGGTCGATTTTAGACGGAATGCCCCATACATTCTTGACACGGCGGCGGCGGCGGCGGCGGCGGCGGCGGCGGCGGCGGCGACGGCGGCGGCGGCGATATATTTATATAATATAGAACGATATATATATATCGGAACTTGAAAAATAAATAAGCAGTGAAATAATTTCACCATTTGCGGTTCGATCACAAAATAAGTGAGGTTAGGTTCACATGCTTCACGCACTCACCCATACAACTCTGACACACGACACACGCATTCTTCCGCTAAGCGATGTTGCTACCTAACCTTCTTCGCCATATAACTGCTAGAATCATGCAAGTCTTTTCTTATGAAAAATTTTTTTCCTAACAATTAAAGTGTTCAAAACACAAGTATATTAGTAATAAAAAATTAAAATAATTTTTTTAGTCACTATTTAAAAATAAAAATTTAGCAGAAAATCCAAACACTATTTTGACTCTGAAGTTTCGATAATACCTCCTTAAATCAACAAAAGTAGATCTGTAGAGTGCCTTATGGACTGATATTCGTGCCTCGTGCGCATGCGCGCAGCCAGAACTATATCCAAAAGCGCGATACTTTGTTGAATCAACAAAGGTACTATGTGGAAGTGACTGAAGTGCCCCCCGACGTTGGCAGCATTTGTCAGAACTACAAACCAGTTTCCCCCGTGAAGGTTTCGTCTATGGTAAATAAATGAGAGCTATTCCAGCAAAATTTGCGGAGTACAGCCGGCCGCGGCGCCACTTTTGGCTTTCTGCACACAGCGAATACGCTAGCGAAGCATCGCTGGCGCGCGACGTTCGCGCCATCTCTTGTATGTTCAGCGCAACAAATCGACGCTACATTTGAAAGGCAGCAATACAAAATGCATGTTGGGAACACATACGATTCACGTTTTATTATTATTTTCATGTCGTTATTTATTTGCAAAGCTGGGTCATGAGTGTTACAATAAGTAGTGTGGTTTTCAAGCGGTCAATAACGACACTTTTTGGCGCAAGAGTTTAATTAAAGGCAAAAAATTGCTACGATCGTTTCGCGTGATGAGTGACGAGAGAAAGCGCCCCCGGTGCATGTAGTACAAAAAAGGAGAAAACGCGGGAAGGCAAAAAGGCAAAAAAGGCGAATTACTGAACAGGGAAAGTAAAGCAGCGTTACCCGGTTGACCATGTGTCAAACAGTCTTTACATCGGCCTTATCGTCAACGTTTTTCCGTATCGCATTCATTTTTTTTAGGTGAATCCCGATCGATAAATCTGCGATATAAATTGCACTTGCAAGGCCGGACGAGGTTACTGCAAGCATGCAGCTGCGATTTGTCTTTATGTTAATGAAGAAAGTACAACAATAACGTCGCGAATGCATATTTTACGAAAAAATTATCCGTTTTTTTTTTTTTTTTTTTTTTTTTTGACATATTTAGACAGAAATGCACGAATAGCTGGTACTAACCTGCGTCGATTTGTTGCGCGTAATAATCGCCTGGCGGCGCGTCAAGCGTTGCTTCGCTAGCGTATGGGACGTAATTTGACGTTAATGAAACAATTGGGGTACGGTTTGTTTACGAATTTTGGGAGGTGGATAAGGCTATACAAAAAGTGATTGCGAGGTTCTGATAGGGTTAATTTTTAAAATTTCTACCGAATCCGTGAAATCGTCGCATGTCTTATCCGACAATTGAGCGTCAGTTTTTCTCCAATCTCGCCAAACTTCCTCGCTATTTCGCGATGTCGCAGTCCTGTACGTAAAATCAACCACGAGCTTTCGCATCTTCGGATCATCGATATTTTCAAGATTCACCGCGGGACTCGCCAATGTATTCGGCTTTGATCTTCATTAACAGCGAAAAATTTCACGAATAACAATCCAAAATGAGATTGTTATTTACGAAATTATGTGAAATTTTTTTAATAATTTTTTTTTACACCTACGGCGCGACCCGAGTTAACCGCGGAGTTTCCCTGAAGGAGGAAAACCGCGGTTTTTCAGCGACGATTTCATTGAATCGCCACAGAGCATCGAAAGGCAGACGATTCGGGTAATCCAATTTCTGTAACGTGTCGTGACTCTCCGCGAATAATGGAATTTTTCTCGTTGATTTCGCAATTTTCTCACGTTCAGGGATTTTTTTCACGATATCTCGATGATAAATCGCGCGACGGGGAAATTCATCGCGATAGGTGGTCAGTTCGTCGCAAATCCCAGCTAATCTTTCCGACGTCATATTCGCCTCTCGACACGAGAATGATAAAATAACTTTTTTTTTTTTTCCCCCTCGACCTCGTCTTTTATTTGTTTGCGGTGATTTTTTGTTTTTTGTTTTTTGTTTTTTTTTTTCCCATTGAAATTCAGCAAGTCTCCGGTGTGACAGCGTGGACGAGATTTTTTTTTTTTCGATGAATCGTCTCATTTAATTGTGCCATTTTTTTTTTTTTTTAGCGTCTCGCCGTACCATCGTTATTTCGTTAAATTAATAATTAACAATTATTTTCTATCAATTATTATTGCCAACAACGTGGTGTGTTTGTGATTTAAAATTAATTTTTCCTAATTTCCTCGGACAAAATAATTCGGTCTTATTTGTCTTTTGTCAGTTTTTTTGCTTTTTCTTTCTTTTTTTTTTCTTCTTTTTTTTCATTTGCTATGTAATTTTTCGATGCAAACGCTGAGCTGCTGAAGACGATGCAGCAAATGTCTCATGTTAGCGCTCGACTGACGCAGACCCGCTTGCTCCCCTCCCATACCAAAATCCTGACGCTGTCCAAGCTCGAAGTGAAGTCGAGCCAGACGCTCCTGTTGTTCCCTTATCTCGGTCATTTGTTCCATGCTGCAGTCCTTGCCTGCAATTTTTTTTCATTTTTTCATCAAAGCTCCCCCTCGCGCAGAGCTCACTTTTTTTTTCTGGGCTTTCGCTTCGAGCTTCGTTTTATTTCGCTACGGGGCCGAAATTTCTTTAGGATAATCCTCAAAATCGTTCCGCTCGTCGCGGTAAAGTTTTTTTCAGGGCACGTTTATTGAATATACCGGAAACTTCATTATCCGGTAACTAATCCAACGGAATTGGGAAGAGTATAAATGAAATTTTTTTTATTTCAAAATCTGGTAGTTTAGGAAAAAATATTTGGTACGTATTTTTTATTTTTTTTATTTGAATCAAAATTTCCGTTAATACAACAAATTGAAAAATATAACATTATGACGTCACAAATGTTACGCTATATCTATATATATATATATATATATATATATATATATATCAAAATCCGTGAAATTAAATTGCCTATAACAGGTGCATCTGTCATTTTTAACGAAAAATAAACAAATACGTTCTCATTATTTTTACTTACTCTACATTATGATTGAAAAAAAAAAAAAAAAAAAAAAAAATTCATTCAAACTCCCAATTAGGAGTATGAATGAAATTTTTTTTTTTCAATCATTGGGGCATTTTTTCAATCATTATTTTTACTTACTCCACATTATGCGCCCCGATGATTGAAAAAAAAATTTCATTCATACTCCTAATTGGGAGTTTGAATGAATTTTTTTTTTTTTTTTTCAATCATCAGGGCGCATAATGTGGGGTAAGTAAAAATAATGAGGACGTATTTGTTTATTTTTCGTTAAAAATGACAGATGTACATGTTACAGGCAATTTAATTTCACGGATTTCG
This sequence comes from Rhorus exstirpatorius, assembly GCA_963564615.1. Classification (NCBI taxonomy): domain Eukaryota; kingdom Metazoa; phylum Arthropoda; class Insecta; order Hymenoptera; family Ichneumonidae; genus Rhorus; species Rhorus exstirpatorius. The sequence goes on along the minus strand of OY751318.1, from coordinate 33,569,548 downwards.
ATGCGTATAAATATATTCGATGTGTATATAGCGTAAAATGTGTGACGTCATAATGTTATAGTTTTTAATTTGTTATATGAACGGCAATTTTTATTCAAATGAAAAAGTAAAAAATACGTACTAAATATTTTTTTCCTAAACTACCAGATTATGAAATAAAAAAATTTCATTCAAACTCCCAATTGTGTGTGGTTTTTTGTTTTTTGTTTTTTTCCATTCAATCCAACAGAATTGGGGAGAGTATAAATGAAATTTTTTTTATTTCAAAATCTGGTAGTTTAGGAAAAAATATTTGGTACGTATATTTTGAACAGAATTGGGGAGAGTATAAATGAAATTTTTTTTATTTCAAAATCTGGTAGTTTAGGAAAAAATATTTGGTACGTATTTTTTATTTTTTTTTATTTGAATCAAAATTGCCGTTAATACAACAAATTGAAAAATACAACATTATGACGTCACAAATGTGACGCTATATCTATATATATATCAAAATCCGTGAAATTAAATTGCCTGTAACAGGTGCATCTGTCATTTTTAACGAAAAATAAACAAATACGTTCTCATTATTTTTACTTACTCTAACATTATGCGCCCCGATGATTGAAAAAAAAAAAAAAAAAAATTTCATTCATGCTCCTAATTGAAGGCTCCGAATTATTATTTACCCAGTAACGGGCACCCATAGAATTTAGGCTCCAGAATTTTTTCTTCCCGATACAAAACTTTTACTAGAATTTGGCCAACTCCGCCGGAATTTATACTCCCGACTATCCGGTAACGAATTTACTGGAAAAACAAGCTTCGGGCTCTTCGCGACCCGAATACGACTCCTCGATACGCGACCTCGACTAGAATTTAAGCTCCGAGTCGAAACTTTTGTGAACGAAATTTCGGGTCCGAACGAATCAAATTTTTGTTCCGAAAAGTTTTTTTTTTTTGACTCTTTGGCATAATCGATATTTGAATTCAATTTGACGGATTGAATTTACGTTTTCGTGCTTCGGAGGATTGTACTAACGCGTCTAGAGTCGAGCGATACGTCGAATTCAAGGATAAAGAGCGATGGGGGAAAAAAAAAAAAAACTCACCGAAAGCTCGAAGATTGCCGCTGTGAAAGTCCTCGAGCAATTGAAGTAGGGCCTGTTCCATGCGACGAACATCGGGTACCTCTGACAAAAAGGAATGATGCTTGCACGCCGTGCTTGCTGGCTCTGCTGTTACTACTTGAGTGCATCGTGCCGTCGTCGAATAAACGAAACGAAATAAAGAGGAAAACAAAAAAAAATCGAACCAAATCCAGCTCAATAATAATAATGATAAAATAATAATGATAAAATAATAATAATAATAATAATAATAAATAACTGAGGTAAATTTGCAGAGCTGCAGCTCAAATGCCGCAAATTTTTTTTCTAACGCTTGTTATCATTAAAAAATAATATTCCATGTAATATTGAGGAGGGGGAAGATTTCAAACGTCATAAAAAAATGTAAAACGAATGCCAGAAAAAAATTTGGAGCAGTTTTGAGATGCCAGCCCTGATTCGCAATAATAATTTTCAAAAAATAATAATAATAATGAAGCCAGTGGAGCGATGAATAAAAAGCGCTAAGAAATTATGATCATGCACGCGCACACGCACACACACACACACACACACACACACACGCGAATGAAACAGATTCGGTGGCAAAAAAAAATCCATCAAAATTAAATTCGATCGATTGTAAATAAATTTGTCTTTAAATAAATTCCATTGCGAATGAATTCGTTTGCCAAATAATTCTAATTTTGATTCTAATTTTTGAATGAATCAAATGTAACGAGAGATATCGAAGAAAATGCAATGTCATTGACCGGCGAAAGAGTCGATCGAGTAAAATCCAGTAATCGAGTTTACGAAGGCGCGAAAAAAGTGATATAATGCGAGACAATTCACGAAGCCGGAACAAAATGAGCAGACGAATCGGACGAAAAAAAAAATCAGCACGAACGAAGCCGGGATTTTTTTTTTTTTCCGATCCACCGTAACTCATTACCTCTGTGCTGTCTGCTAGATCTCGGCGGATCCGGCTTTGCCGGTCTCTGCTGTTGCTTCTCCTGTTTCTCGTTCAAATAGCTAATTCGAGACTGATTGCCACCGCCCGCACCTTGGGAGGACGCATTAACGGCTTTGCCGGAAGTTACGGAACTCTGGCTCGTCGTCGCGTGTCCCGAACTTCCGCTTTTGCTCACTATCGGCGATATCTGCATGCTACTCTCCCAAAGTACTTGTTGCTAAAAAATTTTGCTTCATAATGTTGCAATCGTTTTTTTTTTTTTGCTCTCTCGCGCGCCTTATTTTGCCATAATTTTTTTTGGTCCGTTATTGTTTTTCGGATAACTTTGCTGCGGTTGGAAAAAATTTAGACGGATAGACACAAAGATCTTGAGGTAGTACCGTCGATTATAGAATTAACGTTCAGAATTTAATAAAATTTGATGCAGCGGTAGATTATGATGAGAAAAAGATTCAGTTGAATTTTTAAAAGTCTACGGAGAACCAGAAAAAAGATATTGGCATTTGTAATTTCATACATTTAGGATCGAGTCTTGTGAGAAGCCAGCAGTTTTCATTGTATTTTTCAAAATGCACCGTTCGGATTTCAATAAAAATTGGTACGATAAGATAAAATATTATAAGGAACATTTTAAATTCATACAGGTTCAGAGCATGCGAGAGTAGTAATTAGGAAATAAATATCCAAAATGTACTATTCTATCGTTTAATTATAGACGCGACGTTTGCCTATTCTAAATACTGCGCGAGTCAAACATGACGGTGTATACATTTGACTCTTGCAGTTATCGACGCTACTACCTTAAGAAACAAAATAAAAAATTTAATGCCCAAAGATTCGACGAGACGGTGCAATGTCCCGAATATACAATCTTATTGCGTCTTTCCGTTTTTACGCTCGAGATCCGATTCAGCTTAACTGAATCATTCATAGTTCCTATTCGTGGCTTCCGTCACAACTATTCTAGATTAGACAATTTCTACAAATATACTTTTCCCACCCGAGCCATTGGATTCTCATCGACGATCCTCGATCGACCGGAGTTGGTTCAGCGAGTCAAGCAAATTAGACTACAACTACTCGGTCGAGTCAGATCTGCCCGGTAAATATTTTTCTACCGATATTCGTGAAAAGACTTGTGGGGACTCGATAGAGTTCCTTACAATAATTTTTGCAGTAACTCTCAATATTTTTATATTTCTCATGATTAAAAAAAAAAAAAAAAAGAAGAGCAACGAGATGTGAAAGAAAAACTCACGGAATTGTGCGTTGCGGTAGCCTCGATTTTGCTAGTTCTGTTTGATCTTGCCGGTGTCGAAGGAGGTGTAGCTTCACCGCCTCGACTCGTAGGCTCCTCGCTCTCCTCCTCTTGCACCAATTGTTGCAACTCACCGCATCCCAAGCTCTCGTTCATTTTTTTTTTTTTTTTCTTTTTATCACACCTCGTTTATTATTTTCCAATGTATTTGACACTTCGAGAGCTCCAAAACGTGTTTGTTTCTATATTGATGTTTTTTTGAGGTTAGGTCTCGAAAAACTTCGTTGAGAATGCTATACGAAAGTTTAGAAAATTTAACGAAATGAAAAAAGCATCTCGTTGCATCACGTTATCACCAAAGTTTTCCCAAAATTTGACAAAAGCTCTTGACGGTCTCGAGAGTCTCGTAAATTGTGACCGTAAAATAGAATAACAAAGGGGACACTTGAGGACATTTTTTTTTCTCGATTGCGCAGGCGCAGAAATAACAAATAACAATGGGTACCAATTTGATGGGGGAAAAACAAAAAAATAAGCAATTACGTTGGCAACATATTGACATTTTATCGGTAAGGGGCTTCCCGTTAATATCGACAAACTATGTCTGATCGACATTGTATGTGTCAGATGAAAAACGTCACATAAGTACGAATAGTTTTTTTTTTATAACTCGAGTATTATAATTATGCAAATTAATAATCGTATTTCTAGGTTAATAATATTATTGGGGATGAGATAGTTTGAACGAAATAAAAGCTACACAGCAAGAATAAAAATATTCACGTCTTCTGCTGTGTGTCGCGTTGGAAAAACGAAAAAAAAAATGTGGAAAGGAAGAAAAAAAAATCGTTCAGTTTAGCTCATATGGCTTGGGGTTAATTGATCAATTGAGCCCGGCAAAACGATTCTGAATTATATTGACACTCGCTCTCGCGTTCTCGAGTGCGTCCGGCTTTGTGCACGTGCACAAAAATGTATATCCACGCGCAATAATTAACTCACACGAGCTTTCATTTAGACTTCTTCACTCTCTATATTGTACTAAATTTTAAAGACTTATTTTGGCTACCATTTACCATATAACTGTTATTTTTTTTGTCACTATAAATTAATATTATTTTTCTTTCGATTCTTCCTTCATATAGGCATATGCAACGTTTTAACCTTCATTATTAGCTCATACTCGCTCGATATGATGAGTTCATATTCGAAAGAGTACTTCCGGGATAAGCCTATATATATGGGGGAGCGTTATTAGTGAGATTGTGTGATACGTATCACACAATAGAAAATCTTCATCTTCCTTTTTCTTCACTTCAATTTGCGAGAACTCTATGCAGCTAGTACATAATGCGGGACAATATATGAAGTCCTATAGAGTTCGTAAAAAAAAATTATATTCTTCGGAAGACAACTTTGGCATGCGATTGTTGATATCAAAAAGCTTTAAATAATCAAGATGGCCAACCAAAGGTGACTTTATACGAGCGTCAAACGTAGGGCAAAACGTCGAAAATTTTGAATAAACATGGAGATTTTCAAGACGATATATCAGACGGATTTGTCAAGTCCGTACGGCGAAAGTCAAAAACTATTTAGGAGAATAAGGCTTTGAAAAAAAAACACATGATATTAACTTTTGTATCCATTAAACCAGTCTGTCAATGATCTTTAAATTTTTCACGGCTAATCTTTAAGCTCTCTGTGTCAAGACATCAATAATTAAGGGTAGAATTATACAATTTTACAGGCGTTTTCAGGTATATTTTTAGGATTTTTTCTTCTTCAAAGATGTTTGGTTCATTCCAATAAAACTGAGTAAAAATGAGTAAAACTGAGCAATCTTTATTATTATTTGAACACGATGCAAGAAATTTTTTATCGCAAAATATTGATACCTCAATAACCGACCTAAAAAATGGAATATTTGTCGACACATCTCAATAAACCTGGGCCAACCTTGCCATCGCGTTGGTTCGTGCGAAAATCCCATTCACAAACCCAACCGTTTCTCAATGATTTGAGCTTGTTACATTGCTTTGCCGATCGACGATCGATGTGATAAAATTTCGATCACACTCGGATATTATGTAATCAAAGTAAATCGGCAATCAACTGCCTGTATTGCCCTTGAATGATCCCGAGCTGGGGGACTTTTGTTCGTTGGTTGGATTTTTGCAAACGATGCAACCGATAATTTTATGGACTACGATTTTTGTAAAAATTTACCGATACAATTTTCGGGCTGCTACATTAACGATTTTTCTCTAATTTCAATTCTCTTTAATGAAATATTTCGTCATATACAATTTGCTCCATTCTTGCGCAAGACACATTTCTTTGAGGTTGAGCCGCGCGAGTACGATAAAGAAAAATATAAAAGTTATATCCGTCATAACTATGGTTTTAAAATTCGATCTAATCTTAAAACAGCTCTTCCTTTCGCCTTTTTATTTTTACGTATCGAATTTAAATGATGAAATTGAAGAAGGCGAAACAGAGAAAGAGACGCGTCACGTGACTCGCACGACCATATACTCGGCCGGTCTGTTTCTTTAGGCCGCGGCCTCTTATTATTATTTTTTTAATTTTTTGAGTACCAACATTTTTTAATTTTTTTATTTTTCTCCCCGAGCTGTTTGCCTGCGCGAAATAAAATAACGTATATACAGAGGTGAGAGACGGCCAGGCGTCGCGACGCCCAGCCTATAGCTCTCTCTTTCTCTCTGTTCCCGCAGCCTGCAAATCGATAAGGTCGACGCAAGAGCGTCGAATGCTTGTCCCGGCTCTCGCGTTACTATACGAAAATTTATCCTTGCACGTGTGTGTCTCTCTCACAGCAATAACCACTAAACAACGAGCTTTATTGACCCTTCGCGATCGCTTCCCTCTGTCCTTTTGTCTTTATCGTCAAAACGTGTATTCTTCACAACTATTTTTTGTTTTTATACTTTTTTTTATACCTGCTTGGAGTCACTTTGGGATTCGATCCCGCACTGTGCGGCTGTTTGTCTTCTCTCGAGAAGATAAACAAAATGGCTGACGCAACGAAAGTCCCACTCGCAATACGACATGCATTCGATTTTATTCTTCACGTTTGATTAATTTGTGTATCAAGATGACTCGAGAAATGCAGTAAGAATTATATTCCATCATATTAAACGTGTTCTGAGTCTCTGAAGGGAAAAAAGAACACGTCTGAGGATCGATGTAAAGTAAAGTGGCTTTCGCGCGCGTAGACATTCGCGAATGGTGATCACGAAATGGCGGACAACTTGAAATTCTTTTGAGATGCGAGACTCACATATGTTGAGGTTATGTCGACGTAAAAACGCGCAGGAGCGTCAATTTTTTTTCTCTATCTTTGCGTGTGAATCGAGTACGAGTGTCGAAACTGTATAAAAGAATATGTTTCGTGCTCTATTAAACAGCGGGCCACTCTGCGTCGATGACCTACGACAACGAACCAAAACCTTTCACCGCGAGCTCTCGCCATGTGCATCTATGTACATATATAGTTAGTTTTTCACTCTCGGGAGCCGATGGCACTGGCGCGTGTGTGTGGCAGATCGAAACCCTCGCGAGAATATGAAAAGAAACGAACGATACAACACGAAAAAAGCTGATAGGATCGGATCAACGTTCGGGAAATCTTGCGTGATACACAATATGTACGAATTGTAGATTTGCAGTGATTTTGTTTCTTCAATTTTAGATTTCTCATGGAGGAAAAAAAAATCATTGGGATGTAATATATTTGTTTGTACGAGTTTCCCTGGTTAAAAAAAAAGTTTAGAGCTCTCATCAGCTAGGACTGCATTTTGTTGATAAATAAACGAATCTGGGGGAAATTAAAAAAGGATTTGTATTCGGTGAAAATTGGGATTTAAAAAAAATTTTTTTTTAAACATCTCTTTTTCGGGAAGCTTTGAGCAACGAAGCTAAAGTAACGAAGGAAACTCGTGGTCTGTTGGATCATATAGCACGCATCGCTTGCTCGTTATTTTTCAACGTTGGCCCGCGAGAGCCTTCTTTCCATGGTGAAGCCAAAATATTGATCAATGTTCTTGCGGTAATTCGAGAGCATCAGGCTTTGTGAAGGATATAGGAAACAAAAATTGGCACATATCATGCATCAACCATCAAAATTTTCATAATCAATGGAAAAATAAATTTGGAGCAAAATTATCGAAAAAAAATATGTGATTTTTTTTTTGATCCATTATGGATTATCCGAAAAATGTTTTTGATCGCTTTATAACTTTAGTAAATTTTTTAACTATCGGAGCAACCTCGAGCTAAATCAATGAAATTTTTTATACCCAGCTGGATCGACGTTACGAAATTTTCGACGTAATATTTGATGAAAAACGCCAAAATAACAATAAATAAAAATAACAATAATGCCGTAATAGCAATAAAAATAATAATAGTAATGATAATAATGATGATAATAATTATTATTTATTGTATACCTGAACGAATTTTTGTAGCTCTGACAAACGATTTGAAATCACTCGAATGATTTTCCAAAGGTTTTTTTCATAGATCGTTAAAAAACATAGAAATGCTTCCTATATGTTATATAACTTTCGACGTGACGAATCATATGGCCAAAATTGTCCGAGGGGAAAATCGACAAAACGCGTGAAATCAATCGCATAAACATTTGGATATCGCATATGGAATCGCATATGCATCGCATATGGAAACATTTGGAGGCCTAATCATTTTTTTTTTTGGGGGGCAGTTAAAGTTACATGAAATGTTTTAATATGCATAATGCATTCGTCTATCGGAAATTTATTTCGCATTGTATCTCGGTACGTTTGACATCGAATATTTTTTATATTGACATAAATTATAAAACGAATCAATTTACCTTCGAGCAGTGAAAAATAATTATAATATCCAGCTGTACGTAAATTACTCAACGAACTTAACAAATGACGAATTCATTGATTTGGTGATTTTTTATTACAAATTTTACACTTTTACACTTTCGAAGCTATTTTAACGATTTTTTGAAATTTTCTACCAAATACTCGTCGAATTTCAATGACACTTTAGTAGAAGTATGTAATTTTTTTTTTTTTCATTGAATATTTTGAGTTTGATGTCACAGGGATTTTTTATTGGTTTGTTGAAAAACTTTTTTTTTAATTTCTACGTCTTTTATTCGAATCCTCGGAGCATTTTAATAACACTTTAGTAGAGACATGGAATTTTTATTTTTTAATTTAATATTTTGAGTTTGATCTAGGGATTTTTTGTGCATTCTCGATGCATGCGTGGGTGGGTTTCTTTAACAAATTTTTTTTTTATCTTCTACGTCTTTGATTCGAATCCTAGTCGTATTTTAAAAATAATTTAGTAAAAATAAGAATTTTTTTTTTTTTTTTTTTTTCAAAAAATTTAACATTTTGAGTCGGATTTCATAGTGATTTTTCGTTAATTCTCAATGCATACATGTGTGTACGAGAAATAGTAGTTCTCCGCCCCTGAAGAGCGTGTTCGGCAATCGGCGCAGCCGCGAAGCGCCTCGTGAGGGAAGAAATTATATGTGGAGAGAGAGAGAGAGAGAGAGAGAGAGAGAGAGAGAGAGAGAGAGAAAATTCTATATATCAAAGTTCTTTGAGTTCGAATAGCTCGCGGTCAGTCCCGGTTCGACCATCGCGCCGTCGACACGCAAAATTTTTTTTTTTTTATTTCTTCCTCGCTTATTTCGATCGAAACAAAAAAATTGTTATTTTTTCCAATTGGAGCAAAATTCGAGGAGCAAGGCGATCGTCGACGTGTCGCGGCACCCGAACAACGCTTCGATTCCGCGCGCGATCGGTAAAGGAAAATTAAAAAAATAACACTTCATCACTTCCGGTTGTCATTTTTTTTTTTTTTTTAATTATTCGGACAGACTCTCTTGCTCGGAAAATGAAAATGGGTAAGATTAATTTGTCAATTCGAAAATATCTGAAAAAATTAACGATTATTGCATGAAAATTATTAATTTTTCGTTTTCCAATTGAACTTGAGGGATTGAAAAAAAAATTTCGAACGAGCGTTACGATTGATTTTTTTATTCACAATCCTCGGGAAGATTATCACCATTTTTTTCCACAATTTTTATAAACATTGATTGTTCATCGTCGTCCCGATTGAGTATTTTTGTCATTCATTGAATCGTTTCGTACATAATAATAATTAAAATAAAATATATTTCTCCTGGATAAAATTATCATCAAAGTTTATTTGTAAATTATTATTGTTGTAAAAGTTATTATTATTTTTCAATAATATTTTTTATAACTATCGATTTGTCATTATAGTCTTGCTTGACTAATTTGTTGATCCATTCAAGTGTTTTACCACGCAATATAATAATTGTTTGGAAAAAAAAAAAGTCATTTTCTTTGGACAAATTTTCGTCGAAATTCATTTATTAATTATTATTTTTATTCGATGTTAGTGTTTTTTAAATATTTTTTTAGAAAAATATTGTTTATTTTTCGTAGTCTTGATTGACTAATTTGTCGATTAATCCAAGTGTTTACCACGTAATAATTTTTTTGAAAAAATAAACGAACATTTTCTTTGGATAATCGTCCATTGGAATTTATTTATAAATTATAATTTTTATCGATTTCGTTATTTTTATTCTTCTTCTTCTTCTCCATCGAAAGTATCAAAGCTTTTACTTCGAACTTCTCGAATTACCGTATAATCGTCGTCGAGCTCAAGGCAGTAAACCTTCGAGCACACATTGCAAAACGTAGGCACAATTGTGCATTCGCCTGTGTGTGTGTGTGTGTGTGTGTGTGTGTGTGTGTATGCGCGCGGTACTGGCCAAACGAGCATACTTCTTCGTGAAAAACTGGCACAAGCACATTCCCCTGTATATGTACATGCAGATAAATGTTGGCAAAATCACGCGAGTGTTTCGATAACAATTAGCAAACACGAAGAATGTAACAAAACGTACACGTAAATACGAATTAAAAGATTTAGACGTATCACCAGATAATTGCTCAATCTAAATGAGATATGATTTTTTTTTTTTACTTTCTTCTATAAGCGAATAATCGAAATTTATTGCTCCAAATTTTAATCAAACTAATATTAATATTATATATAATATTATATATAATTATAATGTATAAATGTCAGAGCTTGGCAAAGTATACTTCAGAGTACTTCAAATACAAAGTACAAAGTACTGTAAGTACTTGAATTACTCGTGTATTTCAAGTACCAAGTATCGCAAATACTTGAAGTACTCAGTACTTGAAATACGTCAAGTATCAAGTATAAAATACTTTTCAAGTTTTCGGATATACATCTCGTAAGTTCTAGCACTTATATTTGATTACTTACGTGCTCTTTAAGCTCATTTGTTTTTGATTCGAGTACTTTTTGTATCAAAGCATATTTTCACATTGTGCAATTCACTCAGGCTATATAGGCAGACCGGAACGGAAATATTCAAACAAAGAATTATAAATAATTTTAAAAAATGGCATTGACGATTGTAATTAAGATTTATTTAGCTTTAGGTTTGAAAAAGAAAAAATTAAGAATATAATACACGGATTGTTAAAAACGGAGCCATGCATTGACAATGACACCGTAACTACAGTAGCTTGAGCCTTTCGAACGATACAATCTTAACCAAAGATGGCGCAGAACGTTCCTCAATTATATATTCAAAGGCGTTTCACATGCAACCATTATTAGCGTGAAGTATTCAAAAGTACTTCATACTTATAGTACTCGAAGTACAGGAAAGTACTTGCAAGTTTAAGTAAAAATACTTAAAGTACGGGCCAAGTACTTGGAAATTTAAGTACAATACTTGAAATAACTTTAAAGTACTTTGTACCTCAAGTACTGTACTTCAAGTACATTACAAGTATACCGGGTACTTGAAGTACTGCCCAGCTCTGATATACATATTATATGTTATATTATAAATTATATAATACATAATATAATATTAAATAAAATAATATTACAAATGACTGTAAATATAAATTAGCCGCAGGTGGTAATCAATTTATTCCAAGCCAATTAACGTAACGTTGAAAGCTGCATAATTTTCGTGAACAAATGATCAAGCGTTGTTGATTATTAATTAACAATAGTTGATGGTTCCTCAAAAATGATTAATTAATGCATAAGCATTCCGTAAGAGCTCGAACTTTCGTGTGACTGACTGATCGAAAGATAATTTTTAGGATTTTGTTTTTTTTTTTTTTAAGGAAAATTTACGATCGATCCTTTTCAAATTTTACGGTAATTTTGTTAAGCATTCAAACGGACAATTTTTTTTTCTTTTTGGTAGAAAAAAAAATGCCTTGTGGATTATAAAAAAATTTTTTGTACGACGCTTCAAATCAATGAGAATACGAGTCGATCGAACGTTTATTTTTTTTTTTTTTTTAATAAAATAAGAAATTGAAATTACGATGAGGATCAAACAAAAGCAAAAAAGTAGCATTTTTTTACGAAAAAAAAAAAAAAAATTTGTTGTAAACTTTAGTCAAAAATATCGAAAATTGTAGTAGCAGTTTCATTTTTGAGTATGGGTTGTTGAATTTTTTCGAATTTATTGGAGACTGGTATTTTTTTTTCAAAATTTAGGTATACAGGGTGAGGCAATAACTATTAGCAGTAGAAATATTTTCTACCTTGCCAGACTTAGGCGAAAACTTTTCCTACAAAAGTTGCATGGTTCGTAGAGGGTCATCAAGTGGTGGCTACGAGGTTCATCTAGGTGGAGGCGCTTCGAGCATTTCAAGGTCACCTCCGTTTTTTCAAATGGATCCACTATTTTTTTTCTTCGTAATTTCATCGAGGAACTATGAATAAGTTCACACACCAAATTTCGTCATGATCAACCAAGATTTAGCATAAAAAATTTAGCATTGAAGAGAACACAGTTTAAGAATCACCGTTGCGAACAATGTAACAAAATGTAAACAAAGTCGTACGACTTACCTCGATGTTGCTTTGATTCACGTATTGAAACCTCGATTAGAGCCTTTTCGTTAATACAGACTGACCTTATTAATGGGACCATACAATTAATACGAATCAGATTGCAAGCATGAATTGAAAGTGGTGGCCATCATCTTGGTTGATCATGACGAAATTTGGTGTGTAAACTTATTCATAGTTCCTCGATGAAATTACAAAGAAAAAAAATAGTGGATCCATTTGAAAAAACGGAGGTGACCTTGAAATGCTCGAAGCGCCTCCACCTAGATGAACCTCGTAGCCACCACTTGATGACCCCCTACGAACCATGCAACTTTTGTAGGAAAAGTTTTCGCCTCAGTCTGGCAAGGTAGAAAATATTTCTACTGCTAATAGTTATTGCCTCACCCTGTATACAGAGTGGGGCGTTTAAAGTGACCAGGGCGATTTTCTCGAAAACGAAGCAAAATCTCAAAAAAAAAAAAAGTTTCAGACGAGAGAGCTGCAGGGTTTTGAAGGGGACAGAGAACATAGCGCGTTCGAATTTTTATTAAGTGTATATGCGCCAAGGAGATACGAAGTTCAGCTTTGGTTTTTTAAATGGGATGGTGTATTTTTTTATTTTTTAAATGAAAAGAGTATTCAATTTCGAGTATAAAAGTATATAAGTACACCGGGTGTCCCAAAATTGACAGATTGACACTCAATAGGATATTTCAAAAATAAGAAAAAGCAAATTTTCGAAATGATGGCCCGGGGATCCGGAGAATGTGCGGGCCAATTTGTGGGTCTACAGCTTTGTGTCCTGACTGATATAACTCTTGGTTCGATTTCAGCTTTCTACTTTACGCGGGAAAAACAATGCCACTAAGGTTCGCGTGATGTAAACAATTTTTTCAGGCATTAGATGCTCAATGCTATACATTTTAAAATCGAACCAAGAGTTAACTGTAAACACACAAAGTTGGCAGACGAATGTTATTCAAACGATCGTTATATTGAGAGTATTCGTATCACGTCGTAGAAGTTTTCTCAGTAGTATAACATTCGGAATTCCTATTATCGTGATTATTTTTTTTTTTTTAAATGAATCGGTATATATACGCGGTTGACGAGAAGATCGATATGATTTGCATTTATGGCGAAACGCATGAAAACGCTAGTGCAGCTTGTAATTTTTACGGGAGAACGGTACACCAAAAGAAGTCAAAACCATATCCCGCAGAACTTTTGTTCAACATTCAACATTCTTTTATCGAACGCTTTCAAAAGTTTATTGAAGTTAAAATGCGGCCATCATTTCGAACATTTGCTTCGACAAAATTGTAAATTTATTCTGCGTATAAAGTGTAGAGAACGGACATCTTTTTCTTATTTTTGAAATATCATATTGAGTGTCAATTTTAGGACACTGCTGGTGTACTTATATACATTTATACTCGTGAATTGAATACTTTTTTCATTTTCAAAATAAAAAATACACCATCCTATTCGAAAAACCAAAGCTGACCTTCGTATCACCTTGGCGCATCCACTCAATAAAAATTCGAACGCTCTATGTTCTGTCCCCTTAAAAATCCTACAGCTCTCGTCTGAAACTTTTTTTTTAAGATTTTGCTACGTTTTCGAGAAAACTTCCCTGGTCACTTTGAATGCCCCACACCCTGTATATATAACTCAATCTTTGATATTATTATTATTGTTATTTCGTCATCAACAATAAATAAAAAATTAAATGGATTTAAGATTTTTTTTTTTTTCTTTTCAAGGATAGAAACTTTGCACATTTTGATTCACATTCTAGTTGCATTACAAATTTGCACCTGCAAGGTCTCATGTATCGCTTTTGTTGACTGCGGGCGACACAAAGCCCGCGATCCCAACGAAAGAGGCTGAGATTTTAAAACGAGACCTCCTCGGCACCGAATTTTTTTCACGATCTTTTTTTTTTTTTTTTTTTTTCTTTTCTTCCGTCCTCTCCGCACATCCAGCTTTTCGTCTCATTCCATTATTCACATACGAGCCTCTCGAAGAACGAAAAGAAAATGGTGCATTTAACGCAGAAGAAGGAAAAAAAAAAAAGTAATCAATCATTTGTTTACATTTGATTCGTTTATTGTCGTTTATTAATTCGATCATCACGGCAAAACAATTCTCGTGAAATATTAAAGTTTATCACTCGAGAACGGCTAATCAATCCTCCGGGATTTTATCAGTCGCGTCGCGTGTGAAAAAAAAAATTTCGCAATCGGATAAAGATAGTCTCTCTCTCTCTCTCTCTTTTTTTTTCTTTATCTCTCCCTTAAAGCGCGGAATAAAGTTTTTTTTTTTTCCACATTGACGCAATCTCGTGGAAAATTGTAGCAACTAATATGTGTATGCTATTTGTTGTTCCCGCGACTTCGTAAATATATATGCATAGTCCGGGTGAAAGTTGCGACGACCAAGCGAACAGTATAATTGCCGATCTTTTTTGCTTTTCTTTTTTTTCTTCTTTTTCTCTCTCTCGCCCCTCGTGTAATTTAGCGTTGTAAATTTACATTTTCTCATATTTGGTTTTTTTCTTCTTCTTCTTCTTTCGTTTCAGTTGTGGCTAAAACGATGACTATCGAGAAAATTCCAGAGAGAAGTTGACGTGTATATATATATCGATGCGTTTGTGCACGAGAGACGAGGCTAACAGTTAAAGCGGAGAGACAATCGTCGCGCGACCGTGAAAAAAAAAAAAAAAGACATTTGTTCGTGCGCCGAACTCGAGTGAGAAAGGAAAACGAAAATTACGAATCAGTATTTCTCTTTTGGCTGTGTAGAATAAACAAAACAGACAAAAAAAAAAACGATCATGGATCCTTATTCTTTGAGGTGAGTATATATCGAAACTTGAGGCGAGTTGAGTATTCATGTGTAACACGTTATCGACTGCTATATAGCATACAAAAGAGCGTAAGTCACGTGGCTTATAAGCACGTATAGCGACGTGGATTGAGCCCTTTTGCTTCGGTCCAGGCACGTATTTGTATAAGGTGAGCGAGAGCGTTGAAGTTTTAGAAAGGAAAATACTGTAAAGATCGATGGTGAACCCCTGTCTACCTGGCATCTCGGGATGCACTCGTGAGAGCGTTCCCCGCGTCTATGTCAAAACCGTTGCGAGCGTATGAAACAGCTCTCGGCGAAGAATGTATACTTTGAGATACGTTGAGATATATACACGAAACGTTCTCGGATATATGAGATGCGGGCAAAAGCCTCTCGGCATCAAACAAGCTCCGAGTGCCTGAGTGCCTGTGAATAAAACTAGTCTGAAAAAAAAAATACGTTTCATTCCATTCAAAACGTAAACTATACGTGTTTTCATTCGTTTTTGGATACATTAATTCTGTAATAAAATGAAGTTGATGCCAAATCGAAGCTTATCAATTGATTATTGCGGTGTTAGATTCATGCACGCACCAGTTCATGCCCTCTTCGTATAATTAAATTGAACTAGTATGATCTCCTTGTAGCTATAGATGGTTGTCATGGAAATTATCGAGTTTGCCCCATTGAAATCTCGTCAGTCTCGTGGAAATCAAATTCGGGCGAAACTGAAAACGAGAGTCCTTCGTAGGAGAATCAAGTCTCTCTCTCTCTCTCTCTCTCTCTCTCTTTCTCCTGTCGAGACAAAGTCCCTGTCGGATTTGAATCAAAATCTCCGTTCAATCGGAGCCAAAATGCAGAACTCGATTGAAACTTTTTCATCAAAGTTACGAAGAGCTGAGCCATCAGAAAGTCACGAAAAAAGGTTGGTTGTTCCATCCAGAACAATACCGTCCATACACATCAGTTTTGTTTCATAGAAATCAAAATACCGTGTTCCCTCAAGAAATCTGTTTCATGAAAATCTATAGTGCTCTCCATCGAGAAATCTTTTTCATCAATATCGATATTGTTCCTCATATGAAAATCTTATCCATCAAGATTCATATACTTCCCCCATCTAATCGGTTCGCTCAAAATCAGTACCGTCCTCCCATCAAATCGAGTCGATCAAAATCAATGCTCTTCCTCCATCAAAATCAGTACTTATCAAATCTCCTATCAAATATTTTTCATCAAAATCAACACTATTCCCCCCATCGAATCTGTGCCATCAAAATGAACACCGTATCTCTGTATTGAATCTGTTTTAACGAAATCAAGACGGGCCCCCCCCCCCCCCCATAAAATCTATTCCATCTAAATCAATTGTGTCCAGCCACGAAAACTGTTTCATCAAAATCAAAACTGTGGTTTCATCAAAATCAATATTGCTTCCACATAAAATCTTTTTCATGAAAACTAATACTCGTTACCCATAGAATCTGTTCCATAAAGATGAATGCCATCTTCCTATATTAATCCGTTCAACGAAAAACAAATACTGCACCTCCCCCCCATCAAAATCAGTAGTGCCACCAGTTTTCTTGCATCAAAAATCGGTTCATTAAAAAAAATTTATGATACAAAAATCAAAAGGCCTGTTCCATCGTGATCAAGCCTGGCCCCATCCGAATCAAGCGCCATTTCCATCGAGATCAAGTATGTCCTTGCCTAAAAATCAAATCCGACCCACCAAAATCAATTTTTTTTTCTATCGAAAAACCAAGTCCGGTGATTCGTAATAAAATTTCTTGCAATTTTAATCGCGTGGAACAAATGACACAACTTTTGTCCCGTCCGACCCATCGCAACGACACCATAATCTTGTTAAAGCTATATGCAGCAAACATCCAAGTCACGAATATCCGTCAGAAATGTTTGTTGCAAACTTGGTAAGCCGATGGACGATCGCGCAATAACGCACATTCGATGCTGCAGCACGAACTGGGAAAATTTCTCTCCATTATAAATCTGCATATGCATCGTACGTTTACGTTGTACGAGCTTTGCGAACACAAGAACAAGTTATTGTGTGGGCACCGAAACGGCCAATATAACCGAGCACGGAACGTTCTGGTCTTACACGCCAACGTATCATTATAAAGTTATTCAAGTGAACGCGACGAATCATATTATGCTTATAATGTCAAATTCATTGAATACCATTGGCTGCGTCGATGTTTTATGCACAAGCAGCTAGCTCGGACGATTTTAACGATTTGACGATAAAAATAAACGATGAATTCTTCATTTTTTTTTAACGGAAAAAATGTTTCAGCGTACTATACGATATTTTTGATATTCGAAAATAGCAAAATGTAAGATTTTGTCAACTGCACGTGTATGAGTATCGAGGAATTTGATCGTTTGAGTATGCCAATTGGGTTATACAGGCCAAAATGGCGAGAGTGATTTCAGCATTTCAACTGCTAATTGTTCGTCAAGTGCGAATATCAAGTCATTGCTAATTCGAAACGCCAGTGTCAGGTAACCGAAAGTTTTGCATAAATATAGGCTGATGATTTTGAAATTTCGACTACGGATATGATGGCTGTCGAAAAGTGGCCGTTCAATCACAAATCATGATAGAGTAAACGAAAATTTGCAGTGTCATTATCGAGTGCCATTAATGATCGAATATTCGATCATTGTTAAGGTGCCAAAATCGATTAATTGGTCATTAAAAATATCAACGAATAAGTGCCGTTATCGAACGAAAATGCCAATCACTGTACTATATCTATATAGGGGGGAAAAAAATAAAATGAGCAATGTGACTTTGACAGTAGAGACGTAAATAAAAAAAATAATTTAAAAAAAAATGAAAAAAATGATAAACATTTTCTATGATTATTTTTCACAATGCTGAAGAGCCTTGCGTCAAGCTGTGTCTATGTCTAAGTTATGTACGAGCTCTGAATTTGAATAGTCTGCGCAAACACACTGCTGACCTCCACGTCAAACGATCGGCACTGACTCTTCGTTATAAATAGTTCACGCATACACTAGCCTAGGCCCGTACGACTAAAAAAGTAAAACGACCAATTCATGCGATTTACAGTCCACGTGCAATTTTTTCGTGGACTTTTCTCTCGCCTGGCCTCCTCTGAATAATTTTTTTTCTTCCCCCCCCCAAAAAAAGCCAAAAAAAAATTCTACGCTCAACAAAAAATGGAATACTTAGTAAAAATCTGAAATGAGATCACAAAAATCTTGGATAACATATCAAAATTTTCGATCCACACATCTCAGGGTGGATCGACGTTTTGTTTTTTCTTTTTTTTTTTCGATTTTTTTTTCTAATTCGAAAAAATTTCTGACAAAAGGGGAACCCAATGCCAGCAAACTCCGAGAGATACACCTCGAAGAGATTTTGTTATTCGAGAGATAAATTTCAAGAAATCTCTCACAAAAATCGTACTCAACGTTGCTGTTTGTTGTTTTTTTTTTTTTTACTATTTTTCAAAATGAAATAAAAACAAAACAATCTACTTTGGTCCATGGCTTGAAAATAATAATAATGATTCCGATATATGACGAGAATCTCTGTGGATTGTTTTGTCAGATTTTGAAAAAAGCGTCCGCTTTTTTTTTTTTTTTGTTTAATCATTATTAAGAAGCAGTAGAGTAAGATAAAAATATACAAAAAAAAAATCAGCATCCCTCCGAGATTTTTAAACGACGATATAAAAAAATTGCGAATAAACGAATCGATAAATAAATAAAAATTGATAAATAAATAAATACAAACATCGGAGAGAGATTTACCGGAGAATATTGATAAATTTAATGTCCCTAGGGAATATTTCATGAATGAATCGATATAACTCGAGATTCTTTCAAAATAATTTTCCGAGGAGCCGCGGAAAAAAAGTTATCGAAACTTCCGATATTCGTGTTACGATTTTAATCTCGAGGGTCACGCTACATTACAATTTATACGAAATACGAATTTACAGTCATGTTCGCAAAGCGTAATACCGAGAGTCATGACACGATGTCGATCGAAGTATAATACCGATAAAGATTGACAATATCGATGATATAAGATTGATAAGGTGCATGAAACTTGACTCCGTTTCCCAATCAAAAAAGCAACGCTCGACTGCGATTACATTTGATCTTTTCTTCAATGCGTCATTTTTTTTTTTTTTTTTTTTTTTTTTTCTATTCGATCTTGAAAAATGAGACACTTCTTCGATGATTCGACACTATTCGTTAGATTCATTTTGCCAAGCATATTATGTCGATGAAATATTATTCGTTGGACGATTAAAATTAAATTGAGATCGAACGAGATTAAAATTTTCGAATTAAAAAGAAAATTTTTGGAAAAAATAAATTTCTACGTTATTTTGACTTGAAGATTTATCGTAAATATATGATATATGATACATGCATATATATTCTTCGTTACGGCCGGATTAATTTGTATCGGTAAAGTTTTTCTTATCACATATATTGTGAATGAAACACGTGACCACGAATAAATAACGATTTCAACACTCGAGTAACTCGCTGTTGAATGGGTCTCGTAAAATCGATAAACGTCGTGACGTTTTGTTTCGATAATTTTTTTTTTTCACCCCCAACAATTTTCTCGTTACTTTGTATTTGAAAATAAATGAATGAATAAATGAATGAATATTCGATAAAAAAAAAAAGAGGCACGTCAGGTTAAATATTTTTTTTTGAAATTTTTCTGCCTACTGAATTTCCCCTTTTACATTTTCTTATACAGGCATCAGTCGATGGAAAAAAAAAAATTTACCAGTTAATTTTAACCACGAAAAAATCCACGTCTCGAACGAACCTAGAATGAGCTTTTTCGAAAAATTTGCAGGACGAAAAAATTGACGAAAGCTCGAAAAAAAAAAAAATTATCTTTACTTCATATGTGCAGGGACTCTTTTCGTTATTTTCAGCGAAGGTACTTGAAGATAGAACACATTTTCGAATTTGTTTTTTTTGTTTTTTTAAATCTGATACGTGCGGAGTTCAATTTGACATAATTATATGGCAACAAACGATAAATACGAGAAATAAAATCGTCGCAATATTAATTGGGTCGAAACGTGCTAACTAATGGCAGTAATAATAATAATAATAATAATAATAATAATGTGTCTTCTCACTCGCAATTGTGATTTATCGTACAGACGACCTTCGGGATTAAATTAATTTCCTAATCGTCTATCTCGTGAGGTCGAGTATATCCAATCGATTTTTATCGCACGATTTGTCACCTCCAGGCAGACTTTTCCCTTCGACAATTACGTCAATGGGATCTTCCCGCTGAATTGGTCCATGAATTTCTAAGGAATCGACACGCATGTTGCCTCAACATTTTCCCATAAATAATACTCGCTTTTGTTATTCAAGGATTTTACACCGTTCTGTCCTTACCGTTGTACTTTGAAATAATTCCTTATAAATAATAATAATAATAATAATAATAAAACAGTAGAAGGAAAAACTTCCGCAAATTTTTAGTCTTGTGATGAAATGATTTTTTTTTTCTTATTTTTCGCATTTGAACGAACAGAAAAATGAGAGAGACCACGAAAGCGATGGTATATGCATTGTCAGTCTTGATGAGGCATGTTTGATGTGAAGTAACGTAAATTGCATTGTAATTTTGCCCCGGAGCGTGAGTAAATTGCTGCGAATAATCGAAGGACAATTATCATACGAATGGACGATATATTCCATGGCTCGTTAAAATTATGCGAAGCACAAGAACAATTGTCCATTTGTTTTTTTTTTTTCTTTTTAATTTGCAAACGTAAAGTCCTTATAGGGTCGTTTTGACGACGAGTATACGCATTTAATAATCAATGAATTTAATCCATTGTGCGAGTATAATAAAAAATTTTCTCGTTAATAATTAAAAAAAAAAAAAAAATGAAGTTTCGTGATATTTTTTTTCCAAACGAAAGTGCTCGAGGAAGTTTAAAAGAAATTTTCGTAATTTTTATTTTTGATTTTTTAACACAAGCCAAAGTATTTTTATAGAAAATTATTTTATTTTATCGAGTTGGGGCAAATTTTTTTACGAATGACGTAATTTTGAATGATCTTTGATTTAATTTTTTTTTTTTTAATTTTTAAACCGCTATATATCTGAACGAATCAAATGGCAAAGGAATTATTCATAAATTATTATTGGAATTTGAATTTCACTGATATTTATTTCATACGTCCGATTGTTCATTACGTTTTTTGAAAAATTGAATTCTCAAATATATTCCAATCTCAAGCGAGTCTCGGCCTTATCCAGGTTGAGCGAAGGAAAACAAATCAGAGAACAAAAATATAATTAAAAATTGCTTCCTCATTCCTCTGCATCGTTAGTCGCCGAGCTTCCTCTTTAAGAAGGGAAGCAACGTGTGCGCAATCTATGCATTACCTTGCTTCATTATTTAATAATTAAAATCACGAATTAATTATAATTTTATAGCAGCGAATTCATCATCGCGGTGTCAAATTGATTTAATTTATTTAATCCACTTTTTGGACAAAAGAAATTTTTCCATTTTGCACGCTGAAAAAGATAACCATACATAGTTTCAAATTTCTGGAATTTTTAGAAATTTTTTTCGAACCTTCTACGTTCGCTCGTAACTTTCATAAATTATCGGCCATTATGAGCGATAATTTTTTGCAGAAACTTTTTAAATTATATTATTATATGAATTTGGAAAACCTTTATATGGAGGGTGAAAAAAAAAAAAAACCCGAAACAATATAGTATAAAAATTTATATAATATTCACATGAGAAGCGAAATATTCTTGCAATATAGAGAGAATATTTTTTGTTATTGTTTTTCTTTTTTATGAAACGTATCGCAACGAACATCCGGATTTATAACGAGAAGAAAAATACTGAGCCTTAAGACGACTGACTGATCCCATAATCTGCTTTGTCTACGCTTCGTTTTGTTATCATGACACTGCTCTCACCCACAAAAGACATTTGCCTTGTTTAATGACTCCATATGCATCGAATACGAGATTTTTTTTTTGTGCCATTGAGTACGATATTTATTATCAAGCTCACCCAGACAGCTGGGTAAATAAGTATTTCATTTTTTATAAGATTCCCGTTTCATCAACGAATTTCTACGTCATATATGGCGAACTTATAAAGTTGAACAAATGCTACGTGGCAAGATATTCCACTTTGATGACAGAGGACTTTTCGTCTTTTCGTCTTTTTTTTTTTTTTATAAATGTCGACCAGGATAACGAGCGATTGCAATGCATTAAGAATTTTTTTCGTAATTAATTGACGATCGTATGGCACACGTCATATCGCGTATCTTGGTATCATCAGATACATTATAAACAATGAATTACGTGATTCTTAATTCATTCATTCGTAAAGTTAATAAAAATAAAATAAAAATAAAATAAAATAACTAAAAATTTTTCGTTTTTCCGGCATTGTTATTTTTTTTCAAGGATTATTATTATTATTATTATTATTATTCAGTTACTGGCTAAAATTCGTTTTGTTTTTCTTTGTAATTGATCGTACCACTTGCCCATAGATTGAAATGACATCTGCGTCGTTTTAGAATTGCGATATCAATAAATCTGTCCGACGAATCAATTGACATATGCGGGAACATTGGCGAGTCGATTGGCACGATTGAGATATGATATATCGGTGTTGGCGAAAAATAATGTCGTTGGAATGTTTCAATGGCTTCTCCAGCCGGATTCGGTTTTGTTCCACAGGAATGAGAAAAAAAAAAAGAAAATAACAATAATTCATCGACGATATACAGCCATACGTGAGACCTCTCGTCGTATCGTCCTGATCTTAGCACTCAATTTGGCAATCCAAATTTTTTTTTTTTTCTTCATGCAATCTTTTCAAGCTGTTTGCTACAACGAACAGAATTTTTTTTTTCTTCAGCAACAAAAACGATAAATTAACTATTTAACGAGTGTTGTTTTTTTTTTTGAAATTAAAAAAAAAATTTTATTACCACAGTGTCGAACGCGAGGCATCGAAGAATATTGAGGAAAATGAGAGGGAATGCTTCAAGGACGCGATTGTCTCGAGTCGGAGTCTCAACAAGGGTTTCGTCGAGCCTACGCAACTTAAAAATGCCGTACCAGAGGTTGTAAATCATCCAGCGATGATCGAAATAATAAAAAAAAAAATCCTTGTATCGATTGATGCTGCGATTTAAAAAAAAAATAATAATAATAATAATTGAAAATATTATTCGTTTAAAAAATGTATCGACCAGATCGTTGCCTGCGTGTTAGCGGCCAGTTTCCACATGGCCGTGGGACTTAGCATGGCTTACTCGGCCATCCTAATTCCCCATTTGGAGGAAGAAAATTCCGAGCTTCCAGCTACGAAGGATCAAACATCGTGGATAGGTATGAACCAGCGTCAATTCGAAAATTATATAAGTCGAAATTTTTTTTTTTCATCCGTAGCAAAGAAGTAACTCCCTATCTAGGGATGATCCAGGGATATTTGCACTTAGTGACGAATCGGGGGGAAATTTTTGCGTGGTACCCTGGTGATTCGGGCAACCTCATTGCAATAACGGTTGCTTTTTGGCAATGGTTGGTTAAGGACAAAAACTGCCTAGAGAAGCAACCGTATCTGCAACCACTACCCAAGAATTCTATATCGGTTGCTAATGTGGTTGCAAGTTAGTCGCAAGTTCGGTTGCAAATGTGGTTGCAAACTACAGTTGCAAGTGCGGTTGCAAATGTGGTTGCAAACTATACAGTCGCAAGTATACGTTTAAAAATGTAAAAGGGGCTTGGGTTTGAAATATTATGAACTAACAACACACTTCAAATTTGATTTGTAAAACGATTATTTGCAACCGTAGTTTGCAACCGATAGAATTCTCGGGTAGTGGTTGCAAATACGGTTGCTTTTCTGGGCAGTTTTTGTCCTTAACCAACCAGTTGCTTCAGTGGTTGCTTGAACCGTTGCAATTAGTGGTTGCCCGAATCACCAGGGTAGTAATCCAAGGGATTTGTTATCTCAGATTTTCCAGAGATTATTCAAAGATTATCCGTAGATGAGTATATTATCTATGGATCGATGGATAATCCAAAGTGAGAGCCATATTTGGGGATAATCTGGGGGAATACGTTTACTACGATATTATCTAGGAGGAATACATGTTTAAAAATGTTCCTTCGATTTATGGGCTGATAAATTATAGCTGTTTCTCTATAATTGCTGAACCTTACCCAAGACTGAGTCAGCCTGAAACGGCTGTCTGAACCGGTGCCTAAATCCTACATAATGTCTATAGATTCATCTGGACTCACTAGAATGTCGACATTAGTTCAAACCGGTTCATACCGGTTGCAGCCCCAACGGAAATTCGGCAAATGAGTCGGGAGCCGATAGCCTACTCGAGGTCAGATTTTTGTACGATTCGTATCCTCATTGGGTAAACATCAATTCCCTGGCCAACAAAGCTAGAGATCGCGAGGGGAAAATTAACTGGGACTCCCCTACTCGACTCCTAACGCACTGTAGAAGCAGCCATAAAGACATAACAAAATTGAAGCGCCCACTAGAGTCGGTTTATCATCCAGCATTGTTTCGGACTGTTCGTAGTTTTGGTATCGGTGCTATGTTTTTAACTCGTCAGGTTCGAACCAAAACTAGACACAATTAGAAACGACGGCCGAATGTCCACACGATGATGGATATCGACCTCATAACGGATCTGAGAGCTAGTGTCTCAAAATTCTAGTAGACCGCAAATTATCCAGTATCCAACCAATCGGATTGCCGAATTAGCCTACAGCGATTTTGGAGTCCTGAGGCGATTCGGCGATGCCACCTATATAGAACTTCGGCACCGAACCCGATCTCAGTCTTAGATTGGAGCTGCGTTCAATGTTCGCCGGGCAATGTCTTAATAATTCAATTTTTGTTTTCACCGTAGCGAGTATAATCGTCGTTTCGGCGCCGCTGGGCTCGCTGATCGGTGGTTTTCTGATGGAGTGGCTGGGTCGACTGAGGACACTTCAGATCGGTGCGATACCCTGCGTTGCAGGCTGGATACTCATTGCTCTGGCGACGAATATCCCGATGATATTGGTCGGTCGCGTTATGGCAGGCCTAGCAACGGCAATGGCAACCTCACCCGCCATAGTTTACATAACCGAGGTCGCCAGGCCCGAGCTTCGCGGCTCATTGATGTCATTCGGTCCAACTCTCGCGTCATTCGGCATGGTACTTTCTTACGCAAAAGGTGCATTACTTTCGTGGCGTTTGGTCGCCTGGTTGAGCATCATTTACGCTGTACTTCCGGTACTTTTCGTACAATTTTTCGTTCCCGAATCGCCCGTCTGGCTGGTCTCCAAAGGACGTATCGTCGAGGCTAAAAAATCCCTGGAGTGGTAAGCCACAAAGATTCATGTACAAGAGAGGGATTCGAAGGGTCGTGCGCGTTCCAAAATTGTTGGGGAGAGATTTTTAATGAAGAATGCACTCCCTCTGCACCACCTTACGGTGTGTAGATATATTCCCCTAAAGTCAAACAATCCCGAGGTGTTTCGGAAACGCACGTCAGTTGTACTCTGGCGGTCTTGATCTCAAAAGTAATTGCCAAAATTCAGCAATTGAAGGTTAACGCTTTCAGCCGATTAGCGTCTCATTTGACGTAAATCAACCGGACTCAAGCATGCCTTCGTTAGATTGGCTGGTATTCGAATGGATTCCTTCAAAGTAATCTTACATATCAACGGGAGAGCTCCCGAATGGTTGAATTTCGGTTGGTCTCAGTCAAACCATACGCTAAAACCAGCTACGCAAAACCTCTGACAATGAGTGCAGTTGGGACTCTGTTGGTTTGACAAAAACCAACCTTTAATGTGTTTGATGTTATAGGATATAATTCGAGCTCGGTTGAATTCGAGTCGTAATATAGCAAAAATCAATCAACAGTAGATTTTGATCCAGTCCGCCAGAGAGTATATTGTATTTTCCTATGGAATTATAATGATTATTTCGGTGTCGCGCGCAAGGTTATACAAATCGGAGGTGAAACAGGGAAAGATAACGGCAGCGGAGCATCATTTTACGACGATAATGAAGGAGAACGAGATAAAACTTAGCGAACAGAGGAGAAGCAAGCACGGTGGAGCCTCGACGAAGATTCGTGCATTTCTCAAGCCCACAGGATGGAAGCCAATGCTCATACTCTTTTTATTTTTTTTATTTCAACAATTTTCCGGTATATACATCACTCTCTTCTACGCTGTAACGTGGTTCAAGGTCAAGTATTATAAACCGAGCCCTCTGAATTGTTTTCCATTCGTCATTTAATCATGGGATTCCCCGTAAAACTGACGGAACCATCTTTGTCTCTCGATTTCCAGGAAGTTGGAGCTGGCGTCGATCCGTACTTAGCCTCGATATTCGTTGGCATGACGCGTTTCTTTTGCTCCATGGTGAATACATGGTTACTCAGAAGATACAAGAGGCGACCTCTCTGCATAATCTCGTCACTGGGAATGACAGTTTGCATGATAGTTTCGGGTTATTACACGCTGAGAATCAACGAGGGCGACCGAAGCGGCGCATGGGTGCCGGTGGTCTGTCTGCTGCTCTACGTGTGCACTTCCATGATAGGAATGCTCACGATACCGTGGACCATGACGGCTGAATTGTTTCCCACGGAGATACGGGGCATAGCTCAGTCGTTCAGTTACGCAATGGCGAACGTTCTCATGTTTGCCGCTGTGCAGAGCTACAGAGGACTCACCGATCTTTTGGGAGGTTAGTCAAAAGCGAGAAATTTTTTTATTGCGCAAGAATGACTACGTTTCCATCGAGGGTTCATTTCGGGTCAGAGTCGGGTCTGGTCGGGCGATTGGATATTTTTTTGCAAACATTTCACAATGGTTAAGCTTATTACGGTTGTTTCACGTGAGAACGCTCACCTCGTCCTAGTATTCTTATTGGTCCGCGGAGTTTGGTCAGCCAATAAGAATGCTAGGACGAGGTGAGCGTTCTCACGTGAAAGAACCATAATAAGCGCCCCCTGTATTTGAAATAGAGGTATTTTTAAATCTGAAGGTCCAGGGATTTTTGTCATTGACCTAGGGAATTATTTGTGAAATGTGTTCCGTAATTCCGCCAGTAGGTCGGCAGCCAATGAGGAGCGGCGCATCAGCTACCGATCGTCTGCTAACAGTAATTACCCTTATAAGCTTTCCTGAGTTTCGAAATTTCTAGGAATGTTTTGTGATTTCCCAGGTATTGGTTTTGTAAGTCCCGGGGATTTTTCGAGTTCCCAAGGAATTTTTGTAGTTTCCTGGAAGGTTTGATTTCCCTAGTGTTACTTTTATTTCTAGGGTTTTTTTTTTTATTTTCTAGGGATTTTTCGCGCAAGCTCACATTATGCAAGAATATTTTACTATAAATCATTCGATATAGAATTTTTCAAATCTGAACGTCTAGGGAGATTTATTCACCGCGCTCCAATTATTTCTAGTGAATTTTCAAATCAGATTTCACGCCGGCTGCCCTGATTTTCTATTAGTAGATTTTTCATCATTCTCCATTATGAGCGTGTCCAGGGACTTCGTGCTCGCATAATACGGAGGCTCAACTCTTTTATTTGATTACAATGGGAATCTAGGGGTTTTTCGTTTCAGCAACTATTCCCAGACAGTATTTTTCAAATGAATTCTGTTTCTTTTTTTTTCCATCATCAAAAGGGCCTCACGCAATTCAGTGGTTCTTCGCGGCTGTCTCACTCGGTTCAGCCGTTTTCGTGTGGCTTCTTCTGCCCGAGACCCATGGTAAAAAGCTTTCCGAGATCGAGGAATACTTTCACAATAATTTATTGGCTGTCGGTGCAGAAGCAAAGGCCCGTAAGCGCCGCGCGACAAAGCGGGATCAGCAAAAAAATCAAACGTCTGCCGTTACGGCGCCCCTGAATCCGAAAGGTTCGGTCAACATATGAAAATTGAAAAAAAAAAAAAAAAAAAATTTTAGACAATTATAAAAATAAGATTTTTAGTTTAACGATTAGATATTAATATGGGCCGTTGAACAAGGCTGACGGAGCTTGCTTGGCTGCTTTCGCCATGTTAGTTAACTAAAAGACGTGCGAAAGAGGGAACCGAAAAATTTACGAGCAGGAAGTATGAGAAAGGTTATGCTAAAGATGTTTTTTTTTTTAATTTTTTTCATCTCTCAGTCAGTTATAATTATATATTCTGTACACATAGATATGTAGCCTCGTCCAAAAGTGACCTTTGCGCGGTGCTTTTTGCCGCGTTCAAATTAGCCCGCCCGCTGAGTATACCATAATGGCGGTTCGCGGGCTTTTTTTTCGTATCTACGACGCCATTTCGCGGTGATAGCGGCCATCTTGAACGTAAACTCTCTAACGTACGAAAATTTGTACATTTGTATTTGTCCTGTAAATTTTATAAATGGTTTAAAGTACACAAAAGCACAACTGTATAACATATTCACCGAGGTATATACAAGCGTCCATCTTGAGCGTAAAAATCTTAAAGTTTTTTTTTATCAACATACCATCTTTGCGTGTATTACACGAAACGAAGAGTTTAGAAGAGGGGGGGGGGGGGGGGTAATAAGAGAATATAAAACACGAGAGAACAGATGAAAAGTACTTATTGCCTCGGTCGCGTTTACTTAAAAGTGTACGAATAAAATGACGAAACATAATGAGAAAAAAAAACGAAGAAAAAGACAAAAAAAAAGTATCCGTGCTTTCTAGCACGTCGTTGTCTCAGAATCTAAAGAAGAAAAATGTCTGAACGAAGGAACGAACAGTATGAAACAAAGAAACAAAAAAATGATTAATAAGATATATACTTAACATTATTCTTATTACTCTTATTGCTATGAATGTCGAGAGTGTTGATGATTGAAACTTTGTACTTCCACGTTTTATCATCGTGCTGTTATTGCATAATAGACAAAACGTGTGAGATGACAAAAAAAAAAGTTAAATTTTTTCCATGATTTATGCATATAATATATGGATACATACGAGGGTAATATTACCATATTTTCTAAAATTATATACACTCGCCCACAAATTATACACTACACGGAAAAATATGTTAATGCATTGGACTCGTCTGATCCAAATTACATAATAGGCCATCGAAAAATAAAAAAAAATTTGTTTACCATCCGATGTTTCAGAACAATAAATAAAGATACAAAGCGTTTTGTGATAAAGAACAATGAGTTTTTCTTTACCTCATATGGAGCCATTTCTTTCAATCCCTACTATTACCATTCCAATTTCATATCGCTATTTCATATTATTCCTTTATTTTTTTTTTATATTCCACTGACAATGAGGAGAAAACTTTCAGCTGCTCATAATCGTTTGTATGGGGAATAAGAAAAGTCTTCGATACACACGGGGAAAACTGGTTTGTAGTTCTGACAAATGCTGCCAACGTCGGGGCACTTCAGTCACTTCCACAGCTGGATAGTTCTGGCTGCGCGCATGCGCACGAGGCACGAATATCAGTCCATAAGGCACTCTACAGATCTACCTTTGTTGATTTAACAAAGGTAGCCTGGTCAAGTCAACGATTAATGCCTACAAAGATACACGTGGTTGGTTTGATAATCTTACCAATGGCGTGCCAACAAAAAAACTCTACCAAGATGAACTTTGTGACGATCGGACGCATATTACGACAACGCGCCGTGAATATAGAATACCTCGTATCGCGTGTCTACCATTCGCGCGCGACCGCGCTTTTAAACACTGCTCTTATACCACGGATTCGCGGGGTAAATTCAAACTTAAATTCGATCGTTCTCAAAATGCATCTGCTCCATAGGATATAAGATAGATATTCGATTCGTTTAATACTTTAATATAAGAATAGCATAAGAAATGTTTTAAGAATATACATATAAATATATATAAATTGTAAGGGTCTGCTGCTCGCTTCCTTTTTCTTTTCTCTTCTTTCCTCTACCACTTTAAAAACTTTCTCTCGAGATCCCTTTTTTTGTCAAACATTTGAAGTAACAAGGCACTACCCTTAACTTGAGTTTTACGGCAAACGA
This sequence comes from Rhorus exstirpatorius, assembly GCA_963564615.1. Lineage (NCBI taxonomy): Eukaryota > Metazoa > Arthropoda > Insecta > Hymenoptera > Ichneumonidae > Rhorus > Rhorus exstirpatorius. The sequence goes on along the minus strand of OY751318.1, from coordinate 33,539,269 downwards.
GTGCTGGCCACATGTGCGATTGTAAAAAGACGGGCTTTGTTCTCAACATCATGTAAGGCCTACGTGACTTTTCTTCAATTTCTCGGACTCCAGTTTAGTTTTTCACCCACCTAATAAACACTCAAATATCGGGTTTTACGAGTTAGAGGTCCAGGCATTCTTGGACCCCTTTTTGTCGAGCCCGCTTTGCGAATAGCCGTGGAGAAGGGCCTTCTGTCTTTCGTCACCAAATCCTTGAACAGGGCAAAGTATATAAGCGTTGCACATAGCTTGTAATAAAAAGGAGAGAGAGAGGGGGAGAGAGGAGAGCGAGGGCAGCTAGGCCTAGAGTGAAAGAGTGTAAGTGTAGGAGAGAGAGATTGATTGATTGATTGATATTTATTATATGCCCTAGTTTAACTGTGGGGCAAACAAATTACAAGATTGGACAAAGTAGTACACTAAGAACAACATTGAATATTCACATGAAAAATATTACAAGTAAAATATCTTAGAATAAGCAATTAATGACTTTATGAGAGAGCAAGCTAGGACTTGAGACCACGACAGAATGAACTAAAACTAAACTAAATCTATCCGCATTACACAATGATCGACGTTAGTCAGAATTGACCATTGAAGATAATATTCAAGTACAGAATACATATAGTCCTACAAAATAATGTGACAGTAGATAAAGTTCCTAAAAAATAATGTAACAGTAGAATATACTCTCTCGAATTGTATACTAAAATGTACAAAATATACAGAAAAGTGTGGAAATACAAGATATACGATATTTAATATGACAACAATATACAATCGAGTATATACAACTAAAATATACAAGAATATACCAAAATTTTCACTGTCTAGACTCACTCTCAAATAAGTGGGAGAAAAGGAGAGACTTAAAGACTTCTATGGAACTAGCAGAGGTAATGGGAGGGGGAAGAGTGTGCCAGAACTGAGCTCCGGCAATACTAAAAGAATTTGCAAGGGCTGCGGTCCGATGAAGTGGAATGTGAAAATAGGTCGAGGCATGAGGATGCCGTGATGAACGCCGCAGTGAAGGGTCCACGACTTCGAGGAGGTCGCTTATATAGGAGGCTGGACGAAGGAAACGAATATGATACATGTATAAGCCTAGAAAATAAAGTCTGCGATTTCGGACAGACAACCACCTCAAGCGGTGTCGATACGGAGTTATGTGGTCATCCCTGCGCAGATCGAAAATAAATCTGATTGCACAGTTGATGAGTTTCTGAAGCTTAGTATTAAGTTCATCAGAGAGATCTAGGTAAACCAGACAGCAGTAGTCGATATAGACTACTGAGAGAGAGAGAGAGAGAGAGAGAGAGAGTCTTGGTGGTCTCATCGTGTGCGTGGCCCGCTTCATCCCCTGCGAGGGAGGGGCTGTACGTATGTGAGTGCATGTGCCGTGTGCGTGAGCAGAGAGAGAAAGCGCGAGTGCAAGGGAGAAAATATATACTCCCACCGTCGGGCTCATCGAGTCCAAGTCCTACGATTTTTAGAAGATAAGTTTTACTCCGTAGTCATCGGCAGAGAGAGAATAATCTTGACTTCCAACGGGTTCGCATGGTTCCACAAAACCGTCCGCGGAATTCGAGATCCATCTTTGCACTTTGCCTTTTTGTTCGCGTATATTCCTATTATTAATCTAATAATAAGTCTAACTTCTTGTAATATCAATTTCAAATTCCTTTATTCTATTAAAATAGTTTGTGTGTCTCTAACTTTTATTTGATTCATTTGAACATTCCCGCGCCAAAGAGCTATTTCAATAGCTTTCCACAGCAACGATCCCCTACAACTCTCGGTCTCGAAAAGACCGACCAACGAGCAAACCTTGGTGGCAGCAAGCCCCTGGGTCGTAACAACTTTGTTATAGTGGCGCTGCACGTCGGTCAGATCAACAGATATAGCTGTCAATATAACCAATTATTTTTCCCCGTGCAGACGAATAGAGAACTTGCATTATTTTCAACTGCGCACGCGCAATCTAAATTTGAGTATTTGAATTTTGAGATTCCATCAACTTTGCTTCGTCGTCCTTCGTGAAATTGTGAAGCACGTACAAAAATCGTTTCGAGTAAGACGAAAATATTCTAAATTATCGTCTCAAAGTCATCGCGATAGCGGACGTATATCACTTTATCGTTATTCCATGCAGGGTAACTGTACTATTTTCATTATCAATTTATTCATTGATTCATTAATTAACTAATTATTCATTAATAATCGGCATTAGCAGAGGGAAATCTTTATTTAAATTTTTCCGAGGGTCGAAAGTATTGTTATTATTGGAAAGCGCGGAATATCAGCTGTAGCTCAATTTATTATTATTATACTTTTGATTATTCAATTAATACATTTCATTATATTCAATTAATACATTTAATAGATTATTTAATTAATACACACTACATCGATGTCCCAAATGGTGCAACATTATAATCGGTATCTATCATGAAAAATAATCCGACGTGACAAGTATTTAAGGCTGTCATATTTAAAAATATATATAAAAACCATTAAACGGCGCTCTTACGTAAAATCGGGCAACTCCATATATCAATTCTTTCTGTACAGTAATGGCATAATTTTTTTTTATATCGAAAATGTATTTTATTTATTTTAACAAAAGCTTTCGATACTTCATTTTTCAATAATTGTTTATGGTGCTCCTTCTTGACTTTGTCATTACTAAAGTGAGGTTGTACATTACTCTAAACCGCGATCAGCCAAATATATAACATTGTAATTGAAACCATGCATTTTATAAGAATTCTAGATATATTTTATGAGTAAAAAAAGCTAACGCAAGTACTTATACCAGCGTACCGAGTCGACGAGCCGAATGTATTCGCTCAGACAGTATTCGGGGGGCGCACGATTCTCACTATGTGTACCGATTTATGACCTATATATTTTCGGCTAAATATTTAATTTGCTCGTCCATTACCACATACCGCTACTTTAATTATAGTTATTCATAAGTATATTGAAACTTATTCCAACTAAATCGATGAATTTTTAATAATAAAACATACCTTTTTCGTGTTGCCACTTCCTTATTATATAGTCTCGGTGGTTAGGAAACGACCGTCTTTAACCTTGCTCGGCGACTGGTTCATGAATTACGGCCAAATAATAATCGACAAATATACAATTAACTCATACCCGATATTTATTTTGAGTGACAATATGTAAAATACAGATTATACAAAAAAAAAAAATCATATTTATTGAACGTGAATTGAATGTATTGTAATGAGAAATAGACTGGACGAACACTATTCGGTACACGGTCATAATTCGGGACATTCACCTTGTGCGTAAAACGAAAAACGCTGCTTATTATTATATACAATCGTATTTGATATCGATGTAAAAAAAAACAAAATAATTCTTTAAACATTGACAGCACTCAGTGAAGATATTCGGAAAATAATTCACTTTTAAGTGGCATTGTTGGCTGGGAAGACATATAATGTATAGTGTAAAAACAATTTTGTCAAAATTAAAACCCGCATTTAACTCGCAACTCGTGTGGGTAGTGTTTTTGAATTTAAGCTCGATTATCATTGATCCCATCTCGCTTAAAAGCAATTCCAAAGTGATTCGCGAACACTGGAGCTTTTCTAAAAAAAAAAACCTCCCAGCCACATTGTTCGAAATTGCAGGATTGTGAAATTTTCTAATTTTCGTTAAACTCGACCACGTGTACACTCCAGATGCCACTCACGATGAGATATTGTTTCGAATTGTACTCCGTAACTCTCATTTTTCCAACAAATCCATTATACGGGACATTTAGTTTCATGCATCGCATAGTTTCGAAGTTCAAGGATTCCAAACGATCCCCGACGTGATAGATTCGAACCTCGTCTGGATAACAAAATTTCGAATGAAAGGTTCGTAATTCGATAAAAAAAAAGGCTCATATAGCGATTAAATGCTAATTCAAATTACTCGGCTATTTGATAAATCATATATAAATCATAAATACCACATTCGAGTGCCAATATTAGAAGACCCACGTGATAGATAATTTTACACACTCGTGAGTTTAGGTTAAGATCGCGTTGAATATCGTTGAATTTCCAATCTCTTCCATCCACGGAGAAGCCTATTTTCGAACCGCGAACTGTAAAAGATTAGTATTATTTGCGTTCCACCAACCAAATTTCGAGGGACGAAAAGTTATGAAAATGTTCTTGCAAACTTTTGCATTATCTACAATAAAAAATTAAGAAAAAAACTTACATGCCATAGCACTGAGCACGCCCGATTTATGTATATGAAACTCAAAATATGGAAAATTCTTCCACGGTATTGAAAATAACTCCACGATATCCTCTTTCAATGAACTGGCGTAAATCTTCATTACATCTTTCCGTTTGTTTAACGATAACATCAATATCTTAAAAAGGACACATGCGCGCCATAAAAAAATTAATCTTCGTTTATCCGTGCGTTTGTGTGTTTGAACTTTTAAATAAATAGTGCAACAAATTCGTAAGGATAAACAGTAACCGTATTATACTCGATAAAGTCTCTATTCATATATTGCACTCGTCGATTGTCCGACGAGCAACGGAAGAAGTTTTCCGTACTCAACGATTACAAAATTTGTGACAATATAAGGCATCTTTTGAACTCTCCCGTTTGCCATAAAGTCGCCGCCATAACTCATATTGTGCGTGGCTCTGCTATATCTCTCGTTTTGAATAAAGCAATATATAAACGACTTCTTGACCTCGGTATATAGTGCATTGTGTTCATAATTTTTCGGCATTGAGTTAAGCTCATATATTTGGCAATGACAGAATTTGAAGAATAATTTAAAATTCCATGGCGCGTAAGAATTATTATGATAAGACGACATTACCCTGTCCCCATCCGCCGTTATGGAGAAAATATCACCAACTTCGGGAAGTTGAATTATTCGGGCTTTGAAACCCGATTCAAGTCGATCGATCTTCAATGTATACAGAGATCTGGGTTGAAATTCATTTTGAAAGGAAATATTTCGGTCTTCAATTATTAGCGTGTATGAGTAATCGAGGCTCGTACTGTAGAAATAAAATTTGCAATTTTTTTCGATCGATCAATGAGAGAAAACATTACGATCACAACAAAATATAAATGCGCATAGAAAATTTTTTTTCGCTACCGACCATATTCTATCGAACCACCCATATTGAATCTCCTCCTTGAGTTTTTTCCGCGAGATTATGTCAAAGTGTTTGACTGTGTGGGCGTCCGTCAGCATTTTGTTTTCTTTCTCGGTATCCAGAATAACAGCTCGAATATCATTGCCTGAAAAAGTTCGAGATACATTTGTGTTGCATGAATATATGTTCAGAAAACAAGTAAATATAATCAGTGAGTTGAGAAAAAGGTGCGTGTAATATAAATGTCTCTCGCCTTTTCTCCAAAGCCGGATTCTTTTCACAGGACCCGAAATTTTGTAAAATGGATATTGTCCGAGCTGAGTGATGTCATAAAAAAAAACTCCATGCGACCAATTTCCAATTGCGAGAATATTACCTATTATCAGCCGTATAGTTCGCAATGAAAAAAAAAAAAAAAAAAAACCATAACAATAAAATTCCGTGGCGCAAATCTAAAATTATTTTAAAAAGTTGCCATACTTGTTGTATTTCACGTAAGATTTATTTATTTAATACAGTAACAGAATCATGGTACCTATGACTTCAAGGTGCTGCATCATAAACGGGGTTTTGGTACATGTTTGCTTCGGAATTTTATCCAATAGCGTATTCCATCCGATCCATGATTTATACATCGAGATCCATATTTTCGAATGCATTTTCATGCCGTCAAAATTATCAAGACTTATCTCAGGATGATTTTGATGCTCGAGAATCGAGATCCAGTATTTCTTTGGTATCTCCTTCAGGCATTTTTTCTGAACATATTTAAGGAACATTATTGCGAAAGATTTTTCACCAACTATTCTACCATAAAAATCCCAAAATTATCGGTCTAAGATCGATGTACTACATGATTCATTAGATGTTTTGCCATTACGCTTACACGTATAACACGATTTGCAATTTCGTGCGATGGTTCGGACATTTCTCTCACTGTCATGAGATCGACAAAATCCAGGTAATTCAGGATATCTTCCCAAATTTCATAGGTAAAGACTTCCATTGAAAAATACCTGAAACGATTCAAACTGTAACGCATTGTCAATTTTTCAAAGGTTTCCCGCACTTTTTTCATAGCACACGTATCGCGATGTTCGTTATATTTTTTCAATGGGTCTGTTTAACAGTCACGGTACAGCGGTCAAGGGACGGGTAATTTAAAAATGTCAGTATCGTGAATGATCGTTTGAAAATTTAAATATTCATTTACGGCTATTTTGAAAGACGATAAAACACATGAACACTAGACGTTAATTTAAAAAATTCAATGCATAGGCAATTCTCGATCGTTTCGACACCCAAAACGGTATATCCTTCAATCATTGCACACGTGGTGCAAAGGTTGCTCCCGCATGGTTCGAGCTCAAATAAATCACAATAACATGGCAGCAAATAACACCGACCACGCTTGATTATGCTAGCTGGTAGATTGTTCAAACAGTCCATCGATTGGAAGTCAACAATTAATCTAATCGTGAAAATGAAGATTGTTTCACAATCTTTATTTTGTTATTTTCCAATGCCTTTTAGTATTTCGTTTTTCAAAAATATGTACAGCACATATGTAACAATAAATTTTGTAGGGAATTAAGGTAAAAAAACATGTATAAACGTAATTTGATAAATTCATATTAAGTAAGATGACGTTAAAATAAAAAATGGTTATCATAAATTTTCCTTTAATTGATTTATAAGAATAAATAACTTAGAATAAATAATAAGCCTTCATATAACGAGATACTTTTCGGTGATAATATACCTCTCTGTTATGTAATTTATTTTCAGACGTTTCTGCAAACGCGGTCACTGACCACTTATCTTATTTTCATGTATTTCTTTAATTATGATTGAATGCAGCGTTCTCATATTTCTTCAAGATCGGGCGATATGTCATAATTTCTGTCCTGAATCTGAGGTGTCATAGTTTTCTCTGAGGTTTCGACTCGCGTACCGTTTTAGACTCGTTAATTTTAGCGTTTTTTTTTTTCAACAATTCACGTGCGGTCAATTCCGGTCGAAAAAATAAAACTCGAAATATGTCGGTTTTAAGGTTTTCCTCATGTTTCTCGGAAAAGGCAGTTTTATTTATCTTTACAACTTACCGAAATTTTTTTCATAAATTATCGACACACTAAAAAAAAAAAAAAATAGTCAGCTGCATCATGGAAGGAGAGTGTCTTATATGCGTCAGCTGCTCGTATATATATGAACTTGTGGACAAAACATGCAGGGTAAAGTAATTGTTTGCACAATTAAAAGTACGAAAATAATCAGCTTCTCGTCATCGTATAGCGAGGAAAAGCCCGTGTCAGCTGATGGCAATAAAGGTAAAAATTATTCTCGCACTGCGCTGCCACGCTTTTTCCTTTTATATATAGCCGCAGATTTCAAGCTACACAGTGGATTTTTGTTCGAAATTTTTTACATTCAATCCACCGAAATTTTTCGATAATCTAATTTTAATTATTGCTACATTCGTTTACATCAGGATAACGGTGAAGAGGAGAAGAACAACCTGCGGCTGTTGAACAGGACCATATTTAATCTCAGAGGACCGTTCTGATGACGATTCATCGGAAGAACTACCATGATGATACCGATACAACAATTGGTAATGAATAATTTGACAATATGGATACTCTTACTGATTATATACGTTCGCGAAAATTATCAGTCCAGCTGGGTGCGGGCAGGGCGGAGGTCTGTCAGTTGGACCATTTGAAAGATACCGTGCGTAGTGCCCGAATCTTTACCTTTCTGCGTCAGCCGGCGGCCTTTAACCCGCTACACATCCAGCTGATCATTGTTTTCGTACTTTTAATTATGTAAACAATCATCCATAGTTAAATTTCGCGCGGCGTAAAATTACTTTACCCTTGTGTGTTTGTTTTTTTCACAAGTTCATACGAGCAGCTGCGACGCATATAACTTCCCGTCCACGATGCAGTCGACTATTTTTTTTTTTCTCGACTCTGTATGACTTTGATAATTTATGAAAAAAAAAAAATACTCCAGCTGGCATAAAATCACTTGAAAATAACTTTTTTTTTTTCCAAGTTTTCCAGCCTCTCCCACATCCGCACCTACCGCGGATGCGTCAGCCGATGCGTCAGGCTCGCTCATTAGTCATACCAAATCTATCGCAAAATTTATCAATCTATATCGGCGTAAAAACACTACCTCGAATAATGCAACGCTATACCAGCCGTTCCTCTGCGCTACCCGCACGGGTGGGAAGAGACACGAGGATGCGAAATTGATAAGTGCATAAATCGATTACGATTTTAATCCCGTCAAAAGACAACTTCAAATATGTTTTCTCACCGTTATAATATGGTTCTAATTGTCGCGAGACCCACGTACTGATATTTCGACGATTGTTGTTGGTCTCTCGGAGGGCTCTCGTGTTGTTACACTTTTTGTAGTAAAAAAAAAAAAAAAAAAAAACCAACCAACATACCTTTGCTTTTCTCTGCACTCGAGTTACCGCGCAGGATTTCACTGATTTACGGGCTGATGATCAGGCTTTTTACTACGCAGCCGGTAGAAGTCAATTTTCTTCCAAAATTATTTCTCGCGGGACTAAAGAAATCGCCAACAGAGATGTACGGTATAATCTGAAGAATGAAGTTATACTGACCCACGGTAGGAGTAAACGGACACGTAATCCCACGATATTTCAAGCAAAATGACGAATATGGTCCGTGACTGAAGAAGGAAAAGTATGAGATGCATAATGTGTTCGCGATCGAATTCGATATCACAAAAAATTTTTCCGGAATTCATCGCATTATCGTTCGACTGGTATTTCCCGAAATTTACACTTTCATATTGGGTATTTCGCGTATGAAGTTGGGTGCTTTTTGGTCATCAGTATTTTTTTTTGTTGTTCCGTTGTGGAAAAATACCGTTATATTCGAGTTGACTTTAATGTATTATTTACCGCTTATCCGTTTTATCCTGCACGGAGAGAATTTTTTTTTATTAATTTTTACTGTGAAATGACGGTAAAAATTGCATTTAAAATTTTAACGTGGGAACAAGTATACCAAAAAGTATGAAATATTTATATTTGGGTATTTACGAATTTTTGCAGTAAAAATTCTTGAAAGCATATCAAATTTACGTCACCCGACAGTAAATTCTGACTTGTATCCATGAAAATTTACCTTTTATTTCCTAAATTTTGGAAAATTATGGATTTGTCCGCGCCCGCGTTACTGCGATTTCACAGTAAAAATTAACAAAAAATTCTTTCCGCGCGCATACTGTACCCGCATACCGATAGTATATAATGGAATCGAATAACGACAAAACCTTTGTTCTCGGCTATTAATTCAGTAGTTTCGTCTTAACGAAAAAAAAAAAAAAAAAAAAAAAAAAAAAAAAAAAAAAAAAAAAAAAAAAAAAAAAAACTGCTCGGCTCCAAGACTTTATCGCAATACTTTAATTTATTATATGTCAAGTTGGCAATTACAATAACAATACAGTAAATATTATAATAATAAATCGTTACGATATATTACATTATTAGCGTGAAAAAAATTGCCCGTGTTACGAATATTATGCCTTTGTTTTGTTTTTTTTTTAATTAAAATTATTGTGATTATTCTTTCAGTTTTCATTATTATTATTATTATTGTTGTTTATTCTTTTCGTTCAAATTTCAGTGGTCGAACTTTTTTTTTTTTTCCTTCTCCCGACCCTCTCGTCGATTCGACAGTCTCTTATATGCAATGCGTGCGATTTGGCGGTTATGTTTTTTTTTTTTCTTCGTTTTTTTTTTTTTCATCATTTTACTTTTAATTCAATTCTCGTGCGCGCTCCCTTTTCGCGACAATGACTAGCGGAAAAGAGATCCAGCAAAATGGCCGCCAGCTCGATATTTTCCTCGCGTGACTACAAAATGGCGGTTCGGGCGTGCACACGCGCCACCTCGCGACTTTGAAACGTCCCATCGGCGCTGATCGCGAGTTTTATCGAATTCTTTCTCCGTCGATCGCCAAGAGATAAGTGAACAATACCGTTTTGCTATCGAACAAAAGACGCGAAGTGGTAAAAAAAAAAAAAAAAATTAAATAAAAAACATACGGCCGATGCTCGTGGCGCGCCACTCGACGGATCTCTCGCGTACCAAATCCATCGTAGCCAATGATACTGCGATATGGATTAGCTTTTTTTTTTTTTTTTTTATAAGCGATAAAAAAAGTTTCGCATCTCGGCTCGATCACTCGGGGACGAATTATTCTTACAATATTTATAATATCAATGCTACTATGCCCCTTTTTGCATAATAATAATAATAACAATAATAATATAGTACGTAATATCAGAGATTGTTTGATTGGTCGGAAAAAAAAAAAAAAAAAAAATCATATCACACCGTACAGCGCTTGACTCAACACTGGGAGCGAAGTTTAATTCGGGCGTTATTCTCTTTTCTATTTTGGACTGTAAAACACGTTGGAAAAGCGTCGATTACGAGGCTGCGAGAAAAAGAAAGAAAAAAAAAAGCGAAAACAAATCGCACGTTTTCGCATATCGAGGATTAATTGATTAATTAATCAATTAATAATAATAATAATAATAATAATAATAATAAATTTTAATATCGAGGCAATAGTACTCGGGCAAACTTAACGGAACAAGCTAGACTTTTTCTTATTCAATTTTTTCTTTTATCCTCCGATTTTCTTTTATCTTCCTACTCTTTGTGTGTCTCTTTGTTTTTTTTTTCTTCGCACTCTCTCAATTTTTTTTTGCAACTCGAATTTTCGATGAACGAACCGGAGAGCGGGGGGATGCGCGCGACGATTCGGGTCAAGGATCCGCGAACGAGACTCGATTTCACAGGACTTCCGGTGGCGCGTGATAAAAAATCCGCGCCCGCGGTGACGAGAACAATTCGCCATTTTGCAGCTTTCTTCGTTTCTTTTATTTTTATTTTTTTTTTTTTTTTTTCCCCCCCTCATCAACAAAATGAGCGTTATATATTTATTATTGGCTCGAGTCTTAAGCGTAGTACGTATTTACAGAATTTTCGTATCCTCGGGAGATCTCGTCGTTCTTGCCGATCTCAATCGGCAAGAGCAAGAAACAGAAAAATAGAAGAAAACGAAAAAAAAAAAAAAAAATAAATAAATAAAACGAATTCTCTCGGGGAGGAAAAAAAAAAAAAAAAGAAAAAAAAAACGAATGACCATCAGCAGCGTTCGATTGGCTCGAACGAACGAGAGAGCTTCTGTGCCTTCTTCTTTTCTTTCGTGCACGCATATATTTTTTCCTTCCTTTCTTCTTTTTTTCCCGATCGAGCACAAAAAAAAAACTGACGATTCACCGGTTTTTCATTCGACAAAAAAACAAAAAAAAATGGCGAAGCGACACGAAAATCTTGAGGAATGAACGATCATTTGCAATATAAACATATATATATATATATATATATATATATATATATATATATATATATATTTTTTTTTTTTCTCCCTCATTTTACGTTATATCTTTGGCACCGAGCGGCCATTTTCACGTCGTTTCACGACACCCGGAGTCGCGAACGCCCTCTCGTGCATAGCGGTGGCGTCGCGAACTAACGAGCGGTCGTGCGCGACGAAGAAAAACAAAGGAAAAGAGAGAGAGAGAGAGAGAGAGAAGAAAAATTCGTCCTCATGGTTCACTATTCAATACACATTTGTACACAGAGTGGATAAAAGACAAAATGGACGTTCGTTTTTTTTTTTCCGCTCGTCGGTTAATGGCACGAAAATATGATGCGAGAAAAAGGAAGAGAGAGAGAGAGAGAGAGAGAGAGAGAGAGAGAGAGAGAGAGAGAAAAGTGTCAACCATCGAGGAACGAGAAAAAGGGGACGGGAAAGAAGAAAAAAAATTGAAAAAAAAAAAAAAAAAAGAAAAGAAATATTTGAAAAATACGTAATTTCGTCAATTGTGTCACTCTCTGTATTGTTTTGTCTGAAGGATGCGAAAACTCGGTTATATACAATGGTTATTTTTCCATACTTTGTTTTTTTTTTTTTTCGTTTTTCCGTTTATCATCCTTCACGAAGTGCCCATCGTGGCGCTGCGTCGTTGCACGCACCCACAGGGGCATATATATATATATATATATATATATATATATATATATAATTTTAATTTTTTTTAAATTTTTTTCGTTCAAATTCCGTGCGATATTGTTTCAGGCGCTTCGTTTAGTGAAAAAATTAACGAGCATAAGCTCGTGCCTAGCCCCGAATCTGGCGAATCTTTTGAGCAACGAGATTCTCAATGTCGCGATTGCCGCGCTCGCGGCGCTGCCGCCAGCGCCGCTCGTCTCTACCGGTTAATTATTCTTGTTACGAGGACTCGACGGCTGACTCGCCGTCTGCTGTGCCCGCTGTATATATATATTCAGTAGCTTTAGCTTACTGCCGTAAAGTGAGCTGAGATGAGGCTCGAGGATCTCCTGGCCAACGGCATTGTGTATCGCTACCATGCAGAATACAGCGCTCTTTCGCACTTTGCTCTCGTGATCGTCGTAAGCCTGTAATTGAAATATATATATATATATATATATATATATATATATATAATTAATGATTTGATAAAGTATAGGGAGAAAAATTAGAAATTTTTGTATGATCAATTGATGAATTAAAAATTACAAGCTACAATTGTATTTTGTAATTGAAAATAAAATCAATTACATATTAAAATTGTAATTTGGGATCCTTATTCGAATCAATTAAAAATTAAAAACTGTAATTGACGTATTTTTTTAAATCAATTAAAAATTACAAAAGTGTGAGACCGTTTTTTTTAAATTCAATTAAAAATTGCAAAAGTAATTGGCACCCTTTTTTAAAATTCAATCACAAATTAAAAATGTAGTTCACATCCTTTGTCTGATCAATTACAAATTACAAAATTAATTGCCACCTTTTTTCGAATCAATTCCAAATTACAAAAGTAATTGAAACCTTTTTTTTTTTTTTATTCAATTAAAAATTACGAACGTAATTGGCACCTTTTTTCGAATCAATTACAAATTTAAGAAAGTAATCGACACTTTTTTTTTGATTCATTAAAAAATTTAAAATGTAATTAACATCCTTTTTCGAATCGATTGCAAATAAAATATTTAATCGATATCTTTTTTTTCAAATCAATTGCAATTATCAAATGTAATTTACGTCTTGTTTCGAATCAATTCGTAGAGTCTATTCGCGCATCAAGCGAACAGCGGTCATCGAGGCAATCGAGGAAAGAGGCAGTTGAAACTCGGTTGAAAGTGTGACTTGTAGGCATCTGGCGCACACATTTTTCGGTCACATTGAAATCAAGGCAAAAACGCAGTGATGTCAATTAACTTTCGTAATTTGTAATTTTTCGGCCACATTCAAATCAAGGCAAAAATGCAGTGATGTCAATTACATTCGTAATTTGTGATTGATTCGAAAAAAGGCGTCAATTACTTTTGTAATATGTAATTGATTCGAAAAAATATGTCAATTGCAATTGTAATTTGCAAATGATTCCAAAAAAGTGTCAATTACTTTCGTAATTTGTGATTGATTCGAAAAAAGGCGTCAATTACTTTCGTAATATGTAATTGATTCGAGAAAAAGTGTCAATTCCTTTTTTAATTTGTAGTTGATTCGAAAAAAAAGGATGTCAATTACATTTATAATTTTTAATTGATTCGAAGATGTCAATTACTTTCGTAATTTGCATTTTATTCGAAAAAGTGTCAATTAATTTTGTAATTTTCAATTGATTTTTTTTAAAAAAAAGTGTAAATTACTATTGTAAATTGTAATTGATTCGAGAAAGTGTCAATTACATTCGTAATTTGTGATTGATTAGAAAAAAGGCGTCAATTACTTTTGTAATATGTAATTGATTCGAAAAAATATGTCAATTGCAATTTGCAATTGATTCCAAAAAAGTGTCAATTACTTTCGTAATTTGTGATTGATTCGAAAAAAGGCGTCAATTACTTTTGTAATATGTAATTGATTCGAGAAAAAGTGTCAATTACTTTTTTAATTTGTAGTTGGTTCGAAAAAAAGGATGTCAATTACATTTATAATTTTTAATTGATTCGAAGATGTCAATTACTTTCGTAATTTGCATTTGATTCGAAAAAGTGTCAATTAATTTTGTAATTTTCAATTGATTTTTTTTAAAAAAGTGTAAATTACTATTGTAAATTGTAATTGATTCGAGAAAGTGTCAATTACTTTCGTAATTTGTAATTGATTCGAAAAAGGCGTCAATTACTTTTATAATTTGCAATTGATAAAAAAAATAGGAATTACTTTTGTTATTTGCAATTGATTCCAAAAAAAGATGTCAATTACTTTTGAAATTTGTAATTGATTCGAAAAAAGGCGTCAATTAGCGTTGTAATTTGTAATTGATTCGAAAAAAGGCGTCAATTACTTTTGTAATTTTAGCGGATATGACGTTCTGGTTTTAAGTTTTTCTTTTTTTTTTCTACTTAATTCTCGTTTTCCCTGGTAAAAATCGCTCATATATCATTATAGTTTAATGTGCTTAAAAATTAATGTAAAAAAAAAATTATTCCATCAGACACGCGATTTTTTATTGGGATTTTAAATGAGAATGGCAACAAAACAAAAAAAAAAGGGAGACGGGGAGGGGAGACTTGTAGGTATGGTAGAGCCGCTTCTCTTGCGCGAGAGACTTTGCTAAAAGCCACCTGGCGGGAGGACTGCTGAAACACACCGACTTCGCAACAGCAGTCTTTATTTTATCATTGATATTTTTTATTCAATAGCTCGGAGATTACTCGAACTGGAGGGTTACCGGATATTGGTTTTTTTTTTTTTTTTTTCAAATTTAAAAAGTTCCCTGGAACAGTGAAAATGTTCCTCGTCAACTTTTTCCAAATAGGTTGTTTTTTTTTTTTTTTTTCCCCAGAAAACAAAAAAGTTGTAGATTTCGATGAGAATAGAAGAAAAAAAAAAAAAAAAAGAGAAAAAATTAAGCTAAATTGTACTTGCTCACCGTAATGAGACCCGGCATTATGTGCGAGAGATAAGGCTCGATGGCCTCGCGTCCGCGATGCTCGACCGCCTCGTGAAGCATCTTAATCGCGCCCATGTTCCTCGGGAATGGCTCGGTCGTAATCGAGGTCGAGGCAAGACGTATGATCTGATCGACCGGAAGTACGGTGGCTATCATAGCCGCGCATTTCTCCGCTGTCTTGAGACCCTGCGACTGTTTAGCGGGTCTCGGTGTGCTCGAATTACTCGAGCTCGTAGCGTCGCACGGCTTCGCTGGCTCGTCAATTTTGTGAGCGTGCAAAACCTTCAGTACCAATAATTCCGCATATTTGCTGAAAGACTCGATGAGCTCCGGGCTCTTGAGCATCTCGATCAGGGTCTGGAGTACCTGGATCTCGAGTTCCTTGTCCTCCGACGCCAGACACTCCAGCAGGGTCTTGAGCAATTTTCTAAAACGCGCATTACCAACGTTCAGGTAGAAATAACGAAACAATGATAATGATGCAAACAAGGTTTTTTTTGTTTTGTGTTTATTATTATTATTATTATTATTATTATTATTATTGTTGTTGTTTTTCGTTTGACTCACTTGAATTGCTGTTTAATGTAGGCAGCGTCGCTTTGGCGAACGTACAATTGAAATTCCTGAAGTGCCTGAACCTTTGCCGAATTCTGAGCGATCGTGGATTGAAGCGTTCTTATCGTTGTATCGACGATTTCTGGCCCTCGTAGAATTTCGGGGGACGAGCCTTGATTTTTTTAGTGGGGAAAAAAAAAAAAAAAAAAAAAAACGAAATGTTTCACAATTTAACTTTGATCGAGGATAGGCTAGGTCAATTTTCGACACTCTTGGATCTGAAAATGCTGAGATCTTGTGATGTAACTTTTGTTTTTTTTTTTTTTTCAATAGATAGTGCAAAATCATTTTTCCGATATATGGCTGCTGCGTTGGTTGATTAAAAAAAAAAAAATCTCAGCTTTATAGGTCAAAATTCTCTGAAACTTGTCTGCAATGATTCCGGTTTATAAAAAAAAAAATTTTAAACACTATTTTTACATCGAAAATCACGGTTTTGGGGGGCTTTTTCCTGATGGTATTGGTAAAAAAAAAAAAAAAAATATTTCTCAACTCAATAATTTGAATGTTTTGAGAATTAGTCTTTAATGGTCTTACTTACTGCATGAAACGAAAATTCAACTTACGGCTTTCTAAATTTTCCTCAGTTTTCTATAACTCATAATCGACGATAGGTTTATTCGATTTATCTTAAAGTTTATTCAACGTGTCAATTTATTAAATATCAAATGATTTGAGCATCAGTTATTCTCCTAAAAATATTCATTGATGTTTTGCAAAAGTACGCCAAGTTCACAATGGGGCAACGTTGAATTACATTATAAAGTTTGGTTACCATAAGTTAAACTTTTTTTTTCCCATGTAGCAAGACCATTACAGACTAATTCTCAAGACTTTCAAATGGAGAACTTGCATTATTTTCAACATTTTAATTATTTAAATGATAATTATTCAAAAGCATCATTTTCACAGGTTTTTTCAGTTACTAATCATTATTTAATTAGTTATTATCAGCTTCAGAATTGAGCTGCATTTAAAAAGTATATTCACGTGACAGTGACGTCACAACACCCCGGCGCATCAGCGCCTCTAGCGGTAAAATTGAAAAATTCACGCAGCTAATCATTCCTAACCTAAAAAAATCTTCGCAATTCGTAAATATGTAGTCTAAAAATGGGGTTCAAACACGACTAATGTACCTGAACAATCGATGAAAGTTTACAAATATTGTTTTGTACCATTTTGCAAAAATTCAACTGTATCAATACCAAAAAAAGAGTTTATTTGCTTTAGGAACATCTCTAAATCTATTTTTGGCAAAAGAGAAGTGCATTATTCTCAACTTTTAAATTATTTAAAAGATAATCTTTTCAAAAACATCATTTGCATAAGTTTTTTCAGCTACTCATCATTATTTAATTAGTTATATCAGCTTGAGAATTGAGCTGCATTTAAAAAGTATATTCACGTGACAGTGACGTCACAACACCCCGGTGCAGCAGCGCCTCTAGCGGTAAAATTGAAAAATTCACGCAGCTAATCATTCCTAACGCAAAAAATCTTCGCAATTCGTAAATATTTAGTCTGAAAATGAGGTTCAAACATGACTAATGTACCTGAACAATCGAAAAAAAAAGGGTACAAGTATTTTTTATGCCATGTTGCAAAAGCACAACTGTATCGACATCAGAAAAAGAGTTTATTTGCTTTAGGAACATCTCTAGAGTAGATGTGGCTATACAAAACTTGTGAAAATAGTGTTTAAAATTTTTTTTTTTTTTTTTTTTCACGAACTTGCGTCATTGCACATCAGTTTTAGCGAATTTTGAACTATTGAATTGAAAAATATTGTTTTTATCAATTGTTGTAGAGAAAAAAAAATCCTATACGACGTGAAATAACTCATGTAAAACTCGGAAAAAAATAGTGTTGTCAATTTTTTTTTTTTTTTCATTTAGCTGCATCGATGCAAAAATGAAGGTCCGAAAATTTTGGATCTTTCGGCTGAAAAATATTTGTGCTTTCGAATTTCAAAATAAAAATCTGAAAAAATTCAGGGATTTTTTTCAATTTATTTTGAACCAACTTGGGGGGGAGGGTGGGGGCATAAAAATTCGAAAACGCCCTAAATAAGGACCACCCTAATATATATATAAATATTTCATTTTTTAAGTTCGATGTTATTTGCGATTTTACGGCTTTTTTTTCTCACATCAACGACGATAAAATTAATAATAATAATTAATTATCAATAATAATTCGAGATAATGTACTCACTGTGGGTTCCGTATCCGTTTTTTTCCTGTGACAATATTAAATCACCCGCTATCGTGTCGCTCGAGCCATTGACGCCAATGTTGTTGACGGCTCTGCCACGCTGAGTGGGCGAAGATACGGACGATGAACGACCCTTAATTTTACGAATTAAAAGCTTGAATTTAAAAAAAAAAAAAAAAAAAAAAAAACCCCCCACGATAGGTTTTGCCACCTCGTCAAAGAATCGCGAACGTTTTTTCTCCCTCAACGTTTTTTTTTTTTTTTTTTTTTTTTTTTTTCATTCTTTTGAAATATCTCAATAAAATTCATAGATTGTTATCGCAATGCCATAGAAATTTGAAACAATTTTTTGTTAAGAATAATAATATCGAATATTTAGTAACAAAATAATTAAAAAAAAAAAAAAATTTCATACTAAAATTGTGAATATGTTTTTTACTTGTTATGGATTTGAACTGAGCCTGATATTTTTGAGTACACACATTTTTTTTTTCGAAGTAATTTTTTCTCTTATCGCATGCAAACTGTCAGACAATCAGAAATTCTGCCAGTTAGTTAATTTTTTTTTTTGCCTGCCTAGAATTGTTTTGTCGAGTGAAAAGAAAAGGAGAGAAAAAAAAAAAAAAAAAAAAAAAAAAAACATTCGTGAGGCTCTTCCGTTCATTATCAGAATAATGGAAAATAACAATTGACAATAATAATTTGTTCGCTCACCGAATTCGTGAGAGTCAGACTCTCCAATTTTTCCTCAACATCGGCCATGTTGCTTATGCCGCTGTCCTTGCTGGTGGTGGCTCTCTCGAAGCCGTAATTCTGTATTTCGGCTGTCGTCCGTCTGAGAGATCTGAAAAATTGTTTTTACCCTCCCGTAGCTACGATTCTTTTCTTTTTTTTTTGTCTTTCTTTAAAAAAATGAAAAAAAAATAAAAAAAAATGAAAAAAAAAAAAACGTTTTCATTTGTTTTATGAAAATTTATGACCAATATACGAACTTGTAGACTTCCTCGGGATTGAGATTATCGGCGTCGGTCATGTCGACGTCGGTTCGGGTTCTCGTACGAGCTGGAGAATGCATCAAACGTCCGGTTTGCGTGCCGGGTGACGATGGATTGCTCGAGCTCGACGATCTTCTCAAATGATTTTGAATCAGTGGCATAGCCGCGTCCTTTGAAGAAAATAAAAGAATATATATTCAGAAAAGATATGCGATATTTGAATCATCGACACGATAATTATTTTTTGTAAAAAAAAAAATCAATGTCGCAAATTTTGCTGTATATTGTCGAATCATTTTATAGTTGAAGAATATATTGGTTAGCCAATATTGAGTGGAAAAACAATAATTCCGATGGCAAGTGTCAGGATGAATGTTGCGACGAGGACAGGGTTTCGAAGCATCAACGCATGCAATCCCATTTAATCACCCCCAAGGCATGTAATTAAGGGTGAAGTTTTCGCGGAGTTTCATGCGAGACGGGTGGAGGAGTTGAAATTACGAAATTTTATGGGATTAATTGGATGCAGTGTCAATTCAGGCAGACCGGTATCACATTGCCACCGTACGCGGTAAAAGTGGAAGAAAGTATCACAAAGAATAGAATATATAAAATGTTGCTAGGTTAACTCTAACCAAATTCAAGATATATATTTTTAAATAATTGGTTCTCGCTACCGCACTACCTTATAAATGTAACCTTAAGAATGTATCGGACGTACCTTCCCAACCAAAAACTGACTTTCGTCGACAATATAATTCATGATAAGATAAAAATCGGAAAGAATTCAACCACTATAAAGATGATAAGAATATTACTTTTTAATAATAATAATGCCCAAAAGTGATCAATAGATTGTTTAAACAAAACATTGTTTAACAAATTTTACCTTCCCAACCAAAAGTGACTTTCGTCGACAATATTGCATACTTCATGATAAGATAAAAATCGGAAAAAATTAAACCACAATAAAGACGATAAAAAGATTACTTTTTAATAATTATAGTGCCCAAAATGCTCAATAAATTGTTTAAACAAAACATTGTTTAGCAAACTTTACCTTCCCAACCAAAAGTGACTTTTGTCGACAATATTGCATACTTTATGATAATATAAAAATCGGAAAGAATTAAACCACAATAAAGACGATAAAAAAATTACTTTTTAATAATAATAATGCCAAAAAGTGACCAATAAATTGTTTAAACAAAACATTGTTTAACAAATTTTACCTTCCCAACCAAAAGTGACTTTCGTCGACAATATTGCATACTTTATGATAATATAAAAATCGGAAAAAATTAAACCACAATAAAGACGATAAAAAGATTACTTTTTAATTATAATAATGCCAAAAAATGACCAATAAATTGTTTAAACAAAACATTGTTTAACAAATTTTACCTTCCCAACCAAAAGTGACTTTCGCCGACAATATTGCATACTTCATGATAAGATAAAAATCGGAAAAAAATTCAACCACAATAAAGACGATAAGAAGATTACTTTTTAATAATTATAATGCCCAAAAGTGATCAATAAATTGTTCAAACAAAACATTGTTTAGCAAATTTTACCTTCCCAACCAAAAGTGACTTTTGTCGACAATATTGCATACTTTATGATAATATAAAAATCGGAAAAAATTAAACCACAATAAAGACGATAAAAAGATTACTGTTTAATAATAATAATGCCCAAAAGTGGTCAATAAATTGTTTAAACAAAACATTGTTTAACAAGATTAACCTTCCCAACCAAAAGTGACTTTCGTCGACAATATTGCATACTTTATAATATAAAAATCGGAAAGAATTAAACCACAATAAAGACGATAAAAAGATTACTTTTTAATTATAATAATGCCAAAAAGTGACCAATAAATTGTTTAAACAAAACATTGTTTAGCAAATTTTACCTTCCCAACCAAAAGTGACTTTCGCCGACAATATTGCATACTTCATGATAAGATAAAAATCGGAAAAAAATTCAACCACAATAAAGACGATAAGAAGATTACTTTTTAATAATTATAATGCCCAAAAGTGATCAATAAATTGTTCAAACAAAACATTGTTTAGCAAATTTTACCTTCCCAACCAAAAGTGACTTTTGTCGACAATATTGCATACTTTATGATAATATAAAAATCGGAAAAAATTAAACCACAATAAAGACGATAAAAAGATTACTGTTTAATAATAATAATGCCCAAAAGTGGTCAATAAATTGTTTAAACAAAACATTGTTTAACAAGATTAACCTTCCCAACCAAAAGTGACTTTCGCCGACAATATTGCATACTTCATGATAAGATAAAAATCGGAAAAAAATTAAACCACAATAAAGACGATAAGAAGATTACTTTTTAATAATTATAATGCCCAAAAGTGATCAATAAATTGTTCAAACAAATCATTGTTTAGCAAATTTTACCTTCCCAACCAAAAGTGACTTTCGTCGACAATATAATTCATGATAAGATAAAAATCGGAAAAAATCCAACCACAATAAAGACGACAAAAAGATTACTTTTTAATAATAATAATGCCCAAAAGTGATCAATAAATTGTTTAGCCAAAACATTGTTTAACAAATTTTTAGGGAAAGTGTTTCTTTCGACGCGTGAAATGAATTCGTTGTTTTTTCTGACTGCGAAAAAAAAAAATCTCTTCCATTGGCACTGGCAAATAACGGGTCAAAAATATAATTCACAATATTCGTGGAAATCGGGAAATTCACGAGGAGCAATGATCGAGATTGTAAAAAAAAAAAAAAAAAAATCACCGACCTGATAGAACTGCGGCAATTCACCGAGTAACATGGGAAATTGCGGGGGATTTAGATTGTAAAGCGCTATAACGGCTTCCTCGGCGTGTCTCCTAACGTCCTGACTCTTCACGTCGTTTGTCCAATCGAGCAAACGTGCAAGCGCCGAATTGCACGTTGAATTGAGGGCCGATGGCTGAGAATTTCCGGCAACGTGAATCAAGAAATTAAGGGTCGACACTTTGACCCTTGAGTTTGGCGTTTGCGTTGGATCGGTCAGAAATCTCATTACGGCCGGCAACAAAAGATCACCGGAAAAACAATCTCTGCGAGAGAGGAAAAAAAAATAAATTTAATGTACGCATAATTTATTCCTGTTATTTTTTCTCGTTCGATCCAAAGAAAAAAAAAAAAAAACAAAAAACTTTTTTTTTAAATCAACAGAAAGAGATGTACCTGACAACGTCGAGGGTCTTGTAGACCTTTGTCTGTACCGAGCCGAGAAGATCGGTGCCCAATTTGTTGAGAAGCCTCGCGCAAAGTACGTAAAGCCAATCGCCAAGATCCTCCCGATGTGTTCTTATCAATTCCGTGAGCGTGTCGAGAAAAAGGCTGAATACCTTTGTGTGAGAGTCCATGAACATTTTGGCGAATATATCGGTTACTTTTCGCAGCTCGGTAGCCGTAAGCGTATTGCCATTCGTGAGAAAATTGTGAAGACCGACGAGACCCTCTTTACGATCGGTCCATGGCTTGCGACCGCAATTATCGATTATCTCTTTTATGTCCTGACGAATGGTAAACGAAAAAAAAAAAAAAAATACAAAAAAACGAAATCATGGACGTGAAAAAAAAAAAAAAAATAGTTTGCAACATTATAAAAGCCACTTTTTCACAAAAAAAATCCGGACTTGCAGGCAAAAATTAACAACGTGCGAAGAAAGAATGATTAAAAATATATGTATTATTTTTTTTTTTTTCATAATCTTTTCGAACAATTGATAATCACTCTGTCACAAAATTATATGGAATTTTAGATTATTCGAATGACGTCGGTATAGAAATTATAGTTTTTGTTTGGGGAAAAAAAATCGCATACGTTTTTTTTTTTTTTTAATACTGAATAATTACGATACAATATTAACGATTAATAGCAATAATCGAATTTTATACAATCGTTATTCGGGCTCATTCGATGAGCTTGAAAGATTGACGAGCGAGTATTGGTAAAGATAGGGTGGAAAACGAGGGAAAAGCGTGCGATTGTGTCGATTGGGGAAAAAAAAAAATATATATATATATGGGACATTCCACGTCAACTCAGCCACCCCGTTTTTTTTTATTGTCTCGAAAAAATTATTCAGTATGGGCATTTCAAAGGACAATATATCCATGACATTTTACCAAAATTTCATCCCCCCACTATTGTTGGTTCTCGAGATAATGATTAATGAAGTCTCAATTTTGTAAAAATCATAACTTCGTAACTATCGATCGGATTTAAACGATTAAAAAAAGAATCTTTTTTATTTTTTTTTTGCTCTTTTCGAAAAAAAATATGTCATCATCGGATAAAAGCTCATTAGACATTTTTCGGAGTAAATTAACAAAAAACCATTTTTCCCTCTTCACTGATGCCTTGTTCCATTTTGAAAAAATCCTGCGGAGTTGTGTATCGCCTCCTTCTATCAGAAAAAAAAATACTAAGTAGAATTCCGATTGGCCCTTTCGTGGAAAAAAAAAAAAAATCGAAAAATTTCCCCGAAAAATGTCTAATGAACTTGTCTCCAATGACGGCATATTTTTTCTCAAAAAGGGCAAAAAAAATTGAAAAGATTCGTTTTTTAATCGTGAAAATCCGATCAGCCGTTACGAAGTTATGATTTTTACAAAATTGAGAATTTATTAATCATTATCTCGAGAACCAACAATACGAAATTTTGGTAAAATTTCATGGATACATTGTACTTTGAAATGCCTATACTGAATAATTTTTTCGAGACAAAAAAAACGGGGTGGCTGATGAGTTAACATGGAATACGACACGTCAACTCAGCCACCCCGTTTTTTTTTTTGGTCTCGAAAAAATTATTCAGTATGGGCATTTCAAAGTACAATGTATCCATGAAATTTTACCAAAATTTCGTCCCCCCACTATTGTTGGTTCTCGAGATAATGATTAATAAATTCTCAATTTTGTGAAAATCATAACTTCGTAACGGCTGATCGGATTTTAACGACTAAAAAAAGAATCTTTTTTATTTTTTTCGCCCTTTTTGAAAAAAAATATGCCGTCATTGGAGAAAAGTTCATTAGACAGTTTTCGGGGAAATTTTTCGATTTTTTTTTTTTTGCCAATCGGAATTCTACTCAGTATTTTTTTTTCTGATAGAGGGAGGCAATACACAACTCCGCAGGATTTTTTCAAAATGGAACAAGGCATCAGTGACGAGGAAAAAATTGTTTTTTGTTAATTTACCCCGAAAACTGTCTAATGAGCTTTTATCCGATGATGACATATTTTTTTTTTCGAAAAGGGCAAAAAAAAATAAAAAAGATTCTTTTTTTAATCGTTTAAATCCGATCAGTAGTTACGAAGTTATGATTTTTACAAAATTGAGACTTCATTAATCATTATCTCGAAAACCAAAAATAGTGGGGGGATGAAATTTTGGTAAAATGTCATGGATATATTGTCCTTTGAAATGCCCATACTGAATAATTTTTTCGAGACAATAAAAAAAACGGGGTGGCTGAGTTGACGTGGAATGCGACATATACAAAGAGACAAATTGAACGGAATAACGAATAAAATACAGAGATTAGTCCGAAGAGACGTGAATACTTGGGAGTTTTTGGGGTTAAAACGACCGGAGACTGGATTAGCTTTGAATAAAATATAAATGATGAACAAACCTTGGGGATTGGCTGGTCCCAAACGTCGCGGTAGAGTCTCTGTTGCGAGCCGCTCCACGAGTACGACTGAAGGAACCGCGAAACGTAGGAATATTCGCGCGAGGATGAACGGGGATGACGTGGGGAAAAAAAGAAAAATAAAAAAAAAAAACAATGATAAATCAACAGATCGTATGTGTATGTATGTGGATATCAATATATACATGTAATACCCAAGGGATTGAGTTAATTTTGCTTCAAGTTACCGAGGATTCGCGCTTGTGAGTTATAAGTGCTCGAGCGTAAGTGCGAGCGATTTCGAGCATTGGCGTGAGTGTGAATCGTCGAGTTATCGTGCGAGTGCCCGTATGCGTTCAACTCAAGCACTTTAATACTCGTTTTACCAAGTGCACAAGTCGTTGAGTTCGGGCGGAGCGAAGAGATGGGGTGTCAAGCGCGAACGAGCGCGAAAGTTCAGGAGTGAGAAAAAAAAAATGGTCGAGTCTTTATGAGTTGACCCTTTCAGTCACAGAGACGCCACTATAGTGGCGTCATTTTATTTTCAGTCTCGCGAATCAATTTTTTTTTTTTTTTCATGGAAGAGTAAACATATGTTTCCAATGTTTTTTTTTTTTTTTGACGCCCGAATCCGAATCCAATATCGAAATTACAGTAAACGTGACTACAGCCCCTAAAATGGGGTGAAAACTAGCCCTTTTGTCACGATATCAAATTCTTTTCGGCAGACAAATGCAGATATTCCTTTGTAGTGTATTTTTCAACGCTGATTTCGAATTCGATGTCAAAAATATAATAAATATAAAAAAAACCCGTAAAATGGGGTAAAAACTGCCCGTTTTGTTACAAAGTCAAATTATTGTCGACTGATTAGTGCTGATATACGTACCCAATGTATTTTTCGACACTGCATTCGAATTCAACGTCAAAAAAACCATGAACAAATTTTAAAAAACACAAAAAAGGGAAAAAAAACAAAAAAAACATTTAAAAAAAACGAAAAAACATAACTCTGCCACAGTCGGTCCCAGGTCCGAGTTCAAAAGAGGAGGATGTTTCTGAATCGTTCAAGAAAGGCAAAAGGGGTAGTTTTGATCCCATTGTAAGGGTTGCTTTTCGGGGTTGTGTCATTTTCAACATCGGCTGTGAATTGAGCGTTGCAAAGTCCATCGGAAAAGTAAATCTACAACCAATTGGTCGAAAATATTTTTTTCCTCGTGACCAAAGGGGTAGGTTTACCCCCCCCCCCCCCCCCCTTTTTACCCCGTTTCAGGGGTTGCTTTTGAGTACATGCTGTCTTCGACATCGGATTAGAATTCAGCGTTGAAAAATACACCGGATACTCATATCTGCACTGATTCGTCGAAAATGATTTGATTCCGTGACTAAAAGGGTAATTTTTACCCCGTTTCAGGGTGCAGATTTCATGATTATTGTATTTTCAACATCGCATTCGTATTCGACGAAGAAGAAAAGAAAAAAAAAAAAAAACATTGGAAATGTATTTCTGCACTAATCTGTTCGGAATAATTATATTCCCCGACACAAGGGGTAGTTTTTACCCCATTTCAGGGGTTGTTCTTCGGTTTTTTGTATTTTGAACATCGGGTTCGGATTCACCATCGAAAAATACTTCGAAAACGTATATTAACACCTCAATGCCAAATAAAAACGAATTGCGTGACTGAAAGTGTTGATGTGCGCGAGTCTTCGATTGCCCCGGTGCGAATGAGGCGTGCAAGTGCTTCGACCGTCAGCGCGAGCGAGGATAAATTTTCGCGCGAGTGACTGTAAGTTTTCAAGCATCCGCGCGAGTCGGCTCGAGTTTTTGAGTACGAGAATCAATAATTACGCGAGTGCCTTGAGTAAGCATTGGACGCAAGTTCCTTGACTGTCGGCGTAAGAGGAGTCTACCCGTTCAAGAGACCAACTTTTTTACCGTTTGCGAGAGTAAGTTAAAGTTTTCAAGTGCGAGAATCGGTAATTACGTAAGTGCTTGAGTAAGCGCTGAACGTAAGTGCATTGACCGTTGGCGTGAGTGAGGATACATTTTTCCATGAGCGATTTTAATTTTTCAAGCTTCCGTGAGTTCAAGTTCGAGTGTTTGAGACCGAGAATCATGAATTGCGTAAGTACTTGAGTAAATGTTGAGTGCAAGTGCCTCGACCGTCAGCGTGGGTTAGGACAAGTGTCCGTGTGAGTGACTAAATTTTAAAGCATCCGCGCGAGTTAACTCAAGTTTTTAAGTGCGAGAATCGGTAATTACGTAAGTGCTTGAGTAAGCGCTGAACGTAAGTGCATTGACCGTCGGCGCGAGCGAGGATACATTTTTCCATGAGCGATTTTAATTTTTCAAGCTTCCGTGAGTTTAAGTTCGAGTGTTTGAGACCGAGAATCATTAATTACGTAAGTACTTGAGTAAACGTTGAGTGCAAGTGCCTCGACCGTCAGCGTGGGCTAGAACAAGTGTCCGTGTGAGTGACTGTAAGTTTTCAAGCATCCGCGCGAGTTAACTCAAGTTTTTAAGTACGAGAATCGGTAATTACGTGAGTGCTTGAGTAAGCGCTGAACGTAAGTGCATTGACTGTCGGCGTGAGCGAGGATACATTTTTCCATGAGCGATTTTAATTTTTCAAGCTTCCGTGAGTTCAAGTTCGAGTGTTTGAGACCGAGAATCATTGATTGCGTAAGTATACTTGAGTAAACGTTGAGTGCAAGTGCCTCGACCGTCAGCGTGAGCTAGGACAAGTGTCCGTGTGAGTGACTGTAAGTTTTCAAGCATCCGCGCGAGTTAACTCAAGTTTTTGAGTACGAGAATCGGTAATTACGTAAGTGCTTGAGTAAGCGCTGAACGTAAGTGCATTGACCGTCGGCGTGAGCGAGGATACATTTTTCCATGAGCGATTTTAATTTTTCAAGCTTCCGTGAGTTCAAGTTCGAGTGTTTGAGACCGAGAATCATGAATTGCGTAAGTACTTGAGTAAATGTTGAGTGCAAGTGCCTCGACCGTCAGCGTGGGTTAGGACAAGTGTCCGTGTGAGTGACTAAATTTTAAAGCATCCGCGCGAGTTAACTCAAGTTTTTAAGTGCGAGAATCGGTAATTACGTAAGTGCTTGAGTAAGCGCTGAACGTAAGTGCATTGACCGTCGGCGCGAGCGAGGATACATTTTTCCATGAGCGATTTTAATTTTTCAAGCTTCCGTGAGTTTAAGTTCGAGTGTTTGAGACCGAGAATCATTGATTGCGTAAGTACTTGAGTAAACGTCGAGTGCAAGTGCCTCGACCGTCAGCGTGAGCTAGGACAAGTGTCCGTGTGAGTGACTGTAATTTTTCAAGCATCCGCGCGAGTTAACTCAAGTTTTTAAGTGCGAGAATCGGCAATTACGTGAGTGCTTAAGTAAGCGCTGAACGTAAGTGCATTGACCGTCGGCGTGAGCGAGGATACATTTTTCCATGAGTGATTTTAATTTTTCAAGCTTCCGTAAGTTCAAGTTCGAGTGTTTGAGACCGAGAATCATTGATTACGTAAGTACTTGAGTAAATGTTGAGTGCAAGTGCCTCGACCGTCAGCGTAGGCTAGGACAAGTGTCCGTGTGAGTGACTGTAATTTTTAAAGCATCCGCGCGAGTTAACTCAAGTTTTTAAGTGCGAGAATCGGTAATTACGTAAGTGCTTGAGTAAGCGCTGAACGTAAGTGCCATGACCGTCGGCGTGAGCGAGGATACATTTTTCCATGAGTGATTTTAATTTTTCAAGCTTCCGTAAGTTCAAGTTCGAGTGTTTGAGACCGAGAATCATTGATTACGTAAGTACTTGAGTAAATTTTGAGTGCAAGTGCCTCGACCGTCAGCGTGGGCTAGGACAAGTGTCCGCGTGAGTGACTGTAAGTTTTCAAGCGTCCGCGCGAGTTAATTCAAGTTTTTAAGTGCAAGAATCGGTAATTATGTAAGTGCTTGAGTAAGTTTTGGACGCAAGTGCCTCGACTGTCGGCGTAAATAAAGTCTCCCGTTCTTTGTTAAGCATCCACGAGAGTTCCGTTCCGAGTTTTTTTAGCAAGTCATTTAGTAATCGCGCAAGTGCCTGAGTCCCGGTATAAGTGCAAATTTTTGAGTGCCGATCGACCGCGAGCAAGCGATCCGTTGTCCGTGTGAATGCTCGCAAAATTTTTCGAATTTCCGTTCGTTCTGAAATCTTCGAGCAATCTCGCGGAGTCTTCCGAGTGCTTTCGAGGATCAGTCCGAGTATTCGAGTTGCTTGTAAAATTTTCCAAATCGCGGGTAAATGGCAAGTTTTTTTTGAGTGTCACGCGAGTTCGAATAAGTTCAAGTTCGATTTTCGTCGCTGCACGGAAGCGTCGAGGTCTTGCGAGCTCGCAAATTGTCAATGTTCATGATTATGGGTGATATCGCGCGAGTAACTCGGCATTCCCGTATCGATCTACAAGGATTCCAGAAAGTTTTCACTTTTTTTTTCTTCTTTTTTTTTCTTCTTATATCCCGACTACGGGGCGGGGTGATGACGAAACGGGTCAATCGATCGATCGAAATTAAATTGTAAGCATGAAAAATTTGAATTGCAAAGAAAATTTGTAAGAAAAAAAAAGGAAAAATCAATGAATAACATCGTCGCGGTTGAAGAGGGCAAATAAGATTCAAGAGCACTCACGTCGCTTGTACGTCGAAAGCTGTCTATGCTACGCTCCGAGCAAATGCTGCTCGTCTCGCTGTCGTCGCTGTGATCGCCCTTGCCCCTTGGCGTACGCGCGCAATGATCGTTCGTGTCGTACGTAAAGGCTTCCGCTAGGGCAGATTCCGCCTCCAGTGATTGTTGCAATATTTTTTGTGCCATCACCGGCCTGGATGACGGTGGCCTCTCGCTCGGTGACATGTAAATATTGCGCCCTCTGCTGAGAAAAAAAAAAAAAAAAAAAAAGTCATACAAATTTCTTCGATAATTGAAATTTCTTTCGGTCGGATAAAATAATTTTTCGTTTCTTTTCTTCAATTCGTTGCAACGAATTGAATTTTTCAATTTTTCAATTCAATGTCAAACGTAAATATCATTGAATTACCTGATTTTTGAGCCAAAGCTTCGATCCATACCGAATTTTTGAGGACTAGGATCGCGACTGTTGCTCGTACTGCGAATACCCTGACTTGAAAGACGTCGAGGTCTCAGAGCCGCGGGTTCACCGTCGCGGCTGTAAGTCGCGTAACTCAGTCTCGATGCGGGCGAACCCGATCGACTGCTCGCTGAAAACGATGATCGGAAGGAAAAAAAAAAAAATAATAATAATAATCAATTCGCGAGAGACCGTCGTATTATCGAGAAAACGGATTTATCAAATATTCTCATTAATTTTATGACCATTCAATGATATTCGGCTAAAGTTAAATTTCATGATGATTCGTAATATTGTTTGGGAGCTCGCGCGATTTTCAAAATTTTAAATTTTCCTCGACGATTGGCGGAAATTAATTTTTTGTTTTTTTGTTTTTTTTTTTTCGAAAACGCGTGAAACGGAGCTTAAAGTTGTTTTTTTAAAAAATCTTTCCATGCATCGTTAGATTCAAATTACGTCGCGAGAAGTTTGAAATATCGATTTTTCATTAATAATAATGCTCGAAAGTTATTAGAAGAGTTTTTTTTCAGTAAAATTTCGTTTTTTTTTTTATTGTATAAAATAAATTTACCGTTTTTATCTTTTTGAATACTTATGAATTTGTTCGAAATTCTCTCTCTCTTTTTTTTCGTCAAATTTTGAGAAGCGAATGAGAAAAGTCTTCAACATTGGATAAGGTTATAGAATGCATTGAAAAAATTTGCATTGAAAAACGGGAATTTCCGAAAAAAAAGGGAAATTCTAAAAATAAAAAATCTTAACTTATTCAAAGAAATCAACGAATTCATTTGATTCGAAAAGAGAAAGAAAACTTCCGATGATTCGTTCGAAAATTTTTCTTTTTTAAGCAATTTTTTTTTTTTTTTTGTAACTTTTCAGCATTGTCATCATTCAAAATCAAAGCTTTGAAAATCTTTTCAGTGGATAATTTTTCTCAGATTTTTTATTTAATTTTGAAGTGCTTATAATTCTCAATTAATCACACTTTTGACTTTAAATGTATACGTGAAAAATCCTCATGGCAACGCACATTGCAGCTCAATTTCTTCATTTACCGATAAAACCATTTAATAATAAAAAATAAAAAAATTAAAAAAATCGTACTTACGTTGAGATTGCGAGACTCCGGCAACTCTTGTGCGTGTTCTCGGCGTTCTCTCGGTACTCACGGCCGCATTCATGTCCGGCGATCTGTTGGATCGGGCTGCAATGATCGATCGATCGGTATAATTAGATCATCCGGATCGAAGATATTTTTAATACGATTTCAAAAAATTAATCAACTGGCAATTGTATCTTCGTGGGGAAAAAAAAATCGATGAGTGTTAATCAAGATTAGAGGATTTTATACATAAATATATCAATCAATCGATAGTGGAGTTTCAATTGCCATTACTTTGGCAAGTTTTTTTTTTTTTTACAAAATACTATAATGCGCAACAGCATTTATATTAAAGACGATGAGAAGATTACTTTTTAACAGAGCTGGGCAGTACTTCAAGTACCCAGTACTTGCGATGTACTGGAAGTACAGTACTTGAAGTACAAAGTACATCAAAAGTATTTCAAGTATTGTACTTAAATTTTTAAGTACTTGACCTGTACTTCAAGTCTTGTACTTAAAATTTCAAGTACATGTCATGTACTTAAAGTACTTGTACTTAAATTTTCAAGTACATGGCATCTACATTAAGTACTTGTACTTTAAGTACCAGTACTTCAAGTACTTGTACTTAAAATTTCAAGTACTTTTCTGTACTTCAAGTATTTTTTCAAGTACCAAGTATCAAGTACTTTTGAATACGTTTTGCCAATGGTCGCATGTATAATATGCCTTTTAATATATAATTAAGGAACGTTCCGCGCAGCGATGCCGTGAGACGAATCGAGTTAATCCTAGAATGGTAACCTTATTTTTTTTACCTATTATGGTAACCCGGGGTGACCGAACAACCCAATTTTGAAAAATTCATATCTCCGGTAAAATTTCACAAAAAGGGTTCAATTTGGGCTCATTCTTTGCGTTTTTTTAATGCAGAATCACGTGAGCCTACGGAAATTTTGCTTGAAGTCGGAAAAGTTAGTAAAAAATGAGGTAAAAGGGTAAAAAACATTGAAAATATCGTAAAAAAGACTTTTTTGATTGAATTTGCAATATCTTCGTTGATTTTTATCGAAATTGAACAGAACCAACGGCATTATAAAGTGAAAATATAAAGTTTTGAGACAGGTAGCTTAGTTTTACTCGATTTTCGAAAAAGTCTATTTATTTCGGGAATCGAAGTCTGGGAATTAAAAAAAAGTCGAAATATTGACTTTTACCGCCAAAATTGGTGTAACAACGCCAAATTATGTGGAAATCGAATGAAACCAACTCTATTTTTAAGAGGAAAGGTAATTATAAAAGATATGTAAAATATATTTTATATTTATGTTACATGTTTATATGTACTTATATTCCATTTGACATAGAGAGAGAATTCGACAAATAGTGCCATGAGAGATTGAGCATTGACTTTGATTTATAATTCTTCGTTTAAATATTTCGGTTTAAATCTGCCTAGCCTGAGTGAATCGCGCAATGTGAAAATATGTGCTGATACAAAAAGTACTCGAATCAAAATCAAATGAGTTTAAAGAGTACGTAACAAATCAAAAATAAGTACTAGAACTTACGAGATGTACGTGAAATGTTGAAAAGTATTTGATACTTGATTTTTGACGTACTTCAAGTACTCGGTACTTCAAGTACTCAGTACTTCAAGTAATGTCGTATTAAGTACTTCAAGTACTTTTACTTCAAGTGCTCAATACTTCAAGTACCTGGCACCTTAAGTACTTCAAGTACTTGGTACTTAAAGTACTCGGTACTTCAAGTACTTGGAAACCTTGAGTACTTCAAGTATTTACGGTACTTGGTACTTGTAATACACGAGTACTTCAAATTCTTAGAGTACTTTGTACTTGAAGTATTTTCCGGACTTTGCCCAGCTCTGCTTTTTAATAATGATAATGCTCAAAAAGTGATAATTAAATTGTTTAAACAAAGCATTGTTGAACAAAATTTTACCTTCCCAACCAAAAGTGACTTTCGTCGACAATATTGCATACTTCATGATAAGATAAAAATCTTTAAACCTTTCTCTTATGCTCTTTATACTCTTCAATGCTCTTTAAACCTTTCTCCGTCACCACAATTGCCGCAAAATCGTCTGCATATTTGATCGCAAAAATCTATTCCTTCCGTTTCAGTTTATATATAAATATGTATATATTTCGTAATTCAACCGGCGTATCGTTAAATGTAATAATTTTTTCGTTGATTATTGTTTTCGAAATGATATTTTACCTCGTCTCGTGGATTCAGTTCCGTGATCGTGATCTTCCAGGGCAGCAATTATAATTAACAATATTTATCAGATCTTGATTTATTTTCAAGCCACGATTGTCGCCACGATATTATAAAATAAATGAATAAATAAATAAATAATCGAATGAATGAATATTCATTTTATTTATTTATTCAGTTTTTTTTTTTTTTTAATATTTACACATTGCACTTACGTGGCGTGGCTCTGATGCGATTCAAGTTGGCATAAATCGTTCTCGCTTGCGCTCGCTTGGCAGCTTGAAGATCGATCGCGCTCGTCGATCTCGGTCCCGGTGTTACACGACCTAGTTTTTTTTTTTTTAATATTTATTAATAAACACGTCGTTAATTATTGAATTTTTACGAAATTGATCTTATATAAAAAAAAAAATCAGACATGCCATCTAAAGTTTCTTATTTTCGAAGCGTCTAAGAGGATTTTGCAGATCGTGGATTGGGAGGAAAAA
Source organism: Rhorus exstirpatorius (assembly GCA_963564615.1). Taxonomy (NCBI): domain Eukaryota; kingdom Metazoa; phylum Arthropoda; class Insecta; order Hymenoptera; family Ichneumonidae; genus Rhorus; species Rhorus exstirpatorius. The sequence continues at coordinate 33,505,567 of OY751318.1, read as the reverse complement.
AAAATCGTTAAAGTGCATCCGATCGGGACCAATGGTCAATGGGCGGGGGGAAGAAAAATTCAAGAACCAAATGTGCCGGGGGATAATACAAAATCCGTGGATATTTTTTTTTGTTATCAAACGACTTTTTTGGTTTTTTGGTTTTTTTTTTTTTCCATGATTCGTTACTGCGACTTAATGCAACGTGGTATTACAGTGATTGTCAGTGGTCTGTCGCTGAAGAATCGGTATTCCGGACTGACGATATGATCGTGGCAGAGAAGGTGTCCGTCTGAGGGGCCCGTGGGGCGGGCTCAAATTTTCCGTACTGCCTGCACTTACGACAGTCTCTTTTCGTTCGTACGTTTTTGTTTCGGCAATTTTGTTTTTTTTTGTTTTTTTTTTTTTGGCAGCATGGAAATAGAAAAAAAAAAGAGAAAATACGGATTTCGTTGATTTTTTTTTATTTATTTCGTTCTCTTGAAAATTTCGAGCGAGATGGAAACACCGAAGGGCAATATATCATGGCGTTCGAGTGTCCTAATATTATTTCATATACTACCTTTAATGGGGGGTTATAACGGGGTCAGAAGTGCTTTTGGCCCCGTTACGAATGATCTACTCAACGCGAATCGATATTACGATCGTCTACGAGTGTAACTCTGAGTGCCCGAATTGTCGTTATCGGAGAGTTCGCGTGTACCCCGAATGAATTTGAGTGTCTCCGCGAGTGACCGCATGGGCTTTCGAATTGCTGCGAGTGCCTTTGAGAAAGTGCGAGGGTCTTTGAGCACCGTAAGTGCCTCTGAGCAAGTATGAGACTGTTCTCGATTGAGTGCCTTCGCGAGTAAGTGCTAATAGCCCTGAATTCAAATATCTTCGAGCAAATTTGAGAATGGTTCGAGTAAAGTGCGAATATTCCGCAATGAATTTGAGTGCATTTGAGTAAGTGCGTCTGCGCTTGAGTTAAATTGTAAGTCTGCAAGTGACTCCGAGCGTGAACGTTCCCAAATGAATCCGAATTCCATCGAGTAAGTGCAAGTATATTTGAGTGAATGTGAATGTCCGTGAGCGACAACGAGCAAGTGCAAGTGTTCGTTGAACGAGCCCAAGAATGTCTTTGAGTAAGCGCGAGGATCTTTGAGCACTGTAAGTGCCTCTGAGCAAGTATGAGACTGTTCGCGAGTAAGTGCTAATGGCCCTGAATTAAAATTTCTTCGAGCAAATTTGAGAATGGTTTCGAGCAAAGTGCGAATATTTCGCAATGAATTTGAGTGCATTTGAGTAAGTGCGTCTGCGCTTGAGTTAAATTGTAAGTCTGCGAGTGACTCCGAGCGTGAACGTCCCCAAATGAATCCGAATTCCATCGAGTAAGTGCAAGTATATTTGAGTGAATGCGAATGTCCGTGAGCGACACCGAGCAAGTGCAAGTGTTCGTTGAACGAGCCCAAGAATGTCTTTGAGTAAGTGCGAGGGTCTTTGAGCACTGTAAGTGCCTCTGAGAAAGGATGAGACTGTTCTCGATTGAGTGCCTTCGCGTTTAAGTGCTAATAGCCCTGAATTAAAATTTCTTCGAGCAAATTTGAGAATGGTTTCGAGTTAAGTGCGAATATTCCGCAATGAATTTGAGTGCATTTGAGTAAGTGCGTCTGCGCTTGAGTTAAATTGTAAGTCTGCGAGTGACTCCGAGTGTGAACGTTCCCAAATGAATCCGAATTCCATCGAGTAAGTGCAAGTATATTTGAGTGAATGTGAATGTCCGTGAGCGACAACGAGCAAGTGCAAGTGTTCGTTGAACGAGCCCAAGAATGTCTTTGAGTAAGCGCGAGGATCTTTGAGCACTGTAAGTGCCTCTGAGCAAGTATGAGACTGTTCGCGAGTAAGTGCTAATGGCCCTGAATTAAAATTTCTTCGAGCAAATTTGAGAATGGTTTCGAGCAAAGTGCGAATATTTCGCAATGAATTTGAGTGCATTTGAGTAAGTGCGTCTGCGCTTGAGTTAAATTGTAAGTCTGCGAGTGACTCCGAGCGTGAACGTCCCCAAATGAATCCGAATTCCATCGAGTAAGTGCAAGTATATTTGAGTGAATGCGAATGTCCGTGAGCGACACCGAGCAAGTGCAAGTGTTCGTTGAACGAGCCCAAGAATGTCTTTGAGTAAGTGCGAGGGTCTTTGAGCACTGTAAGTGCCTCTGAGAAAGGATGAGACTGTTCTCGATTGAGTGCCTTCGCGTTTAAGTGCTAATAGCCCTGAATTAAAATTTCTTCGAGCAAATTTGAGAATGGTTTCGAGTTAAGTGCGAATATTCCGCAATGAATTTGAGTGCATTTGAGTAAGTGCGTCTGCGCTTGAGTTAAATTGTAAGTCTGCGAGTGACTCCGAGTGTGAACGTTCCCAAATGAATCCGAATTCCATCGAGTAAGTGCAAGTATATTTGAGTGAATGTGAATGTCCGTGAGCGACAACGAGCAAGTGCAAGTGTTCGTTGAACGAGCCCAAGAATGTCTTTGAGTAAGCGCGAGGATCTTTGAGCACTGTAAGTGCCTCTGAGCAAGTATGAGACTGTTCGCGAGTAAGTGCTAATGGCCCTGAATTAAAATTTCTTCGAGCAAATTTGAGAATGGTTTCGAGCAAAGTGCGAATATTTCGCAATGAATTTGAGTGCATTTGAGTAAGTGCGTCTGCGCTTGAGTTAAATTGTAAGTCTGCGAGTGACTCCGAGCGTGAACGTCCCCAAATGAATCCGAATTCCATCGAGTAAGTGCAAGTATATTTGAGTGAATGCGAATGTCCGTGAGCGACACCGAGCAAGTGCAAGTGTTCGTTGAACGAGCCCAAGAATGTCTTTGAGTAAGTGCGAGGGTCTTTGAGCACTGTAAGTGCCTCTGAGAAAGGATGAGACTGTTCTCGATTGAGTGCCTTCGCGTTTAAGTGCCAATAGCCCTGAATTAAAATTTCTTCGAGCAAATTTGAGAATGGTTTCGAGCAAAGTGCGAATATTCCGCAATGAATTTGAGCGCATTTGAGTAAGTGCGTCTGCGCTTGAGTTAAAATGTAAGTCTGCGAGTAACTCCGAGCGTGAACGTTCCCAAATGAATCCGAATTCCATCGAGTAAGTGCAAGTATATTTGAGCGAATGTGAATGTGTTTGTTTCAGAGATACACGATTCAATTTAACCAAAATTACGGACTATCGATCGCTCAATCTCAACGGGTCAATCAATTACGTAAACCTAATATTAGAAGAAGAAAAAAAACTTAGTTTTCGCGTTGATCAGAGAACTAACCTGCTCCGGTGATTCCCGGCCTCGTGGCACGGGGACTTATGTTGGTGGATCTCGGTACGGTGTTCAGGCTGTTTATGCTGCCGCTGTTACTCAGCGACATGAGCGAGCGTTTGTAAGTTGCGTCAAGACTGTTCAGCAGTATCTCAGCTTGCTCGGGAAAATGCTCCTTAAACGCCCAGTAAGATCTTGCCGAGAAAATGAGAATAAAATTATAACATATAAATATAAAGTTTAGTTTTTTGTTTTTTTTTTTTTCCCCTGAAAACTTTTATCCTCTCCGTTCGAACGAACAACTTTAACTGAACGATCAAGAAAAAAAGGGGATAGAAAAAAAAATATTGACTCACTTTCGCGCGAATACACGAGCTTCCGCGTCCGAATCAGCGACACCTTTTTTTATCGCATCCTGAAGCACGCTCGCGTGTTTTTGGAGTATCGCAGTCGGCCACGATTGCAATATCAAATTGAGATATTCGCACGATGCGCGGCGTATGTCTTTGCTCTTGTTGCCGAGTGTCGCCGCTATTATCGGTATGAAACGCCCGCTATGGGTATTTTGAAATATGAAACGCAGCGCAACGGAACCCGCTGATGCGACCACCTTGAGAAAGATAAAAAAAAAAAAAAAAAAAATTTCATCACGGCGAGTGTTTGAAAAATCGGCACGATATATTGGATCATTGGCCGAGCTCTGTCGTGTGAAAAGCGATTAGGAAATCCGATGCGCGTCCGTATAATTGAAAAATATTATATATTAAATATATTAAATTATATATAATTATATATTAAATTTATATTAAATTATATATTAAATATATTAAATATTATATATTAAGTTATTAAATTCATAGAATTTCAATTATCCAGAATGGGCACAAAAATATTCCCAAACTTTATCCTACTCGCTCGAAATACTCGAAAAGGCCCATTCGCGAGATCGAACGGAGCGTGAGAATTCAACTGATTTATATCCAGAGCCAGGAGGTCGAAAAAAAAAAAAAACCGAGGAACTATTTTAACCCTTTGAAGCATAGTGACATATTTACTTTCGCTCTGTTTTTCTTCGATAAAAATTTTTTTTTTAGCGCACAACGACGAATGTAAATGTATATTTAGGATGTTAGGAGATTAATTGTTACTGCAATATGACTATTAAGAGTTTGTGTTTCACTTAACGGATGTTAATGATAACTAGAGTAGAAAAAAAAAGCACGTTTTTTTTTTAGATAATAAATGTAATTGTAGCTAATCCGGCAGGTTAACAATAAACAAAAAATGAATTCAGAGATGTTTTTTGGATCGCTGATTACGAATTCGAGCTCGAAATCATCATCGAGTTTTATCTTCGTGAAGCTACTTTGAGCATTTTGGTCCGCCATATTGAATTTATGAATTTTTTAGCTCGGATTCGTAAATAAATTTTTTAATCACGCGCGATCCCAACCGTCGTGAAGATTTCTTCAAAATTTTTCTACTTTTTTTTTTTCCTCTTCGACGAAAAAAAAAAAAACAATCCAGAGTGTCTGGATCGAAGGATTTTTTTTTTCACGAATTCTACTTCAAAGACTGTCAATTTAAGATTAAAAAAAAAAAAAAAGTAAGTAGGCTAAGCGCGTCGAGTCGAAATATCGTTTCTCCGGTAAAGTCGCGTTTATCGATCGACGCGTGGACGTGAAATAATTTCCTATATGGCTGAAAATCGATCGACGAAACTCGTAGATTCGCGAGAGCTGACGATTATTCTCATCTCGTTTCGGGCAAACTCGAAGGCTTTCGCGGGAAGGTCGAGAAGAATTATTCGAGACACGATTTTTACGACGATTCATGGCGCGTATAACCATCAACGTCATCATAATCATCATCATCATCATTATCATTATATCTCCTTCGTTCTCTCCCCTCCCTCGATACCGGCTGATCTTACCTTGGCACTGTTCTGTATGAGGTTCATTAACGAGACTAGAACGGCCTCAACGAAGCCGGCGAATTTGTTCTTCAAATGATGACTTAGAAAGGCCAGGGTTATGCATGCCTCCCTAACGACCTGAGATCTCAGATCCGTGCATGCACCCGCGAAAGGGCGTTGAATTCCCTTCAACAATTCCATGAAGTTTTCGTAATTCATACCACCGGCGACGATTATACCGCGTATCTTTCTCAACTGTGAACATTTTTTTTTTTGTTTTTGTTTTTGTTTTTTTTATTGATCGAATCAATATTTTATTAAGGAGGAATTTATACACGAAAAAAAAAAAAAAAAACGGCAAATTTCGGAAAAACTATCGGAATTTTTTTCAGTCAAGAATTATACACTTTTGAGAATGTTCTCAATTTTTTTGATTCAATTTTTTTTGTTTTTTTTTTTTTTCAAATTGGTGGCGAAAATAACTCGAATACCGATCAACTCGACTTTTTTTTTCTTTCGATTCTTAGTTTTTGTTTTATGGGCAAAATACGAACGAATTTTTGCTTGAAAACCGCTAGATTGATTTTGTCAAAAATCGAAATTTTTTCAATCGGCTGTGACAAAAACTGGGCAGTAGATATCTATTTTTTTTTGTCCTGTTTTGATTTTTTTTTGTTTCAGATGATTTCTGACCAATAGCCGCTGGGGTACCGTTTTTTTTTTTCGGATTTTTCTACGGCACTCGCGTCAATTTATGAAAGTTTTTTTAATTACAAAAAATTGGGAACAATTTTGAAAATATATATGTTTGATTGGAAAAAATTCCGATCCGATAATTCAAATAGTTTTCCGGGAAAAAATTTCCCCGATATCCTTTCTTTTTTTTTTCGTTTCTAGGTTTTTCTCCTCGAAGCGGTATTCAGATTTTTCGGGTCGAAAAAAAAAATTAGCTATCCAAGGATTCTTGACTCATGGGATCGTCCAGTAAAAAAAAATGAGATTTTTAAGAACTTGGGAATGGAATACAAAATCTGAAGTAAAAATCAATAACTCGGAGAAAACTTTGATCTTTAAATAATAATAATAATAATATCGAAAAGTTATTAAATTTTTACAAAATTAAGCACAATTTGAGCACGGTCCTCTTTGTTAATTAAAAAAATTTCGCCACAAACTATGACGGGTCAAAATAATTTTTTTCTTGCCACGCTAATTTTTTAATTACATAAAATTATTCGACACGATAATTCTTTTAATTTTTCAAACGTTATTTTAAAAAAATTATTAACACTGTGTTATTGTTATTTTATGCAGGAAAAAAAAAAGGGCGCGCAAATTAGAAATTTGCTTCCTCGTCATTTTATTTCGCTCGCAAAATTGCCTCTCTGTGAGGAAGCCAAAATCGAAGAACTCACTTTCTCACGGAGGAAGCTTTGCGAGCAAAATAAAATGAATGCGAAAGTACAAATTTCTAGTTTGGACGCCTTTTTTTTTCATTTTCAGTGTCAGAAAAAATCGAAGAATCAAAAAATTTGTGCTACGGGTCATAAAAAATTTATATACGGATCGAATATTGCCAGAACGCGTTTTTATTCTTTCTTTTTTTTTTTTTTAATACTTACGCTATCGGTCCTCTGTTTCCAGTCTTTTTTGTCGTCACCTATCGTGTCGCTAATTATCTTCATTTGCTCCTCGAGATCCTTGGCCGAGAACAATTTAACCGGTGGAACGTCCTCGAATGCAGTTAAGAATGATTCCTCGTCCACTGCACCGGCTTGACCTAAATTAATTCAATTTTTTTTTTTTTTTTCTAATCGAGTGGAGACTGTTCTTTTTTGTTCTTCAAATATATTTGCAGAGATAATGATTTTCGCTAATTTTTCGTTTACACATGAACAAGCACACGGTCTTAAAAATTTGAGTTCGCGAGGGGGGGGATCCGTGCCATTAAAAGTCAGTCGAGATGGAACTGTGAGAATTAGCAAAAATTATGTACGATGAAGGAATAAAAACAAACAAAAATGTGCCAAAGCTACGACGAGCATTAATAACGTGGAAAAAAAAATAATAATGATTATTGTGAATAATGATGCGATTTTTACGCAAAAGCAGTGAACTCCGTTGTCGTTGATTATTCGTGAAAGAAGAAGTACCGATTAATTTTTTTTTTTTTTAACACATTTACCAATTAAATTAGTCTCGCTAATTTCTCGAACGGACGATGACAATGAGGGGCGTGGGCTAATCGATCGTCCGTGAAGAGGGAAACGTAAAATATTAGCGTGACGAACGAAACAAATCGAGCATCAAATCGATCAGTACTCTCAAGATGTTTTTTTATTTTTATTTTTTTATTGAATTCAGCCAATTTTTAAGGATGTGTCGGACGTACCTTCCCGACGAGAAGTGACTTGCGTCGACAATATTGCATACTTCATGATAAGATAAAAATCGGAAAAAATTAAACCACAATAAAGACGATAAGAAGATTACTTTTTAATAATAATAATGACCAAAATGCTCAATAAATTGTTTAAACAAAACATTGTTTAGCAAATTTTACCTTCCCAACCAAAAGTGACTTTTGTCGACAATATTGCATACTTCATGATAAGATAAAAATCGGAAAAAATTCAACCACAATAAAGACGATAAGAAGATTACTTTTTAATAATAACAATGCCCAAAAGTTATCAATAAATTGTTCAAACAAAACATTGTTCAACAAATTTTTAGGGAATGTTTTTTTTTTTTGTCACGTGAAATGAATTCGTTGATTTTTCCGACTACACGTGAATTTTTTTCAAAAATTTTCTTATCATTTCGAAATTTCGGTTTTCGGAATTTTTTTTTAATTTTGAAAAATGAAGGAAAAATCGTGAATTTTGAATATGTTTTTCGTGAAAACGTTGTTTATTACAATTAAGAAGTTTCCGGGGCATTGAACGAATAGTTTCGTAAATAAAACCTTTACAAATTTCTTTTTAATTTATTTTCTTATCATTTTGAAATTTCGGTTTTCGGAAATTTTTAAATGTTGTATCTACGAAACTATTCGTTCAATGCCCCTGGAAACTTCTTAATTGTAATAAACAACGTTTTTACGAAAACATATTCAAAATTCACGATTTTTCCTTCATTTTTCAAAATTAAAAAATTTCGAAAACCGAAATTTTAAATTGATAAGAAAATTTTGAAAAAAATTCACGTGTAGTCAGAAAAATCAACGAATTCATTTCACGTGTCAAAAAAAAAAAAAACTTTCCCCAAAAATTTGTTAAACAATGTTTCGTTTAAACAATCTGTTGATAACTTTTTGGCATTATTATTATTAAAAATTAATCTCCTTATCGTCTTTATTGTGGTTGAATTTTTTCCGATTTTAATCTTATCATGAATTATATCGTCGACGAAAGTCACTTTTGGTTGGGAAAGTAAAATTTGTTAAACAATGTTTTGTTTAAACAATTTATTGTTAACTTTTTGGCATTATTATTATTAAAAAGTAATCTTCGTAACGTCTTTATTTTGGTTGAATTTTTTTTTCGATTTTTATCTTATCATAAAGTACGCAATATTGTCGACGAAAGTCACTTTTGGTTGGGAAGATACGTCCGATACATCCTTAATAAATTTACCGAACGAATCAGCGAATCTGCAATTTTTATTTTATTTATTTATTTTTTTTTTTCATTTTTTATCAAGAGTAATTTGGGTTTTTCGTCGTTTTTTTGTTGTTTTGTTTTGTTTTAGTTCGTTAGTTCATGTATACCTGTCGTCGATTTGACGGAGGGAACTCTTTTGATGGACGCTGCCCTGTTGATCGTCGATGATGCGATACCGCGTTGAGCTGTCATGCCAAGCGTGATTCAGGTTTTTTCGCGATTAATAAATGAACAAATGTGCGAATAAACAAACAAACAAAAAACAGACAACGGCAGATCGAAATGAAAAGCCAAGAAAATTAATTCGCCCAAAATAATTGAAATTTTCAATAATAATTATTATTTTAATGAAAATTGCGTAAAAAAAAAAAAAAAATTAATATTGCTCAGGCTGAAACAAAGCGGGATTCTCGGATAATTCTTAAATGTGCAATGGATCAAAGATGAAAACGATGATTTTTGGATATGGAAAATTGTTTATAAATCGATCGAAATGAATTTTAATGTTACACGCTAAGAATATAAATTGAAAAAATATTTCATAATTGCGAGATTGTGAAAGCAATTGGGGGGGGGAAAAAAAAATAATTTTCAACTTAAAAAAATTTGCAAAAAGGTACCAATGAAATTCAAATTGAATGCAACGATGCGGTATACTCGAAGGAAAAAAAAAAAAGACGCAATTAATCGTAAATGGGGGAGCTCCTGGCGACATAGCTGGTCGTGCAAGCGATTGAAAATTTACACGATTCGAATAAAAATAAATAAATTAAAATTGCTTGCGGGTGAAATTGAGATTTTTTTTTTTTGCGAATAACAAAAATTACACGAGGACAAAATCAATTTTTACTGCAAATACGAACTATTGATTCGTACGTTTTTTTTCTCGCATCATCATTAGTTGCAGCGAAAGATAAATTACCTTGTGTGCTCAGAGGCGTTTTAGCCGGACCAAATTGGCTTCTCTTCGGCGGAACGCTAGTCATTTTTTTAATCGGTGCGGACTTGATCTACAAAAATTAATACACACTCCGTATATTTCATAACGAAACGATAATATCACATCTCGCTCGTGACCCACAAATTTGCATAGAAATAATTTTTATCGATCCTCGGGTCGGGCTACAAAAAAAAAAAAATGAGTGCAAAGATTGTTCAAAATTTATGAACATTCGCAAAAAAATTTACAAAATCGTGTCCACTGTGATTGAATTTTTCAAAATTACGTATCGCAAAATTTGAATCTCAGAAATTTTCAAGCTATCGCTAATCGTCCACTCCAAAATTCAAACTGACCCAAAAAGCGAGTTTCACAAAATTCAGAATGATCGGAATCATTTTTTAGGAAAAAAAAATAAAAAATAACGCAGTTGCAAAAAACGAGATTGAAAAAAAAAAGCGAAATTTCGAAAATACACGATTTAAATGTAAAAAAAAAATAATAATAAAAAAGTAAATAATAATTTCACAATGAATCGTGAAATTTGCGACGATTCGCCACGGGCCAAGACTGCACAAACCGCTGAAACGAGTGAACGTGAATATATTTTTTTTTTTTTTTTTCACCGTGGCTAATCGTCGCGACTAACACGACTCAATGACTCACCGATCTGTCAGGTTCATCGGTATCTTTGCCAACTGTAACAGACGCAAAAAAAAAAAAAAAAAAAACTCTCATGAGCAAAGAATGCCATGAAAATTAATTAAAAAAAAAAAAAAAATTCTTTTTCGTCCGCTCGCTCGAACTTTGGAAACAAAAAATTTCGTCCCTTTAATTATATGATTTATTTGTACCTAAATCGGGATACAACCAGGGGGGCTTGTGAACGTCACAGTGACATCCACGAGCCCGTGCACCCGGATGCTTAACGATGTTGTCCCACTGTAGGATCCAGGTGCTCGACGGATCCCACAATTTTTTGTCGATGCTCGGATACTTGACGAGACCACGATGCGAGCATCGATGCCCGTTCGTCATTATTATATCCGAATCGTTCATCGCGATCACTTTCACTCAAATTTGTTTATTCAAAGAACGAAGAGTAAAAAAAAAAAAAAAAAAAAAGAAAAAAAAAACAGACGATAAAAAAAATTCGTTTTACACATTTTTATTGACTGAAAAAGATTTACGAAAAGAATTTTTTGTTTAACGACGACAAGTTTGATTTTTTTTTTTAATTTATCGAGCACTCGTATCGGCTCGAGGATACTCTTTTTTTTCCCCCCAATCGACGGCTCTTTTTCCACGGACTATCGATTGCAAAACAAAAGTTGAAAGTAAAAAAAAAAAAATAAAAAAATATCGACAAAGCGACGAAAAAAATAAGTTTGAGTATTCGATGACATTATTGTTAATGTGAATTTATTTTCTTTGCGCGTGACAAGTCGATCGAGGAAATGAAGAAAGTGTGAAATTCTTATCGTGGCACCGATAAATTTCACGATGATAATTATTTATTTATGCATGCACGGGGCATTCCGCGTGAAATCGACCTGACGCTCTCAGAATCGATGCTAAGCTTGCGAATTGTTTTTGCTAATTGGTAATTTGAATGGGTAATTTTTTTTTTTTTTTAGATTTCTATTCGAAAACGTTCATGAATTAGCAGCCCACATTATATAAATTCAGTTTATCGTAGCTCGGAAATTATTCATCGTGCAAAAAATAGTTGAGTGTAAAAAATTTTTAGTTTTATGTAAATTTAAAAGTTGTAATATGAAAAAAAAATATATGGAGGCTGCTGAGAGTTTAAAAAAACATTAATTTTGTGAATTTTTCTCGAACGTTAATTTTTTTTCGCCAAAAATTTCAGAAAAACTCATCTTTTAGTGTAAAAGAACGTGTAAAAAAATCAATCAGGGCTTGGATTCCGTTTGGAAGTTACGATTTTTTTCCCTGAATTTATTTTAAAAAAAAAAAACAACTTTTTCTGGCACGTAAAGTGCACTCTACAAAATCAATGGAAACAAAGCTCATAATTATACAATACAAAGTCTGTATCTGAAGAATACGAAATATATTTTTTGAAACGAAATGGAGTAAAAAAATTCGTGACTTTTAAACGAAATCCGAGGCCATAACGAATTTTACACATGTTTTTATACATGAATGATAAGAGGAGTATTCTCGGAAATTTTGAGCGAATAAAAAAGTAAAATTTTCGAGAAAACTGAGATATTAATGTTTTTTTTTTTTTCCAACTTTCGGTAGCATCCAATTTTTTTTTGTATATTATAGCTTCAAAGTTCATTTGAAACTAAAACATTTTTTTTACATTCCCAACCAAAAATTTGATCCGAACAAAATTTCAGTACTTCGCTGTGTGAAAAAAATCTTCAAAAAATCAACTATATTGAAGATATTTGAAACCCCGATTTTCAATAGTGATAATGATGCCAAAAAGTTATTAACAAATTCGTTAAAAAAAAAATCGTTCAACAAATCTTCAGTAATTTTTTTTTTCCCTTCACATAAAATGAATTCATTGATTTTTTCCAATACGCGTTATTTTTTTCAGTATTTTCTCTTATTGATTTTTTTTTTATTCAAAAAATTTGGCGAAAAATCTTAAATTTTCGATATTTTTTCGTAGAAAGTTAAAAATTTGCGGATCATTGAATAAAATAGTTTCATGTATAAGACTTTGAAACCTTTGAAAACAGGAATATAAAAAAAAATCTATAAAAAAATTTACACGAATATAAAAAAAAAGGTGAACTAATTCATTTGATTTAAAAAGAAAAAAAAAAATGTCTCATTACCGTTTAAAATTTTTTTGTAACCAATTTTTTAAATGATTTTTCGACATTATTATAATTCAAAATCAAAGCTTTTAGAACCACCCTCGATAAATGATTTTTTTTTTTTTAGATTTTCATTCCTGAAATCTTTTGACCGTGAATATATACGCGAAATATCCTTAATTGAAATTATATTACTTGAGTTGCTTACATCTGAACGTCTTTAAATAAAAATCTGCAAACAATCACATATTTATTACCCAACAAGAACATTTTACAAAATTTGAACCGACTCTGAGAACGTCAGGGTTTCCGGTCAAGTCGATTTAACGTGGAACGCCACATATATACACACATAGATTTTATATATATATATATAATACATATATATATCTATAACTGTTATAAAATCGTGTAACGTGTTCTAACGTACAAAGGAAAAAATATTTAATAGTAGTCTAATAAATATATCAACGTCTATGCTTTCCTCGCTGAATTTATCGCTGTAGATAATATTGTAAATATAATGGGGGGGGGGCTGTGAAAGTGCGTTTCCTCGGTTGTTACATTGTGCGCGATCAATCTTTGCTCACGTCTCACAAAGTATGCAACGAACGAAATTCGTTAATTGGATTGATCTAATTAATTTTCAAACGACACATTGCAAACAATTGTTACGAAAATTTTTTTGAAATAATGTCAAAAAAATAATTCAGCGAAAGAAAAAAAAAAAAAATGTATTGAAAGAAATCGCAACGGAAAATTTTGGTGGTAATTTGGACCGGGCAATACATTTAATCTTTTCGAGTCTCATAGTGGCCTTAATTAACAAAAATTTTAATGAAAAATCACCAATTAAAAACTAAGCGAAGCAATTTCAATTGAATTAAAGCCAAGCAGAATTACTCGTAGTTTGTTCGGTTGAAAATACTCCGAGTATTTTTGTAATTAACTAGCTGAAATTACAATTACTTCGAGTGATTGTAATTATTTGAAAAAAAAAAATTATTTCGAATAATGACAATTATTTTTAAATATTACAATTATTTTCAAGTAATTTTTGTTATTTAAAAAAATTACAATGGTTTTGAATAATTGTAATTATTTAAAAATAAATACAATTATATATCGAGTGAATATAATTATCTTGAAAAATATTACAATTACTTCGAGTAATTGTAACGATCGGTAGAAAGAAATCTGATGAAAATTATGGCTCGTAGTTATAGCGAAGCGCCGTTGAGTTGACGGACCAGAACTAAAATATTCATAGGCGTTAATTTGGACAATCACAGAAGATGCAATTTCGAGATCACTGGCCGATTAATTATAATGAGTACTGAAGATTTTTCTTATCCATTATAACATGGACCGTGAAAATTACGCTTTTCGATAATTGTGCTTTTTTTTTTTTTTCATGTACTTTGAATTTTTTATTCGAACAAAAGATGCATGCACTTTTTTGCATCACTAAAATTAAATATCGTTTTCGCTGTGGTACAATAAAGCAATTTTGTTCGTATTACGATGCTTACTTTCGAAATATGATGCTTCAGGGACTTTCCGATATAATATCACCGTGTTCTTTATCTTCGGCCTAGCGTGAACTCTTCATTAGTGCAAAACAATACGAAAATGAATCAAGAGTCAAATATAATCGTGTATGTGAAAGTTTAAAAATTGTCGATTGTAAAAACTTTAAAAAAATCAGTGTAATTTTCATGATTGAAATGATTTTTCTTCAGTCCGGCTTATCGATGAAAATAATGATGAATTTCAAACTTTACGCAATGCTTTCGATTGCGCCGATGAACAAAATTTGCTTCGCTAATTTTCATTCCCTTCTTCGGAGCATTCTTTCTGGTCTGAATTTAAGAATTCCCATTTGAAGCTACTGATTTACTCACTTTTGTAGTAAAATGTTTTTTTTCATGAAATTAAAATTTGCAGATTTAGACCAGAAACAAAACTTACCAAGAGGATTTGGATAATCGGTGTAAACTGAATTTTCCGAAAGAAAAAAAAAAAAGTCTTAAAACGTTCCCAAGGCAAGAAAATATTTTAAAAATTTCAACAAATGATATTGAAAGTTTTCAAAGGCTTTGCGCTTTTTTAAATTCACAATCGGCTGTTGTATTTTTCAAAAAAGCAGTATTTTCAAAAAACAAAAAACAAAAAAAAAGACAAACAATTCAACCGCCGATTCTAAAAATTACAATATCTGGTCAAATTTTTAACATTTATTTCTTGAAATTTGTATTGAACATCCAGTTGAGAATTTTGACTCGAAAAATATTTCAATCGTGGCTATAGCAAACTCCAAATGTTTTTTCTCGATCTCGGGGACGTTACACGAGGATTTTTTTTCCCCTTTTTATTTACAAACAGCTCGAAAGTCGAATTTTGATATTGTTTTTTTTTTTTTTTTTTTTTTCGTACCACATAACTCATCAACCGTGACTTTTTTTTACTCATCTTATCATATCTTTGTGGAAATCTTTATAAATGACTTTTTTTTTTTTGTACGAAGATAAAAAAATTGATTTCAATGATCCGAATGAAAACGCATAAATTATAAAAAAAAAACCGCCGCAATGTCTACACGAGAAATGTGCACTTGCTAATTGTGAATATGAAAAAAAAAAAAAAAAAAAAAAAAAAACAAAAAAATTTGATGTAATAACAGCAATTTGCATTCCGTACTACTTCATCACGATATCATTAGAGTTACATGCCTATGGTCTCTCTGATGATAATTTTCTTCTTCAATGTGCGTATGATAATTCGTATACAAATATGACGGGTAATGTTGTTGATATATATATATATATATGTATATGAATGTATATGTATGTATATGAATATATATGTATATATATATCAATACATATGTATATATATGTATGCGTAATATGGATATACAAAGTTCGCCAACACCGCGACAGAGAGATTAGAATCTCGAGTCAACGGAGCGAGAAATCATTCGCATTTTGTTTGACGGGCAAAAAAAAAAAATCGAGATGTCACATTGTTCGAGAAAATTCGACAACAAATTGGCTACATTTCATAATTTTCTTTTTTTTTTTTTTTTTTTGCATTATCTTGCAAGAACCATTCGACAATCGATTGGTTATTAAAAAAAAATCTTTCCTAAAGCTTTATAGCAGAAAAATATTTAAGCATTTCTTTTGCCTAAATTTTTTTTTTTTTAAAGTTCAATAAATTGATGGGTCAACCGTTTTTTTCTCCCCCCCCCCCCCCCAAATTCGACTGAAACGCAAGGATACATTGTTTTAGCAATATCAAGAAAGAAAAAAAAACTAATTACGCTAGGATAAGCAGATTTTTTCAAGAAGTTTCAACAATTTGCAAGTCAATGATTTTCAAAGTTATTCGTGCTTTTCTTGCGAGTATCCGTCGATTTAATGCTCCCCCCTCCACTCGCCCCTCATTTTGTCGCGTGAAGCGATAAATAAATTGCGGATTCTTTCGAGGTCGCGTCAGTAAACGCGCTCGTCGTTTCTACTATTATTTCACAACGGCAGAAAATTATTTTGTTACATACGAAAAATGACGAATTCGATTTTTTTAATTTGTTTTCAGATTTTTTTTCCGGCTTCTTTTTCCCGCGCAATGTAAAAATCCACGTATACGTAAAATCGGGCGGGGATTGAAAAATACATTTTAATTTCCTTTCTCCAGGAGGAAGTTTTTTTTTTTTCTCGTATGAGGGACATTAAAAAAAATAAAAAATTTAAAAAATCTTAAAAAAAAACGACAACTGAGACGAATTTTGAGCTACCGAGCTAAATTTTGTTTTTAATCAACACAGACCAGGAAACTATAGAGGATGCTTTGGGTGTATCGAATATAGCGAGAATTGATTAATTATAGAATTCAAATTTTCTTTTGAAAATTCAAGAACCAAGTAAGTATGAACCAAAGTATAAGCTTGGACATTAATTTTTCATAATTTTATCCGGCTCGCAGTGCTTCCTCCATGAGGAAGTCAAAGTTGAAAATTCCACTTGTTAAAAGAGCGAGCCGTTGCGAGAGAGAGAGAGAGAGAGAGAGAGAGAGAGAGAGAGAGAGAGAGAGAGAGAGAGAGAGAGAGAGAGAGAGAGAGAGAGAGAGAGATAAAATAATGAGGAAGCAATGTACAAGTTTTTTTTTTCTTTCTTCCCACCCTAACTGACACTTTTCACGGAAACTTAACAATATTGTGAGGTTAGGTCTCATTCGAATCACGATATTTAATTCGTGTTATTATTGTCGTTGTCACCAATACCCGAAAAGTGGCTAGAAAAATATGGCGAACTTTCGGGGACTTATTGTTGGAAACTTGTTTTTTTTTTCGAGGTTATGTAACCCAACTCTATCCAACTTGCTCATTTAACATACTCATCGATTCAGCGAATGAAAACATACGATTTTAATTACTTTTTAATTGAGTTTCAAGCGCATAACCGTTTTTGTTTTTTTTTTTTTTTTTTTTTTTTTCATTTTGCATTTTATTGAATTACAATATTCGCGATAGACCGAATTTGATCAACGCAGTTTCGTGCACGACCGATCAACAAGATGGCGACTTTTTCGCGATTCTTCGGGGAAACCATTGACAGTGACCGACAATTTCGAGATATTCTTTTCGTTTTTTTTTTTCCTTTCAATAACTATCGTTTTTTTTTTTCACTTTTTACAATATATTGCGAATTTTATTTCCGTAATTAGCAATTTTGTCGAAAAAAAAAAAAAAAAAATAGCTCAAGGGTGGAAATTCTAAAATCGTCTTTCGAAGTGGAAATAAAAGAGGGGATGACCGATCGGGAACCGAAAACTTTGTTTTGAGATAGATCAGAGAGAGAGAGAGAGAGAGGGATGAAGGAAAACGATTAAAACGAATCGAGTCCGGGTATGAATATATTCTCTCGGATTTTGTTGTCGCGCGTGTGGTACACGAGAGGTAGCTCGACTGACCCATTTCACGGGGACGTGAAACAAGCGAGAGCCGTACATTCGTCGTACAAACACACACACACACACACAACTGCGGACTCTCCCCCGCCCCGATAAATCGTCCGGTACTTTATACCGCGAAAGTGGTATATGTGGTACATTAAGGGGGTTTTGCTCGTAAAATCTAATACGTTAGAGAAAAAAAAAAATACAAAAATGTTCGTTTGCGATTATTCTTCTTTACTCATAGAGGAAGCTTTTTGGGTGACTTTTTTTTTCGATCAAAGTGTTAAAAAATGGTTATAACTTTGTTTTCATTGTGTATTATATAATTTTTTCAAATTCCCAGCTTGAAAAAAAAAAATCAAGCTTTCAGAGTACACACAATAAACACACATTTTTCGCTAGCCCAGTGTACACACTGCCCCCCCCCCCCCCCCCCCCCAGATGGCTTCTTCTCTATGGGTACCTTATGCAAGGGGAGTGGAGGCTTTGCCGAAATATCGATTTTTTGTTTCGTAGAAACTTGGGACAACATAACTCGCGTTCGACTATCCCGAATCCGCAACTTTGTTAAATACGAAAAATCCGTTAATGTTTCTTTCTTTAATTTCTCGGTATCTTAATTTGTAATTATAATTTGATGCCGAATCGAAGACAATTTTGTATGGTAAACGATTAATCCTTCCCCGCTGGGTAACGGATTTTTAAAATCTCAGCTCCGGCCACATAATTTATTAATTATCCGAGTTTTCCGATGAGACAATTTTTTTTTCTTCTTTTTAAGGATGTATACGTACCTTCCCAACCAAAAGTGACTTTCGTCGACAATATTGCATACTTTATGATAAGATAAAAATCGGAAAAAATTCAACAACAATAAAGACGATAAGAAGATTAATTTTGAATAATAATAATGCCAAAAAGTCATCAATACATTGTTTAAACGAAACATTGTTTAACGAATTTTTGGGGAAAGTTTTTTTTTTGACACGTGAAATGAATTCGTTGATTTTTCTGACTACGCGTGAATTTTTTTAAAAAAATTTTCTTATCAATTTGAAATTTCGGTTTTCGGAATTTTTTTTAATTTTGAAAAATGAAGGAATAATCGTGAATTTTGAATATGTTTTCGTAAAAACGTTGTTTATTACAATTAAGAAGTTTCCAGGGGCATTGAACGAATAGTTTCGTAAATAAAACCTTTACAAATTTCCGAAAACCGAAATTTCAAAATGATAAGAAAATTTTGAAAAAAAATTCATGCGTAGTCAGAAAAATCAACGAATTCATTTCACATGACAAAAAAAAAACATTCCCTAAAAATTTGTTAAACAATTTATTGATAACTTTTGGGCATTGTTATAATTAAAAAGTAATCTTCTTATCGTCTTTATTGTGGTTGAATTTTTTCCGATTTTTATCTTATCATGAAGTGCGCAATATTGTCGACGAAAGTCACTTTTGGTTGGGAAGGTACGTCCGATACGTCCTTAAATTCTTCAAGATGAAGCAATTTTCATTTTGAAGAAAATTTATTTTCACCGTTCGATTTGCATGAATTATTTACGTTATATAAACGGTAAAGGAAAATTTATGGGAAAAATTATGTGTATTAAAAAAAAAAAAAGTTAAAAATTATAAAGAATAGGAATAATTTTTTCGAATATTTATTCAACAGTTTTTATCTTCTTTAATTATTGATTGATAACTTTCGATTATTTTCGATTATTCGATTCGATTCGTTATTTTCGAGACTCAATATATTCTTGTCAATTTTTCTTCAATTTTTTAAAATTGAATTTGGGTCGACTAAAATACGATTATCGGACTGAAATTCGGACGAAACGTGCAACGGTTCTCTCCGTTCTATGTGATTTTTTGAAAAACATCGAAAAATGTGCAAAAAATGTTATCCACGAAACCGAGTAACTTTTAAGGGCATATACTCTATTGAATTTTTAATTTTTTTTTTTTTTTTCGAAAAATCATACGAAAACGAAATTGTGAAAAAAAAATTAATGTAGAATGTTGCAGACTTTTCGAAAAATATATGCGAATTTTTACTATCGAATCGATCGAATAGATTGAATAAATCAGCAATAAAAAAAAAAGCAAAACAAAAATTGACTTCACGAGAAAAAAAAAATGTAAATAAGAAAATCGATTTTCCCCCCCCCCCAAGTACCCAAATTACAATTTTCCATCGTTACGATCAACAGGAAAAAAAAAAAACGGTTAATTCCTTGAGTACTTTTTTAACGAACAAAAAATGGGGCATCGTAGAAGAATCGTCGAAAATTGGGAATGATTAATTGAAAAACGTTTTTCTGGACATATCGTACGTTCGAAATTCCCGCCATTTTTTTTCACTACTAGAAACATCGTGTTCTCAGTTGTAAAAACATATTTTCATCGTCACCAACACCTCAATCAATGTATCTGTTACGCTACCGATGCTCGTTGACAGTTCTCAAACATTTATCACTCTCCCTTTCTCTCTCTCTCTCTCGCACCCTCCTCCTGCACGCATCACAAACGTATTTTTTTTTTTTTCACATAACCTAAAAAATCGCGATTTCACGAAGAAAAAAAAAAAAAAAGAACGATTCGCGACGTAAAAAAAAGCGCGTGACTCTCTTCGCGATTGTACTTCTACAAATGGCAAACAAACAACGCTCTTCGAATCTTCATTCGATCGAAAATACGAGATAACAAGGAGAGCCCGGTGTGCTTGCCCCGGTGGCTTGCTACGGTGGCACCAGCAATGCTAGTATACTATAGAATGTTTGAGGCAACTCGTGTGACGCTCAACGATTCGTTTCGTTCCGTAGAGAACGTTGCGTTCGAAAGAAAGAGAGCAAGCGAGAGACAGGGAGAGAGAGAGGTGAGCGAGTGAGTGAGAAAAGAATATAAACACACGAGCTGGAGAAAAAGATAAAATAAAATGACGGTGGGGGGGATATTGTAAGAGAATAAGGGAAGGGGAGCCTTACCCTACCGACGCCAAGTTGGAGGGGTCGCGGATAGTTACATCGATGCGAAATTTTTTTGTCGCAAACAGCTGACAAATAAGATGAGAACCAAACGATCAATCGTTTGGCTGTGAATATGAGAAAATCAATGGCAATTTTACGATATTAATTGTTATTAATAATCAACGAATTTTCGTTGATAATTCCGAATCTGAATCAATCGGGGCAGTCTGACAGCAATTACAGGGTTTTTATTTTTATCGCAGTAACGGTAAACGAAAAGCCGATGCCAATCAATCCAACTTAGTTTTTTCGCGTCGAAATTTAATTTTCCGTCTTGAACCTTTAGGGAAGACTGGTGGACCTTTGTTTCATTCTATCAAGTGCAGCGAAAACCAAATTGGTTGTATTTTAGGAAATCGAGAGGAAAAAAAAGATAAAATAAATCAATGAAAATCTGTAATCTTCGTTTTGGTTACTTTTTCCCCTAGCATTTTTTTTTTTTTTTTGCGAATATAATGACTGGGGAGTTATAAAATCATCAGACAGGACAATTTCATAGTGAACATAAATTTTAAAAAGTGAAATTCTGCAGCACACGCTTGATGGGACAGAGTAATTAAAGTTTGCGATTCACCGGATAATTTGCTAATTACAATAAGCCGTTAAAACGAGGACGATAATTTTCGGTGAAAATCATGCGAAGAGTCTCGGGGGCGCCCGATAGAGGCCTCTGCCGTGTTCACGCATCGACAGTTCTGCTACGAGACTGTGATTTTTTTATTTTTATTTTTTTTCTACTTTCCTTCGCCTCGTTGCCCTCAAGTATCGTTTCTCTGCGCGGGAACGCGAATAATGCGACGACTATAGGAGAGTACGTGACGAATTTACAGTGTGTGTTGCTCGGGTCGTTTATGCGATCCACGATTATAATTCGGTGATTTGTAAGCAGATTTTTTTTTTTTCCTTCATTCGCCAACGTCCCAACGGATTCTCCTGCCTTTTTTTTTTTTTTTTTTCTTATCGTAAACGGTTTTTCGTTGGGCTATCGAGATACCTAATTGAAGAATGCGGAAATCGCCTACGCCAGCATTGACATAATTATTATTGCTATAAGTTTTGTACTAATCAGAAGAAATGAAGAATATTATTCATGCAATCGTAACGATTTATTATTTATTTGCAAAAATTGCTGTTAGCGGTGAATAATTTTCGATCGGTTGGAATTTAAAAGATGTAAAGAAAAAATGGTTTGTTCAGTCCTAAGGCTGAGAAAAAATCGTTGCGTCGAAAATAACAATAATTTTCGTTCCATGTAAAAGTGGCAATAACGCGAAGCGATATTTTGGATTATAATCGAGGATCGAAAGAACATAATATCCAAGGATCATGGGAAAAATTTGCCGTGCACAAAAAAAGGTTCACTGATCGGTGTCATGGCTGCGCGTAAAGCCGACAGCAAATTAGTTCTGCGTTTTTTTGCGTTTATTGGTTGACCGCGAGTAACTGTTTCCCTGACGCGTCCGCTAGGAGGCGCGCGCGCGCGCATGCGCATAGGCCCGATATCGTTCGAATAACGCCGAAAGCAACCGCCGCGTTGCGCTAATTGTAAATTAGGATAGTTCTTGGACTTTGCCATATACCCATCGGAGACTCATGTCAATTGGAAATATTTTAATCCTGATTCCGTAATAAATTTTCATTTAAAAATCGCCGTTTCAGCATAGGATATACGAAAAAAAAAAAAAAAATGAGCTTGCCACAAGTTCAATTGAAAAATGAACTTACTTAAATATAAGTTAGTCCAAAAAAGTAAAAAAAAAAACGATAGAAATTATTATTTAAAATCGAGAGGGGAAAAATGTCAGCGGGTTTCGCGAAGACATTCATCGAGGTTAAATATCAACGAGTATACATCGATGAATGACTCGAGTGACATCATCCGGAGGATTGGAAAACTTCAATGGGCACAAAGTAGCAGCGCTTGGAAAATTTAGCCCCAGGCAGACGTTTTCTTTCTTTTTTTCTTTTTTTTTCTTTTCAATTCTTACTATTATCATTATTATTGGTATAACTCGCCCACGAGTACTAAAATGATGCTCCGGCGAGGTAAACTCGACGTTGCATAATGCGCTTAGCGAGAAACAATTTACGAGGCTTTCAGACACGTTTTTCCTCAAGAATAAAAAAAAAAAAAAACCTACATTCGTTTCTTTTCCATAGCTCAGCTAAAATTCTACGATTTCATGGACGTTTAGGCGTTTAAACAAATAATTGAGGCAATGCTCCTCCCCCCTACAACGAATGAGTACTCTAATCAACGGTCCGGGGTAAGGTCGAAGCGGAAAGATGGAAAAAAAAAAAGACGAATCATCGTTTGCCTATTTGGTATAAGACGACCTGGATTTTTTTTCCTCAGGTGCTACGAATAATGGAGTCTGGACCATTATTTTTTTTTTTCTCTTAATCTGATTCATGAGTGGACTTCGATTTAAAAAAAAAAAATGAAGAGTAAAAAAAATCGTGCAAATTTGAAACTTGCACTTTTCAAACAAAAACAAATCGACCAAAAACAGCTGGACCGTTTCATTTTGGATTTTTCGAAAAATTTGGAATTCTTCGAAAAAATTGAACAATCACATTGCGACGTAGGAAAAATTCAAACACAATTTTCTTTTTTCACGGAGATATTCATTTTTCAAAAATTATTAACCGACAAAAAATTAAGGCAAATTCGTGGAAAAAATTGTGCGTAAGATCAGATATTAAAATTCACGAAAAAGAATAATAATTTTTTGGAATATTTGGATACATTTTTTTTTTTTCAATTTATTATTAATAATTTTCCAACATTGTCGTTGAAACTCAATATCACAGGTACTTTGGGACGAAAATCTCGAAAAATATAAGTTTCAAGATCGCACGAGGAAGCCAAAAAAACAAAACAAAAAGTAATGCACGGTTTTTTTTTTTTTTAAATTCACGCTCCATTTAAATTTCCATAATTCCCTTAGGATTTGTCTTTTCCAATCGGCAAATCATACCGTTAAATTATACCAATCAAGGCACTTTAATTACAAACTCGAGCTCCCTCTTGTTTTTTCCTCCGACAGTCGACTTCCTCCTATTTATTTTACGATTCGCGCACACACACACACACACACGGTACTCACATATACGAATCTTGTTTCGCGTCCCCCACCCTCCGAGAGACCTTTCACTTTCATTGTCGGTATAATTATGCTAGCGACGCCGATCGTAGAGCGGCTGGGAGGGGGGGGGGGTGAAGAAACGACGAGAGGGGAGAAATATTATGAGCACGGAGAGGGGAAGGTTGTTCGACGTTACCACGTGGTGTTAATCATACGAGAGGGAGTGAAGGAGAGAGACATTTAACTTGGAGGATAAACATCGAATATCTCCCGGTATTCTTACCGCCGAAGCTCTTTGCTCTCACGGCGTGTGTATTAGACACGGACCCGAGAATTTTTCGCGATCGTAGGCGCGCCCGCGGGCCTCGCGGCAATGCGATTTTAACGCCCTCCTGAGAAAAGAATGGCACGCTGACAATTCCCGCTAATAGTAGTAACAAATGGGCCAGCCGTGCTCATGGGAAAGAAGGAAAAAAGAGACGGAGAGAACTTTCATTTCGAGGGGTTTGTCAAACCGGAAGAAGTGAGATTCTCCGAAGAAACGTTCCGTCGGTACGCGCGACGAGTTTTCGAAAAATTCATCGAACGTTCAAACGCAGAAAGGAAATTCAAAAAGCCGAGAAGTTGAATAATTCTACTAATTTGCGGTTGTTGATTTTTCTGGTGTACACGAACCCGGTGAATGCCAAAAATTCTACAGAGACACATTCCCAAATGAGCAAATAAAAAAAATTTCACAGAATTGAAGCACCCCCATTTTGAATTCTGCGAGGAAGGAATCGAAAAATTCTAAGCTCCGGCCCCGATTGACCAAAGTTTCAATCGTACATTAAACGGCTATTTCACGAATACAAAAGCACCGTGGGAATGCAACCCTCAATTCTACACATCCAGCGGGTCAATTCTACAGCTCCCCGACAGGACGAGCGACTACGAACCCGGGCCGTCAGCGGTCGTCTATTCTACACTTGGCCAATCCTCAATTTTTACGGCGGTTTACGGTACGGCCTTCAATAGTAGAGGTCATTCAATTGTAGACAGCCAATCGTTCGAGTCTACAGTCGCTGGTAAATCGGTACTAATTCTACACGCCGATGAATCCAACGCTCAATTCTACACGCCCGGCGGGTCAACTCTGCAGTCCCGTGACACGATCCGCGCTCAATTCTACGAACCCGGACCGCTGGTCCTTTTCAATTCTACACTCGACAAATGATCAATTCTACAATTGGCAAAGGATCAATTCTACACTCGACAGATGCTCAATTCTGCACCCGACAAGCTAAATTATCAATTCTACACTAGGCAGATGTTCAATTCTACACCCAGTGATCTCCTAATTCCACGCACACGAGGACTAGATTCTATGGTCGGTAAATATTCAATTCTACATTGACAAATAATCAATTCTACACTCGGCAAATTATCAATTCTACACTCGACAAATGCTCAATTCTGCGCCCGACAAGCTAAATTATCAATTCTACACTAGGCAGATGTTCAATTCTACACCCAGTGATCTCCTAATTCCACGCACACGAGGACTAGATTCTACACCCGGCAAATACTCAATTCTACACCCGGCAAATATTCAATTCTACACCCGGTAAATGCTCAATTCTGCACCCGACAAGCTAAATTATCAATTCTACACTAGGCAAATGCTCGATTCTACACTCAGCAAATGATCAATTCTACACTCGACAAATGCTCAATTCTACACTCAGCAAAATGATCAATTCTACACTCGACAAATGCTCAAATCTGCACTTAGCAAAATGATCAATTCTACACTCGACAAATGCTCAATTCTACACCCAAAGATCTCCTAATTCCACGCGCACGAGGACTAGATTCGATAGTCGGCAAATATTCAATTCTACACTCGACAAACGATCAATTCTACACCATCGTAATATCCTAAATTCAATTCTACGCTGGTTGACAACGCGGCCTTCAATCGCGGATACGTCCGAGCAGCCGATCGTTCGAGTCTGCACAGTCCGTGGCAACTCTGTATCAATTCTACACGCCTTGGTCGGCTCGGCCTCTAATTGAGATCGCGCGATTGCTACCCTTTCAATTCTACTCGCCGCGGAGTACTCCCAGTTTTCAATTTTACACGCTGAGCGGATCCATTGTAGAGTTCCCGGTAGCCGACCGCGTCGAATTCTACATCCAAGCGTCACCGACAGCCGTCAAATCTCTAAATCTGCGGGCAGCCTGGCGTTCAATTCGACGCTTGTGGGTAACTCGGCGCTCGATTCTACACTCCCCGATCATCCGACCTCTTTAAATCGTAACACGCGATCACCCAACTTTTCAATTCTACTCACCGACGACGAGACTCGACTATTTCAAACGCTCGAATCCCCGCGAATATTTTCGATTCTACACTCCCCGACAACGCGACATTCAATTCTACACTTACTGATCACGCGATCTCGTTATTTCAGGCGGATCGATTCTCATCTTTCAATTCTCCTCAAGTCAGTCACTCAACCCTCCGTTCTACGCGTCTCGCTCGCTCGACCTTCAACTCTGCAAGGCCTATCCACGCATAATCTTAATTTTTCTCACGGAACGATCACCCAACGTTGAATCGTACGGGAAACGCAGCAGGTAAACTTTCAATTCTACGCATCTAGATCGCTCGACCTACGATTCAACACTATTCGGGAGCTTGACTTTGAGCTCTTCACACGGCCTGGATTGCACGATTCTTCGAGATGTTCTGTGTTAAAGGCATTTCGTGACTCCCGATCTCGAACAAAATTCAATCCTACGTTCTGTTCACCCGCGTTCAACGTTTGGCATATTTTCCCCAATTCGAACGGCTCAACGACGAATAATATTATCGCGCACGACGAACAAGAGACGTGAGAGAAAAAAAAACGAAGATGAACTCGACGACAATGTTCCTGGAAGTGGTCGATTAAGGATGGACGACGAAACGTTATGAGATTTTATGGCCCTACGATTATTTTTCTTCACGGCTATTTTGAGTTCTATAAATATCACACATGTAATCGACCGAGACTATAGAAGACTGAGAGACTTCATCCTCGATGATCTACAGTCCCATTGCCGAGCCCATGTATGACCTAATCGCGATAAACACCGTGGTTCTCGTGCCAGTTGTTTTTCATTCCTTCGTTCTATTGTTATTGTTCTTTTTTTTTTCCCCTTTAGTTCCCCGAGGAAGACACAACGGTAACGTGTAGGACAAAAAAAAAATAATTCTAATGCGCACGTGTCGTCGCAGCTGTGCGCCATGAGAAACTGCTTAGCATAGCTGGCTTTCTTAAAAAGAAAGAAAAAAAAAAAAGGAAAAACAAAACCTCTCTGGAAAGTACGAGAGAACGTTTCTCGTGAAACTTTGCCCGAGAACCAATTGTAAATATAAAGTAGGATTGTTTTATTTATTTTTTTTTTATTCACAGTTTAAAATTATTCGCGATTGAATTATTTCGTATAAAATCTGTTTTGATTTTTTTCTAGTCCGGTCTCGAGAGTCTCGAGGCTTGAAAAAATACCAATTTTATCGGCCTTTACAAATTCAGATGGGACGAAAAGGAGTCTCCGTGTGGAGCGATTGTAAAATACATGTGACATAAGCGGGGGATTCTTTTTTTTTTTTTTTTCGTGCCTCTCTGACCAAGGATAATTAGTGAATCGTCTCTCGTGGCACGGATGGAATTAAAGAAAAAAAAAAAAAAAAAGAAAAAGAGTGAAACGTGCCCGAGGTGCGAAAATTGCCTCGAGGCATCTTTCCTCCGTCTCCGAATCGTTCTTACACGTTCATGACACTTTGGCAAGTCTCTCCTATCGCTGCTCCGATGTAATTTATACAAAAATTATGCTCAAAAAATTTGACGACTTTCTTTTACACGCACTTTTTTTTTTTTTTTTTTTTTTTTTTTTTTCATTAAAATAAAACCGAAAATAATAAAAATACATATTGCGCAGTATCGTTAATTTTTTTTTTTTTTTATTAATTTCTGTTGATCCAAAAATTACGAAACTTCGGGAATTTTTAATTTTTTTTTTGTTTGTTTTTGAAACTATCCGTAACAACTTTGGCAAATTTTTCCGTTTATTGAGCTGAAGTTTGAATAATAAATTTTGGCGTTGAATTTCGAGATAATCGATCGAGGGATTCAGTATCAGTGGATTTTGAATTGTTCAAGAAAAAAATTCTTTGCGAGACAGCTCAGAGCAAGCTTCGAGTTATCGATGTCTACTTTTTTTTTTTTTTTTTTTTTTTTTTTTTCGAAGAACTCGAGGGACGTTGCAGAATATTAGAAACGATTTGAGATTTTACAAAATTTTTAGTTTTTTTTCGGAAAAAAAAAAGAAGTTTCCTCTTCGAGGCTAAAATTGAGAAAAAAAAATGATTGCTCATCGAAGGAGCGAGCGGTCTTTGAAAATTGTGAGCAAACAGCGCGCAATTAGCATCCTTGTTCGTTTTTTTCTTTCTTTTCTGTTACGGAGAGAGCGAGACAGATCGTTAGACGGTGCGAGAGGAGAAAAGTAGCAAGTCCAAAATTGTTTTCGCGCCAAATTTCTCATACAACTGAGAATTAAAGATCAATAAAATTTTGACATCGGATCCGGAATTTCGAAGGCCCGCGAATTCTGGTAAGACTATCGTGAAATAATGGGGAATTTAATTAAAAAAAAAAAAAAAAAATGCAAAAAAAAAAAGTCAACGATAACGTTCGACCGCTGCTTCAGCGAGGAAAATTATTACCCCGCGCCGATCAATTTTGACGATTATTCTCAAAATTTGATAAACTCTCATCGAGCCTTCGCCGGGCTCGCTATTTTTGCACAGCGCTGAGCCTAAAACTTTCGAATCCTAAATACAATAATTTAATCCTCAAAAACTTTTTCATTCACCTCAAAGTTTCGGTTTACTTTTGGACCGGCAATTTTACTTCCGTCCATCTGGGCTACGCTGTTCGTTTAATAACCAAAACCTCAAGATCACATATTTTTTTAATCGGAAGTTTTGTTTTCATGAGAAAAAATAAAAAAAATTTGAAAAATTTCTGGACTGCGCTGATCTAGAAAAAAATTTTAACCTCGATAACTCGAAAACTATTAAAGCTACACCGCTGCCATTCCGGATACGCGTAAAGCTCTTAGCGTTGCTGCGATTGTCGTCGAAATTTCTCGAATTATTACAAACTTTGTGGCATTTAGAAATTTCCGAAAAAAAAATATCCCAAAAAAACTTTCGTAAATTTGAAGACATCGGGTTGAATTGTTTTTTTTTTTTTTTTTTTTTTTTTTTTTAATACAAATACGTCAGGGCGCAAGGATGTTTGGTATGGAATTTGATGAATTTGATGAATCGCTCAAGGGGTTGAAATAATAAATTTTTTTTCGAAATTTTCCAAAAATTTCTTCAACCCCATACATAAAAATTTCTTTAACCCCAAAATTTTATTTAACCCCCAATTTCTTTAATTATTTAACTCCAATTTATTTAACCCCAAAAATTTCTTCAAGCCCGTACAATTTACTTTCGTAAATTTCGAGATATCGAGCCAAAATTTTTTACACGAATGGGCCAGGAGATAAAGATGTTTTATAATAAATTCGGCCCGAATCGCTCGAGTGGTCGGACGTTAAGTGCGCGCTTCAAAAAATTCAAATCCGTCTAACCGTCTATCTCGACTAATTAAACTAAAATTTGGTACAAGGATAAACCATCCATCAAGCTCTGCTTACACCGATTTTCGTTCGGATCGCTTGAGATTTTTTTTTGATTTTCGCGGGATTTTTAAATTTTCGAAAAATATCCGTGGAACTCTTTGACTTTCGTAATTTTGCAGTTATCGAGGTAATTTTTTTTTTTTTTTACCCAAACTGACTCGGTCACCAAGAATGGCATTGGATTTTGCAAGAATCGCTTGAGGGGTTGAGATCTCTGGAAAAATGTTTAATTTTACAAAATAATCTCCAACGGCTCGAAACTTCGCGCAAATGTTTGGCCATCGAGCCAAAATTTTGGGCACGGACAGGTCTGTCGGACGAGGACCGCGCGGAGATTTACAAAAATTGCTCGAGAGGTTGAAATTTTTCTTTTTTTTTTTAATTAAAAATTTTTTTAATTAATTTTTTAATTAAAAATTTTTTAAATTGATTTTTTAATTAAAAATTTTTTTAATTAATTTTTTAATTAAAAATTTTTTAAATTCATTTTTTAATTAAAAATTTTTTTAATTAATTTTTTAATTAAAAATTTTAATTAATTTTTTAATTAAATTTGGCGGAAGAATCGACGGACCAATTCGGATTGTAGAAAATTTTGAATTAAAAAAAAAAATTACCCGTTATCGTTTCGAAATTCATGGCAAAATTTATGCTCGCTGTTGTAACCTGTTGATTGAAATCGAATTCAGAAAAAAAAAAAAAAAAAAAAAAAAAAAAAAAAAAAAAAACGCGTGCAAGCCAAAAATTTCCACATTGCCGCCTCGTCATTCTTATCTCGCTCGCAAAGCTTTCTCTCCGCGAATGAAGCCGAGCTTGAAAAATTCACTCGATCGTAGGCGGGAGCTTTGCGAACGAGATAAAATAATGAAAAAGCAATGCGCTAAATTTTTTTATTTGCAAATGTTTTTTTTTCATTTCTTATTCTACAAAGTCTTAAAGACGTGAAAATTGCGATTTTTGCCCAGAAGCCCTTAATATTGCCCAATTGATCCGGGGATAGGGACGAATAAATAAAAACATAATTAAAAAAAAAAAAACGAGTAAATTTCGATCTCGAGCGAACGGTCGAGAGTCTCGAATAACTCTTGGAGTATCGAATATTTGCGAACGGTAATTTGAGAGGGCCAACCGTATCGTGACATATATATGTATATATATATATATATATATATGTTATATATATTTATGCGTATGGTCAATCGGATAAGTTCCGCAAGGCCGGTTCGAGCGCTATTTAATCTCGCTTGCCCCTGTATCGATTACCGTCTCACGGATGGATATTGCAACTTGCAACGATATTTCTGCACATTACGTATTAGAAAAAAAAAAAAAAAAAAAAAAACAAAACAAAACAAAACAAAACTTTACGTGACCCTTCCACTGACATTCGAGTTATTTAAAAATGTAGTCTCGTCGTCGAGATTAAGTTGTTGATTCTGTCACGCGTCTTCAATGAACGTTTCGTACATATTCAAGGATGATAAATATTCATGGCGTGAGCTCCTCGAGGCGCTCTTACGAATGATTTTAACGCTCGCTATTGGGATCGGAGAGAACTGACTTTTCAGTTGCGGCAAGTCAACAAAGATGGCAGCACTCATCGGGCTCGCTTGCCAAAACCGCAACAGGGAGCGAGGAAGAGAGAGAGAGAGAGATTTTATTCACGAATACCGATAGAGTCGTTTCGTAAATTTCAGCGAGTCTCAAAGGACCGAGCTACTCCGAGCTCATATTCTTAACTCACGATTTATGAATAATTCGGGATTTTTTTTTTAAATTTTATTTCGACTCACCGTCAGCTGACAATGCCAGTGGTAAGATGTCGCCGTCTGTCTTGACCTGGTCAAATCGTTCGGCCAGCAAGACCCACCTGAGCGCGAAAGTAAAAAAAAAAAAAAAAAAAAAAAAAAAAAAAAAAAAAAAAAATGTTTTTCCATCAGCGTTGGAAGCAACGATTGTGTTTTCGAAATCAGCGCTATACGTGATTCCAAAATTATATTATTATTATTATTTTTTACTATTTTACGAGTATAATTCCTAAAGACTCGAGGCACGTTTCGATGCTTCAGGAAATGTACGAATCTTACGGTTTTCCGCCGTTTTTGCCATGGAACCACGAGCGATTATGCCGTTTCGAATACTTTTAACGGGGAACCATGGAATATTCAATGATTCCTAAAGCTTTTCACCTTCGAGTTTCTTCTAAACCCCTTTCAACTTGGAATTATCAGCCAGTTTACATTTTACAGCGTTTTCAGCATGAAACTACTATGGTACTACAGTATAAACGTGGAATCACCGCGAACTCAACGATTCATGAGGCTTGCATGATGAATTCGAGAATTTTTAAGACTTTTCGCCGTGGAATCACGACGCGTCGAACAATTTATGAATCTTTTTACCTTGAACCATGAAGATTTTAAATATTTTCTAGCTCTTCACCCGTGGAATCACCACGAATAACAGTTTATGACCGTTTCAGCGTGAGAACCACGACACATAGAATCATTTGCCGTACTTTAAACCTGGAATCACCGCCATATCAACAAATCATGACCCTCGAAGCATGTAATCAAAACAAATTCGTCTTCTCGCTTGTGGAACCATGCGCCTTGGTCACGACAATTTCTGAAGATTTCAATGTGCAACCACCAGGATGCCAAGTATTGCTAACCCTTTCTGCTTAGAACTACCGCGAACAATAGTTTGTAACCCGTCTAGCATGGAACCACGACGTATTTAATGATTTCTAAAACTTTTCACGTAGAACCGCGAGGAATTGAAGATTTTCTGAACTCTTTTAACTTGGAATCACCGTCCACATTACGGTTCATAGCGTTTCCAGCATGAAACTGCAACGTACTACTTTTCCAACGTGGAATCACGGCAAACTTAACAATTCATAAGGCTCGAAGCGTGGTACGACGAATTCGAGAATTTTTAAGACTTTTTGCGTGGAACCACGACGCGTTGAACGATTTCTGAATCTTTTTACCTTG
The DNA here is from genome assembly GCA_963564615.1 of Rhorus exstirpatorius. Taxonomy (NCBI): domain Eukaryota; kingdom Metazoa; phylum Arthropoda; class Insecta; order Hymenoptera; family Ichneumonidae; genus Rhorus; species Rhorus exstirpatorius. Next base: position 33,473,182 of record OY751318.1, on the reverse strand, counting down.
AACCATGAAGATTTTAAATATTTTCTAGCTCTTCACCCGTGGAATCACCACGAAGAACAGTTTATGACCGTTCCAGGGTGAGAACCACGATGTATGGAATCATTGACCGTACTTTAAACCTGGAATCACCGCCATCCCAACAAATCATGACCCTCGAAGCATGAAATCAAAACAAATTCGACAATTTCTAAGACTTCTCGCTTGTGGAACCATGCGCCTTGGTCACGACAATTTCTGAAGATTTCAATGCGCAATCACCAGGATGCCAAGTATCGCTAACCCTTTCTGCTTAGAACTACCACGAACAACAGTTTTTAACCCTTCTAGCATGGAACCACTACGTATGGAGTCATTTAACATCCTTTCAGCGTGGAATCGCCATTGAATTGTCCATTTACAAGCTTTGCAGCAGCGAATTATAGCGAATTCGAAGAATTCTGACACTTGGGTGGAATCGCGACAAATTTAATTATCAAACCTCTCGACGTAGAACCACGCAGAGAGAGCTCAGAGTCCCTTTCGCTTGAAATGATCACGAACAACACAGTTTATAAAGTTTTAAGCATGGAACCACGATGTCACCAATTTATTAAACCTTAAACGCTTAAACTAATCCGTCAAGCGTGGAATCTGAACGTGTCGAACGATTTACTAGCCTTTCAGCATGGAATCACGACAAAATAAATCGTTTCCGAACCTCCCAGAGCGGAATCACGAAAAATTCTACCAATAATATCCTTCTGACAATAATTTTTGAACGTTCCAGCGCAGAGCCACGGCGAGATTTTACTACTTTTTCACGGAACCACCACGAATAAAGTTTTAAGCATGGAACCACGATGTGACCAATTTATTAAACCTTAAACGCTTAAACTAATCCGTTAAGCGTGGAATCTGAACGTGTCGAACGATTTACTACCCTTTCAGCATGGAATCACGACAAAATAAATCGTTTCCGAACCTCCCACAGTGGAATCACGATAAATTCTACCAATCATATCCGTCTGACAATCATTTTTGAACGTTCCAGCGCGGAGCCACGACGAGCTTTTACTACATTTTCACGGAACCACCACAAATTAAATTTTAAGCATGGAACCACGATGTGACCAATTTATTGAACCTTAAACGCTTAAACTAATCCGTTAAGCGTGGAATCTGAACGTGTCGAACGATTTACTACCCTTTCAGCATGGAATCACGACAAAATAAATCGTTTCCGAACCTTCCAGAGTGGAATCACGAAAAATTCTACCAATAATATTCTTCTGACAATAATTTTTGAACGTTCCAGCGCAGAGCCACGGCGAGCTTTTACTACATTTTCACGGACCCACCACGAATAAAGTTTTAAGCATGGAACCACGATGTGACCAATTTATTAAACCTTAAACGCTCAAACTAATCCGTTAAGCGTGGAATCTTAACGTGTCGAACGATTTACTAGCCTTTCAGCATGGAATCACGACAAAATAAATCGTTTCCGAACCTTCCAGAGTGGAATCACGAAAAATTCTACCAATAATATTCTTCTGACAATAATTTTTGAACGTTCCAGCGCAGAGCCACGACGAGCTTTTACTACATTTTCACGGAACCACCACGAATAAAGTTTTAAGCATGGAACCACGATGTCGCCAATTTATTAAACCTTAAACGCTTAAACTAATCCGTTAAGCGTGGAATCTGAACGTGTCGAACGATTTACTACCCTTTCAGCATGGAATCACGACAAAATAAATCGTTTCCGAACCTCCCACAGTGGAATCACGATAAATTCTACCAATCATATCCGTCTGACAATCATTTTTGAACGTTCCAGCGCGGAGCCACGACGAGCTTTTACTACATTTTCACGGAACCACCACAAATTAAATTTTAAGCATGGAACCACGATGTGACCAATTTATTGAACCTTAAACGCTTAAACTAATCCGTTAAGCGTGGAATCTGAACGTGTCGAACGATTTACTAGCCTTTCAGCATGGAATCACGACATGATCAATCGTTTCCGAACCTCCCAGAGTGGAATCACGAAAAATTCTACCAATCATATCCGTCTGACAATCATTTTTGAACGTTCCAGCGCGGAGCCACGGCGAGCTTTTACTACATTTTCACGGAATCACCACAAATAAAGTTTTAAGCATGGAATCACGATGTGACCAATTTATTAAACCTTAAACGCTTAAACTAATCCGTTAAGCGTGGAATCTGAACGTGTCGAACGATTTACTAGCCTTTCAGCATGGAATCACGACAAAATAAATCGTTTCCGAGCCTCCCAGAGTGGAATCACGATAAATTCTACCAATAATATCCTTCTGACAATAATTTTTGAACGTTCCAGCGCGGAGCCACGACGAGCTTTTACTACATTTTCACGGAACCACCACAAATTAAATTTTAAGCATGGAACCACGATGTGACCAATTTATTGAACCTTAAACGCTTAAACTAATCCGTCAAGCGTGGAATCTGAACGTGTCGAACGATTTACTAGCCTTTCAGCATGGAATCACGACAAAATAAATCGTTTCCGAACCTCCCAGAGCGGAATCACGAAAAATTCTACCAATAATATCCTTCTGACAATAATTTTTGAACGTTCCAGCGCAGAGCCACGGCGAGCTTTTACTACATTTTCACGGAACCACCACGAATAAAGTTTTAAGCATGGAACCACGATGTGACCAATTTATTAAACCTTAAACGCTCAAACTAATCCGTTAAGCGTGGAATCTTAACGTGTCGAACGATTTACTAGCCTTTCAGCATGGAATCACGACAAAATAAATCGTTTCCGAGCCTCCCAGAGTGGAATCACGAAAAATTCTACCAATCATATCCGTCTGACAATCATTTTTTAACGTTCCAGCGCGGAGCCACGGCGAGCTTTTACTACATTTTCACGGAACCACCACAAATAAAGTTTTAAGCATGGAATCACGATGTGACCAATTTATTAAACCTTAAACGCTTAAACTAATCCGTTAAGCGTGGAATCTGAACGTGTCGAACGATTTACTACCCTTTCAGCATGGAATCACGACAAAATAAATCGTTTCCGAACCTCCCACAGTGGAATCACGATAAATTCTACCAATAATATCCTTCTGACAATAATTTTTGAACGTTCCAGCGCAGAGCCACGGCGAGCTTTTACTACATTTTCACGGAACCACCACGAATAAAGTTTTAAGCATGGAACCACGATGTCGCCAATTTATTAAACCTTAAACGCTTAAACTAATCCGTTAAGCGTGGAATCTGAACGTGTCGAACGATTTACTACCCTTTCAGCATGGAATCACGACAAAATAAATCGTTTCCGAACCTCCCACAGTGGAATCACGATAAATTCTACCAATCATATCCGTCTGACAATCATTTTTGAACGTTCCAGCGCGGAGCCACGACGAGCTTTTACTACATTTTCACGGAACCACCACAAATTAAATTTTAAGCATGGAACCACGATGTGACCAATTTATTGAACCTTAAACGCTTAAACTAATCCGTTAAGCGTGGAATCTGAACGTGTCGAACGATTTACTAGCCTTTCAGCATGGAATCACGACAAAATAAATCGTTTCCGAGCCTCCCAGAGTGGAATCACGATAAATTCTACCAATAATATCCTTCTGACAATAATTTTTGAACGTTCCAGCGCGGAGCCACGGCGAGCTTTTACTACATTTTCACGGAACCACCACAAATAAAGTTTTAAGCATGGAACCACGATGTGAACAATTTATTAAACTTTAAACGCTTAAACTAATCCGTTAAGCGTGGAATCTTAACGTATCGAACGATTTACTAGCCTTTCAGCATGGAATCACGACATGATCAATCGTTTCCGAGCCTCCCAGAGTGGAATCACGATAAATTCTACCAATAATATCCTTCTGACAATAATTTTTGAACGTTCCAGCGCGGAGCCACGGCGAGCTTTTACTACATTTTCACGGAACCACCACGAATAAAGTTTTAAGCATGGAACCACGATGTGACCAATTTATTAAACCTTAAACGCTCAAACTAATCCGTTAAGCGTGGAATCTTAACGTATCGAACGATTTACTAGCCTTTCAGCATGGAATCACGACATGATCAATCGTTTCCGAACCTCCCAGAGTGGAATCACGAAAAATTCTACCAATCATATCCGTCTGACAATCATTTTTAAACGTTCCAGCGCGGAGCCACGGCGAGATTTTACCACTTTTTCACGGAACCACCACGAATCTCATAATTTCTAAATCTTCCAGCGTGGAACGACCGCGTAATTAGACATTCAACGTGTTTTCAACATGGAACCATGCGTCGCGCACAATTGTTAACAATTTTTAAGCGAAATTTCCGAAAATTCGATACTCTCCAAGCTCGGAGCCACAAATTCCACAAATAACTGGAATCTTATCGAGTAGTCGTGGAATCATCGCGATTTTTTAAGTTTCAAATACACTCAACGTGACACACCGCGCCATCCACATTTTGAATACACCGAACATTGAAAAAACAAAACAAAAAATGCTTTCAAATCCTGTGAAAAATGCCAAACACGAATCCCACGATAAACAAAAAAATTCTCATTCGCGTCGCAGTCTGAAGTTTAAAAACTTCTCGAAATGTGAAAACGCAGCGGCGCGCAGCGAGAGCGTCGTAGATTTGGAAACTTGGGCTAATTTGTAAATTCGTCGTTATACTCACTTTGACTGCGGCACGTTGTGCTTTCTCTGAAGATCCAGGCGAAATCTCTCACCGACGTGAGTGTATATCGTGACAGCGGTGTTGACAGCGGTCTCGCGTACTTTCTCGTTCGGATCGGAGAGCAATTTTACGATGCTCGGTATAACGCCCGAGAGCAACATGTCGTCCGCTCCGTGTCTGGAAAAAAAGTTGAAACACGGATGAAGAAAAAAAAAAAAAAAAAAAAAAAAAAGAAACTTTCGCATCCATCTCCCATTGGTTTCAACAAAAGTGTGTTCTTTTCATTTTTCTTTTTAATCTTTCGGCGAGTAAGATGATTTATTGCTTACTCGTTGAGCGTCGTGGCGAGCAGCACTAGAGCTTCCTCGCGAAGTTTGGCATTTTTGTGACTGAACGCCGGTTGAAGACGTTCTAGCAGATTTTGGGGCATCATGCTTCCCTTTTCCATTACTTTTAGCAGCACAAGACGAGCTTTCTCGCGAGTCGCGTCTTTGCTGTCACCTGTGGCCGGAGCATATGGAAAATCATTTTTCTTTTTTACATACAATAAAATTTTTATTTCCATTTTTAAAATCGATGTCTGCCGATGAATTTGTAATAATCGATCCTCCGACGGATACAAAGACTTTTCGTTTCAACTTGAGTAAGCGCATACTTTGCCGGGCATTGGAAGTAAATTTTTTAAGGCAAGAAAAAGAGATGAAAAATTGATCTATATCTCTCACCTAGCCTGTCTATCGTTGGCTGAATTATGGTTGAGATGTAGGGCCTGAAGTCGTGACCCATTCGATCGGCAAGGTATGTGAGTACCTCGAGGCCATTTTGCACGACCTGCAATAAAATTGCGATAAAAAAAAAAAAAAGGCATCTATAACAACGTATTTTCCTTCGTTATTAAGGAATTTGATGGATTTGAAATTTTCCAAGTTCAAAAAAAAAAAAAAAAAAAAAGGAAACATTAAAAAAAAAAAAATTTCAGGATACAAGTGTACATGTGTGAGTGATTCTAGCACCTGAAATGAATCGCTCAAATTTTGTTAATAGCTCAACTAATTAGGCATAAAAGTAGATTTATCATTCGCCTTTATAAAAAAAAAAAATTATTTTTGTCGCAGTAATAAAATTATGAGGAGGAAATAAACGTATGGAATTATTAATTGCACGAATATGTTGACAGTAATTTTTTAGAATAATTTTTTATCATAATTGTATTAAAAACTATAAAATTAAAAAAAAAAAAAAACAAAAAAACAAAAAAAAATCACGTACGACTGACGACAGTTTGACAGAAAATATACCATGGACACAATAAATAATGCGAATATCGACCTAGAGAAAACTCTTTTACCCTCTTTGGACGAAATTTTTCATTTTTTTTTTTTCCTCGAATTTAATTTCCCGAGCATTTATAGTTTTCTTTTTTGCACTTTTTTTTTTTACCCTCGTGTGCGCAATTTAAGAGAACGTCTCGACGACACTATAGGACTAGCGCGGCAATATAACGAGAGCGTGCAAAGGCGAGTCTCTCGCGACGAAATCCCGAGAGTTCAAGTGTCGTAAGGGTTCAACGGAATTATTTGAAAGCCCGCGGGCGGGATACAAAAGGCGACAAAACGTGCGAAAAATAAATTTTTCCCTCCACAATATAAAAAAAACACACACACACAAAGTTAAACCGAAAGTTGTATTTAAACAAAAAACAGGATAAAATATGTGAACAAATTTAAAAAAAATATATATATATTACAAAAGGAAGTTTTTCAAACGTGGGCAGTCGCCATAGTTTCGAACGTTAAATTCATGCGATAAATTAGACATTGAACGCTTCTGAAATTCGTTTGAGACAATTAAAGCCAGCTTTATACGAGAGACGTCGAGGAGATTGACCTTGGCGACCGTTATATAGGTGTCACGGTGAAATACAATGGAAGGAAGACGAAACAGATAGAAAGAGAAAGAGAGTGAAGAATTTGAAGAGTGCACCCGGGTTTGTTGGGATTAAAAAAAAAAAAAAATCAGCAATGCTCGCCATAGGTTTGAACGAAGCAGATTATCGTTCGCCAGCGATCGATATCAATAATGGATGGGGTATAAGATACTCGTCAACTTCAGGGCGAAGAAAAAAAAAGAAAAATAAATCGTGCAAACTGGAAATGTAAACATTGCCTTACTAATTATTTTATCTCGTTCACAAAGTACATATATTGTATCTCAAAGCTAACTAATTATGATTTCAGTTCACGCGAAAGGCTTGCTAGTAATTAATGCATTGGAGAAAAAAAAAAAAGATTTATAATTTGGCATCGAACTATACTTGTACTGTTCCGTAAAACGTTATTACGTGATCGGGAGAAATTTCAAGGGTTTTTCCACAATTTATTTACGAAAACTACGGGATTTGCAATTTATCAGTTTCACATACGAGCACATACGGGTGATGAGTCATACCTTTTTAAATTTTTGACACTTGAAGTATTTTTTTAATGGCGAATTGAGATTTAAAACGAAAACTAATTATTTCTCGTGAAAACAACGACCGAACGATCCGAGATTGTGGCTCGACCTAACCTCACTCTCGGCGCTCAGTTACTACATCAAGGAACGATCGTAAATATATATATATATATATATATATATATATATATATATATATATATATATATGTATGTATGTATGTATGTATGTATATATACAACACAAGTTGGCACGTGTTCCAACCAATATCATAAACTTACAACGTTGCCATATTTCACTATAAAAATGGGATAAGAATAAAATTGTACATCTATTGACGCTAAGCAATTATTTTTGAAAGATAATACAAATTTATATGAAAATAAATTATACAGTTTTAATTTAATTAAAAAAAAAAAAACGAAAATGAATAAAAATGAATTTCCAACTGCGTCCACATAAATTATATCGTTTGGTCATGATTTTTATGATATTTTCGAAAAAATTATTACATACATCACCGAAACGACAAATATTGTTCAATTGAATACTTACAAAATTGTTATTCGATTAATTAATTATTATTTGCGATAAAAAAAATAATGGTTTTAATGGGAATAAGATGCAATGGAGGTCCTTAAGTGCGTGGATTCGAGTGCACAGAGGTAATTTTCAATGCTCGGTAGGAGAACGAGAGTGGAAAAACTATTTTAGTAGTCGCGAACCCCGCGGGGTGAACGCGTTCTTCGGTCTACATTAGTCGACTGTAGAGGCCGCAAACTTCGCGTGTGACATCGTGACTCCCGGCATTGCCGGTGTCTTTATTTTTTTTCGTTTTTTTTTTTTTTTTTATATACTTTGTACGTGAACCCTAAATTAGGTTTACGAGAAAATCGGGATAGAACAAAAATTACCGAGCAGAGCGTCTTGCGTGCTTGTCAATTGCTACGAGATCATTTTCGGGTGGTTTTCATATTTTCAATTTAAAAAAAAAATACACAATTTGTGTTATTAATTAGTCACGTTGATTAATCAACGACACGTTACGATGTTTATTTAATTAATCGTGTATTATTAATTAATTATTCGCGAAATGAAATTTAATGAATAATTAATTAATCGCTAATCATTAATTATATTTTGTGACAAAAAATCGTTTTTTTTTTTTTCGAAATTATATTTTTTTAATACGAAAAAAAAAATTCGAAAATTTCTATCTAAATTATTATTTTTTTTATTATTATAATTTTTTTTTTTTTTTAACGTTTTGGAACATTTTTAACGCATTGGGGAAAACTCGTTATTTTTTCCCACGATATCGAGGCTTGCGCCTAACGGCCTAAAAGTCGAGTTGAAAAAAAAATAAAAATAAAAAGATGTTCCAGTTCAATCATTTTCACGAGACGTCGAGTACAAATGATGAAATAATAAGAATGACGAACCTGATGCCCGTGACTGGTAATGCGGGGCGCAGGGTGGGCGCTAACCGTAGCATGGGCAATTTTGTAACGCACAAAGCGTTTGTATTATGCGCGTTGGCGAGAGAGAGAGAGAGAGAGAGAGAGAGAGAGAGACGGGTCTTGGCCTTACTCGTAACTTTAATTAAGAATCCCGTTAAAATTGCGTTTAGGCTCGAGTAGGTGTCTCCCCGTAATTCTCCGAATCACATTTACAGCACGTTGCACAAGTAATTAAAACAAAAAGTATAACTTTATTGTTTTCTTTTTTTTTTTTTTAATTATATATTTGAATATTATATTTATAATTTGTTTTTTTTTTTTTTTTTTTTTTTTAACATAAATTCAAATGTATAATTTAAATTTATTATTCATTTAACGTCCGAAACCGTGCGAGAATAAAATTCGGAAAAAAAAAAAAAAATTGCCACGCGAGAAGTTCAGTGGTCTTTGATCGATATTTCTCTTCTTCATAATAATCGGTCGAAGAAAGCGAAATTCATGACACATTTCGAATTATTCTCGAATATATCCTCGAAAATTGCAATTCGTCAAATTTTCGCGCATCTTCTCATTCGATTTTTCATTTTGCAACGAAAATTGACGAATTTTGAAAATTTTTCGTTACGAAAATAATTATTATATCATTAATTCATTTTCATTTGATAAATAATTCTTCATAATCGATCGTATTATTTTGCAAATTATTATAAATCGATTAATATTTCGTTGATTTTATAAATAAAGAAAAAAAAAAAAAAAAAAAATTATAAATATAGAAGAAAAAAAAATGAAAAAAAAAATCGTGAGATGTCGAAAAATGTGTTTGCCGATTTTTAAGCCTGAGACATATCACCATCAAGCTTACATGAGAGAGAGAGAGAGAGAGAGAGAGAGAGAGAGATGAAAAATGACGTCACTATCGTGACAACCCAAACAAGGAAATGTGCGAGTTGAATTGGCGGGGGGGCAGAGGGGGAAATAAGAAGCAAAAAAAAAAAAAACAAAACGAATAAAAAGAACGAGAATAAAGAAAGACTTGAGAGAAGAAAGATTGGTGAGCAACGGATATTTCAAAGAGTGCACTTTGTGTCCTTGACACCGATCGAATGTTCCAGCAAACGAAAAAAAAAAAAAAAAAAAAAAAAAACAAAACAAAACTCGGTGCTCCTTGCTTTCTCATTTTGTATCGATTTTAATTGTTTATAACGGTTAAAAAAAAATATATCACGCAAAAAATACAAAGAATAAATGTTAAAAAAAAAAAAAATTTGCAGTGATTTTCCGAATTTTTTTTCTTTTTTTTTCGATTGTCAAAATTATTTCAACTTTGAGGCAAGAAAAAAAATTCTTCATTTTATAATTTAAAAGAATTCGCCGAATATTGAAAAATACTGAATTAAAAAAAAAAAATAAAAAAAATTGCCAAAAATTTTAAGCATTAAAATGATTTTTTTTTTATTTTCTCTCGTCTCACCTGCCCCTTGGCACGTTCTCTAGAGATCTCGAATCTCTTTCGAAAATCCAACAGACTGTCGACGGATCTCTGCATGATTTTTTTTTTTTTTTTCTTTTATAAACAATTTTTTTCGTTTTATTCGAGGCAAGCTTAATTCGATTTTTTTTTTTTCTTTACAATTCAATTTTTTATCATTTTTAGATGGGGAAGAATTTAGGAATCGCGTAACATTTGGCTTGACCAAATGGCAACGACTGAGACGAAAACTCGACGAGCCGACGAAGATGTGGATTTTTTTTTTTTTTTTCGTTCGACGGTAGAAAATGTACGCGACGAAATCGTACTTTTTTTTTTTTTTTTTTTTTTTTTTTGCGAGATTCGAACGGGGGAGAGAACGTTTTTAAAACGTAAATGGGGTGAAAGTTTCGTTTCCCTTAAATGCGGAAAACGAGATGCCGGTTGAAACTGGCACGATTCTCTCGATTGACGAGAACGCGCAACGAGGAATTAAAAAAAAATATATAATAATAAAGAAAACGACGGATGGTTATTGAAAATTTTCCGCGGTCAATTTTTTTCAAGAATTTTTTTTTTTTTATATTTATTTCGATCGATAAGTTGATTATACGAAAAAAAAAAAAAATAATAATAATAAAGAAAACGGCGGATGGTTATTGAAAATTTTCCGCGGTCAATTTTTCAAGAATTTTTTTTTTTTTTTTTTTTTTTTTTTTTTTTTATAATATTTATTTCGATCGATAATTTAATTATACGAAAAAAAAATTGTATTGCCAAAATTAAATCGAATTTATCAAAGATTGTGTCAGCGCATACAAATTTTTGCAAATTCTCCAAAGAAAAGCGCTGAGAATAATTTTTTTCTTTTCGTCTTTCGCCAATGAAATCGAACGTAAAATATCTCATCGTCTTAAATTATTATTATTTTTATTGTTTTTTTTTTTTTTTTTTTTCAATTCTCAATGCTCTCGAACGACCCAAAGTCTCGACCTGTGATCGATTTTTGTTTTTTTTTTTACTGGAAAATTCGGTGTGATGCATTTTTTTTTTTTGGTTTACTTATTATTATTATTTTGTGTGCGTCAATTTTCTTTAGGAAAATTGGTATATGAAAAAAAAAAAAAATCCAATCGACAGAGAGAAAAGAAAAGAAAAAAAAAGAAAATTTATTTTTCTCAATTTTGGAAAACGAAGCCAGGAGATCCAATTATTTTTTATAGACGTATTTTCGCCCGTGCTACCACAATAAATCGTCTAAAAAAACAGTCGCATTGGAGTGTCAACATGGAGTTTGGATATTCGAGGGCAGCATGCAATGGAAAGATATTGATTAAAGAGAACGTGAAAATTCCATGGAGCCTGAGAGGCGCACGCGAGGTGTATACAAGGAATAACAAAAGTCAGTGGACGTTGCACATTAATTTTCTCCGAGTAGTTTGTATGTAAAATTTAATTGCGTGTGATGTATTGTTATTATTATAATTATTTTTTTTTAAATATGCAGCAATAGACTAATATTCATCGGGAGGACATAAAATTTCATGGTTTTCCATGAAAAAATATAAAATGAGTATTTTTTAAATTAAAAAATTTTTTTTTTTTTCAATTATAATTTTCTTGGTTTTTCCATCGTGATTTCCGAAATTTGGATCGCGCGTTACGGCCTATTTCGAAAAATCTCTATCGCTAGGGAATTTTTCATATTTCTCATTTTTGGCAATTAAAAAAAAAAAAAGTTGACACAGTTGTTAAATTTTTTTATTCGTCACAGACCGAGATTGTCAATTTTTAATGTCCAAATAAGAATTGATCCCCCCCCCCCCCCCCCTATCGAGGAACATTTTGAATCAATAAAATTCATTTCTGCAAGAATGCGGGGGGGGCTAAGCAATTTTTGCCTCTTCGCGGAGAAAAATTTTTTGCGTTACAAAAACTTTTTGCGTCAGCGAGTATTAATTCGCTACCACTTTTTTTTTCTCTCATCGTCCATTACTCAATCTCAAAGCTTACAGAATTTTTACTATCGAGGCCCCTCTCGAAACAAATGTTTCGGCAGCAAAAAAAAAAAAAGAAAAGCACAATACGAGATGGCAATTTGCCAATTTTCGACTTTTATTTTGTTTCCTGTTCCTCTTCGTCAAGATAATATCGGCTTTTCCGATGCTCGCTGCAGTCGGGCAAGTTTGCATCCGATTTATCAAAAGAATTTCAAATTCAAGAGCAAAAAATGGAGATTCGAGAGAAATTTTCACAAAATAGAAACGGCTTAGCGGACTTTTTTTCACATTCCCTAACCGTCCAACGATGAAATATCCGATTCGTTTACAAAGTTTTGTCTCGCTGGATGAAAATTTGTTCATTTTTGTCGAAAATATATATTTTTTTTTCTTCCATACGGAACGGATTATAATAAAAATAGCAATGAATCGTATTTATGGAAAAAAAAACAAAAAAAAAAACAAAACAAAACAAAATACTTTTAACCCACTTTGAAAAAACATTGAGGGAATTCTCAATTCGATCCTGATATTGGAAAATAAATATTGAACTGGATAAAATAATTTTTTTCAATTTCAAGTACATGAAAATATTAAATATTGAAATGAAAATTTTTTTTAAAAAACTGCAATACAAAAAATAAATGGAGGACCGTGGAGTAAAAAATAAATGCATTAAAGGCAAATACCGAACCTGTTCTTTGTTATAAACGGAAATTTTTATGTCGGTGCCGAAAGATGAAATATAAACACTTGTCGACAATAATAATTGGTAGTATAAATGAATTTTTTTTCATTTCAAAATCTGGTAGTTTAGGAAAAAAAACGTTCGGCGCGTATTTTTTATGTTTTTATTTGAATCAAAATTGCCGTTGATATAAAAAAGCACGGACAAAGTTCTTGTCCGCGACGAAAGAATCGCGGCTTCGAATAACTCGCGGCTGATATCCGCGAGTTATTTGAATGCGCAGAAAAAAAGATTTACCATTAATTTTTTCGCCGAAGCGCAGAGTTCTCAGGGCGGGAAGAGGGAAATTGGGGGGGAAAAAAAAAAAAAAAAAAAAAAAATTCATTGGAATAACGTTTATCGGTCTCTCACCTTGCCGTTTCCATTGCCTAGCCATGGAATAATTTGATCCACGAACATACCGATGTCCTGGCACTCTATGCTCTTGGAAGGATCGCCGAGATAATTCAGCAGCAAATTTCCAACCGTGAGTTTTTTCTTTATGTCCGTGGTCGAAAGTAAGGCCATAAAGGCGTCCATGTCTCGCGGATTAAGCGCCATGATCGTCCGTCGGGTCTGAGAAATGTTGCAAAAAAAAAAAAAAAAGAAAAAGAAAATTCCTTCATCGTTTCCTAACTCGACCAATTCTGGGAGGTTCGCCCCCCCTTGAACTCGTCGACGTCGCATAATGCATTTATCGCTCTACCGCTAAACGTCAAAGAGCTTTCTTTGTTTTTATCGTTCTTCGAGTTTGACCAAATTGTGCGTAAAACTCGGACAATTCTCGATCAAGTGGGGGGGGAAAAAAAAAAAAAAAAAAAAAAAAAACGAAAAGAAAATTCAATCGCAGAGTCCCCCGAACGACGCGGATATATCGTAGATTTTTCTATTACGGACGACGCTGGTCCGAGGACTGCGATAGAATGAGAAAGGTATCGGAGCGAAAATTCTCCTGCTCGCGGTCATTTTATTTTTTTTTTTTTGCGAGCTCAAAAAATTCGCCCTTTTTCTCTCGGACTTTGGAATTTAACGAGGAAAATTTTTATAAATGATTCTTAGGGTGAAAAAAAAATTTCGTAGAAATGCGAGATCTCATTTTTTTTTTTCAATTACAACCGAAAACACGGAAAAAAAAAAAAAAAAAAAACGCCACCTTCGCGAAATATTTGAAATACGTTAGGTTAGGGAAATTAACGATTTTTCGTTTCGTTTTTTTTTTCACCGTTTTCCTTTCCCTTGACATTTTTTTTAAGGGTCAATCAGCTGAGATATGAATAAAAACCATTTTTTAAAATAAGATTTGTCAAAATTATTACAATTTTTTTTTTTTTTAATGAAATTGCACAGGAAGCAGGATATAAAATTCGAGGCGTTGATCGGGAAATCTGAAAATTTGATTTTTTTTTTCTTTTCTGACTCGTGTATTAACGCGAAGAGCAGTTTGATGAAGAAAATTGTCGAATATTGACGCGATTTTATAAAAATTCATGAAATCACCCTCCCTTTCTTTCTCTCTCTCTCTCTCTCTCTCTCTTTCTCTGACACACACTTGAGAATTTTTTTCGCTTTCAAGGAGCGGTGATTGAATCGCGAACTGCGAACGAAAAGACGAAATTTTTTTTTTTTTTGCTAATTAATGAATAAGATGAAGAGAAAGAGAGAGAGAGAGAGAGAGAGAGGAAAAAAAGAAAAACACCGAGATGGCGGTTGACCGATCTTCGTGTGGGTAATAAATATAGGTGTGTACGTAAAGAGATTTTGTCGCGAAGCTGAAAATTTCTGTCCTCTCCCAATTTCACGATTCGCATGTGTCTTATTTTTAAGTTAATATAATAGTCCTACCGTTTTTTCCGCTCTTTCTCATGCAGCCATAGCGTTTTCGTCAATATATGTATATATATATATTTATATAAATATATATATATATTTTTTTTTAATAAATCCGAGTGACACCCGAAAAATGACGGGTAAAACCCGAAAAATTTTAACACTTTACCGGCTAACACACGCGAATAAAAACATCGATCGAGAGATAATATATATATATATATATGTATATATATATACTTATATACATACAAAAAAAATGTTTCGGAAAACTTTGAGAAACCGCACCGTTTTCACATTCACGTACTAATCGTCGGAATCGGCGATACGCGCAACCGTCGCCATTTTGTTTTCACTGTAGGGCGCTGCAAGCGCTGCGGCTAGGCTTGTAACCGTTTTACCGCGAGAGAGGACGCACAGTGGCGCTACCGGACCGTCCAACCACTGCGCATCCTCGTCGGTTTTTTTTTGAATTTTTAATTTCCTCGCTCAACGATAATTTTGAGTTTTTTTTTTTTTTTCACGAATTCACAGTACCGAAGAAATGTTATTTTGCAAAATTTTTCTATCATTCATTCGAAGGATCGATTTAAAGAAAGTACGAAAGTTACACGGAACTTATAACGCAAGCGAAGTGAGCAAAATATGTCGGGTATGCAAAATTGATTTAAAAAATTGTTTTATTTTTTTTACTCAAACGGTATATTAATAATTTGTTTTTTTTTCAACAATTTCTTAAATATTCAAGGATGAATGATTGATTCGTCGATTTAATTCCGCAATGATTTTTTAATGATGAATGGCGATATATACATAGGTACAGTCACATATACAATATTTTACACTTAGAATTAATTAATCGTCATAAATATGATTATCATAATGTAAATTTTTCTTTTTTTTTTTTTTTTTTCACGTTAAAATAATAACGATTTTTTGGTGTCATTGAACGCGAAGCCTGCGTGGCCGAATTACAAATCATTAATTTTAGCGAGTGACGTGAGAGTCGAAAAATTAATTTTATAAAATCTCACTACGTCTTATTTATTTTAATTGACAAAAAAAAAAATAGCATTTAATAATAAAAAAATGGACGAAGCAATTGGCTTCGAGGCACCTACTGCGATTCAGTTAGGCTGTTTATATTGTTTTATTGCCGTATTAATTATAATTTTTAGTCGCTACGCTCACGCGAAGCCAAGTGGCGCCGCACGTGACCAATTCTCCTGGCGAACTTGTACTGCAGAAAAGCACAGGTTGCATAAATATATTTTATACAAATTTGTATAAATTATTGAGATATCGATGTACTTAAGAATCGTTTTAAATAAAAAGAATATGTTTTTTTATTTTTTGTTTTGCCGAAAATGATTTTATTTTACTACTTTTTGTAAAAATAAAAAAAAAAAAAACAAATCGATATTTTTCCGCTGGTCGTGTCGTCTGCTGTGAATCGTGATTGACATTACGTGAGACATATATAGAGATCGAATTGTCTCAGATATTCGATTAGAATTTATCGGTTTGTTTTTTTTTTGTTTTTAATTTCAAGATACACCGAATGATTATGAGTGAAATGAAAAAAAAAAGTCGTTTCGATCACTGACAAATGCGTATAATGATTTTGAGGTTACAGGAGTTGACTTTTAAACTTTTTTTTTTTTTTATCGCCACATTTATCCTGATATCTCGAACAAATTTCTACACGGAAAATAGATGAAAGTACTCGAAATTTCGGAAAAATATTAATTTATCCTCCAAAATATTCGTTTTTTATCGACGCAAGACGCTTAACATAACCCTAGCGAGGTCATGTCCCAAGTTCGCGAGATTTTCGCCACGGCGAGAGCGCTGGCTGTCAATCTCGGCTCAGAGATTATACGCGCATAGCGAATTCCGATGGCAAACCAGAGATCTTTTTTCAACGAACTCGTTCGCCATTTCAATCGATAAAATTAATAAAATCAATAAATTAATCAAATTTCTCATTAATCGAATTCAATCCGATTAAAATCGATTAATTTATAAAATTCAATCGATAAAATTGATTGATCAATCAAATCTTTTGATTTTCTCAATTTCAGTAATTAAAAAAAAAAAAAGAAAAAAAAATACTTTTCAAGTATAAAAAAAGGTCGGACGATAAAACTCGTATCGAAGAATATAATTAAATGAAAAATTTAAGTCTTTTGTTTTCTTTAACGCAGTAGTTGCCTCAATTGACTAGTGAATTTATAGCTGCGCGAAGAGCGATTAGAATAATTCTACTTTTATCGGTGAAACACCGATCGTAGATCGATCGATCGAATTAACAGTTCGCACCTTCTTCGATCAACTATATAATCAATCATTAATTAACTATATCGATGGAATGATTATTCCGACGCATTTTTTTTTTTTTTTTCTTCCGCGAACGATAATGGAAGATATCGGAGTTTTGCAATTGTATATTTAGCATACGTACGTCAGCTGTTTTTTTTTTTTTTTTTTTTTTTTTCGTATCTATCGAACATTCGTCTAAAATGATAAATCGAGCAATTTTTTTTTTTTACTCCCTCCTTTTAAAATATAAATAAATTTTTCATTTTTTTTCCCCTAAATTTCATCTGGGTACTTAAGATTGATAAAATACGACGCGACAACGTCGATTTTACTCGAGAATAAGCGATAATATCTTTCGAGCAGTTGTACTATTTTTTTTTTTTCGCTCTTTTTTTTTTCTTTGGTGCATCAAGCATTTATTTGAATTTCATTTTTTTTTTTTTCTTTCTTTTACAAGACGAAGAGTGTTTGGATGCCACAGTGTGAAAAAGCGAGTGAAAGAAATTTGGTAGAAAATTTATGAATGATTGTGATCGACGAATCACGAATTTGTGACGGAAAAAAAAAAAAAAAAATAAATAAATCAATAAGCAATTGGTCGTCAGGGAGAGTTATCGAACTGTGTCGGTGTGATGGAAAATAATAATTGAAAAAAAAAAACTTTTATAAAATGATTAGTAATTATCATTAATAATTAATATTATTTCTATTAATCATTAATTATAATTATTTATACAAACTGCTCGTTAAATTCATTTTCATCTGGCAATCCGGGCATAAAACAAATTTGTCACGTCTGTCAAAAATAAATAATAAAAATTTTTGCTCTCAACGATGCGCAGGATCAATTTTTAACTCCGAGCTCTGTCGACCGCTCAGAAAAAAATTGTTTATCTGCTCTCCGAGTAGCCGCAGGACGAAAATTAGTTTTTTTAAATTTTTTCTCTCGAATCTTCGTGTATTTTCTTCAATGAAAATGATTTTCACAGAGTCAGACTCGCAAT
This sequence comes from Rhorus exstirpatorius, assembly GCA_963564615.1. Lineage (NCBI taxonomy): Eukaryota > Metazoa > Arthropoda > Insecta > Hymenoptera > Ichneumonidae > Rhorus > Rhorus exstirpatorius. The sequence goes on along the minus strand of OY751318.1, from coordinate 33,455,204 downwards.
GGATGATAATTTAATTAATTCACGAATTAAGATGTGTCAAAGTTTACACTTGCCGAGATTTGTGGAAAGAAGAAATTTTTTTTTTTTTCAAAAGGACTTGAGAATTTGATCATCGATCGAAAAATATATCTTCGTATACGAATTCCGCTCTGTATAAATTAATTTTCATCGACGAGGAGAACCAGCTTAAGGGAGGAAAACTTAAAATTCTATTTTAAGGACGTACACCGTCCCAACCAAATGTGACTTTCGTCGACAATATTGCATACTTCATGATAAGATAAAAATCGAAAAAAATTCAACCGCAATAAAGACGATAAGAATATTACTTTTTAATAATAATAATGCCCAAAAGTTATCAATAAATTGTTCAAACGAAACATTGTTTAACAAATTTTTAGGGAATGTTTTTTTTTTCGTCATGTTAAATGAATTCGTTGACTCTTCTGACTACACGCGAATTTTTTTCAAAATTTTCTTATCATTTTGAAATTTCGGTTTTCGGAAATTCGTAAAGTTTGTATTTACGAAACTATTCGTTCAATAACCCTGGAAAATTCTTAACTGTAATATACAACGTTTTTACGAAAAAAATAGTCAAAATTAACGATTTTTCCTTAATTTTTCAAAATAAAACAAATTTTCGAAAACCGAAGGTTCAAAATGATAAGAAAATTTTTTAAAAATTCACGCGTAGTCGGAAAAATCAACGAATTCATTTTACGTGTCAAAAAAAAAAAATAAAACCTTCCCTAAAAATTTGTTGAACAATGTTTTGTTTAAACAATTTATTGATCACTTTTCGGCATTATTATTATTCATAATCGGAAAAAATTCAACCACAATAAAGACGATAAGAAGATTACTTTTTAATAATGACAATAATAACAATAAATAATAACAAATTTTTGGGGAATGTTTTTTTTTTTTCGTCATGCGAAATGAATTCGTTGATTTTTCTGACTACACCCGATTTTTTTTCAAAATTTTCATAACATTTTGAAATTTCGGTTTTCGGAGATTTCGTAAAGTTTGTATTTACGAAACTATTCGTTCAATGCCCCTGGAAAATTCTTAACTGCAATATACAACGTTTTTACGAAAAACATATTCAAAATTCACGATTTTTTCCTTTATTTTTCAAAATTAAACAAATTTTCGAAAACCGAAGGTTCAAAATGATAAGAAATTTTTTTAAAAATTCACGCGTAGTCGGAAAAATCAACGAATTCATTTTACGTGTCGAAAAAAAAAAAAAAACTTTCCCTAAAAATTTGTCAAAATGATAAGAAAAGTCAACGAATTCATTTCACATGACGAAAAAATAACATTCCCTAAAAATTTTTTAAACAATTTTTTGTTTAAACAATTTATTGATAACTTTTTGGCATTGATATTATTCAAAATTAATCTTTTTATCGTCTTTATTGTGGTTGAATTTTTTTCCGATTTTTATCTTATAAAGTATGCAGAATTATTGACGAAAGTCACTTTTGGTTGAGAAGGTTCATTTTTTCAAAAAATGTCCTTCAATGGAGCAAAAAATATCCGACTGAAGAAACGAAAAAAAAAGAGATCTAATTGGAAAAAAGTTGCTACGTCGATTGGGTTGAAATTTGTATTATTTTTTTTTTTTTGTTTTTTTTTTCAAAGCAACTGTGACAGGTCTCCGGATCGTTGGATGAGAATCGACGAACTGTGAGTTTCAACAATCGTAAGAGATAAATCGATAAATTATTCAACGAAACTACGAATATATTTTGATTAGCTTAATTATTTTAATTATTTCATCACCCTTCTTCCTTGTAATTTTCTCATTTTCCAAGCGATTTCTACGAATAAACTACGCAGTTATAATATTGCTTCGATGATCGCATCTCAGCGATTATGAATCGATTTTTTTCAGCCGGTCGATCCGAATCGCATTTTTAAAATTTCCCCGCCTAAAATCCATGCCTGCATTTTAGTGACGACGAACGTCAGTGATTTTTTTTTTTTTTTTCTTCAAATTTTGTCTTCTAGGCTCGTTCATCGATAAATTTCCGTAAAATAATCAACAATAATGATAACGACAACGATAAAAAAAAAAAAAAAAAAAACAATATTCCATAAATTATTATGGAACGTAACGAGTTTTTTTTTTTACACTGGAACAAAAAAAAATTGGAATGTCAAGCGACTCTGTTAAAAACTTGAAACTCGAGATGAGATAGGACGATTATTTTTACGAAAGGAACTATCAACGATTTTCCAGTGTTTTTTTTTTTTCTCTCTTTCTTCCCGAAAGAAATTTTCCCTCAAACGAATAAATATAACGGGAATATTTGTTATTGCTGTTGCTGAAGTTGTTGCAACAATGGGCACACCTCGACGAGGGGAGTGCCCAAAATATCCTGACAAACTTGATTCATGTCCTGCTCCATCATCAGCGATGATATCTGATCCTCGCTCAGCATCTCGACGCTAATTGACATGTAATTTATTTGAAAAAAAAAAAAAAAAAAAAAAAAAAAAAAAAACAAAGAATATTTGTTTTTCACAATAATTAGATTTATTTTTGACGAAATTTTTTCACATTTGAGGAAACAAAAAAATTGATTCAACTTTCAGTCTCCCGGATACGTCATGCACGACGAAATTATGCAATGCCAATGAACAATAAAACGTTAAATTTCTAAATACTTTGTCATGAAATCGAAAAAGAAAACATTAAATTTTTCCCCAGGGCCTTTAACTCTAACAGTTTGATTTAATTTTAATTTTTATTTTCTTCAATCATGCAATGCAGATTCATCAAAATGATTTTTATACTTGTCGAATGAAGAGGAGAGAAAAAAAAAATGATGAAAAATACTCACCTCGCCAAGCTTTCGCTGTCCGACGTCTCCTCGTCGGGATTCAGATAGCTCATGGTCTTCTCGAGCGGGCTCGGTACTTTTTTGCCCTTCATCTCGATCCTATCCGATTTTTCATTCTTCTCAATTTTTTCGACGCTCCTACCGTCACCGCGAAATCTTTCCGAGAGATTGCCAATATCGAGCATCATTATACCGTGGCTCAACAATTCGGCGGCTCTCTCGACAGTTCCGGTGCTCCAGAGCATGTCGAGGGACTGGCGGCGACTCGAATTTGCTGAAAAACATTTTTTTACACATTTTTCAACCCCATAAAATCTCCAAAAATCAAATAAAATGCAATATATTCAAAGCCTCCTTTGAGACTTTAGCTTTGATCGTTGGGAGGGCTTCAATTTTTCACCGTTAGATGGCACGACCCGACAGTTCTAATACGAATAAGTCCGCCATTGTGTGAACTCCACCTCGAGATTTCAATTCGAGTTTTCTCGGAGTTGGCTGAACGGAATTCAATGAAATTTTGACAGTCGAGGCACAACAATGGCACGATGAAAATCCTGCTAAATTTTTTACCCCGATCGATACGAAATAGTGAGAATTTGGAGAAAAATCGTTCTCCCTGTCGAGTGAGCGATCGTATCGACGCAAGATTTCTTGAAATTTGTCATATCGCATTTACTCAGAGGGGAAAAAAGCATAGCGGAGCTCTATCTCCGTCTGAGAAATCTTGAAAAAACATTCGGAATTTCATAAAATCTCAAAAAAAATGCAATATATTTAAAGCCTTCTTTGATGATATTTTAGCTTTGATCGTTGGGGGCGGCTTCAATTTTTCACCGCTAGATGGCACGACCCGACAGTTCTAATACGAATAAGTGCGCCATTGTGTGAACTCCACCTCGAGATTTCAATTCGAGTTTTTTCGGAGATGGCTGAACGGAATTCAATGAAATTTTGACAGTCGAGTCACAACAATGACACGATGAAAATCCTGCTAAATCGTTTACCCCGATCGATACGAAATAGTGAGAATTTGGAGAAAAATCGTTCTCCCTGTCGAGTGAGCGATCGTATCGACGCAAGATTTCTTGAAATTTGTCATATCGCATTTACTCAGAGGGGAAAGAAGCATAGCGGAGCTCTGTCTCCATCTGAGAAATTTTGGTAAAACATTCGAAATTTCATAAAATCTCAAAAAAAAAAAAAAGCAATATATTTAAAGCCTCCTTTGATGATATTTTAGCTTTGATCGTTGGGGGGCTTCAATTTTTCACCGCTAGATGGCACGACCCGACAGTTCTAATACGAATAAGTCCGCCATTGTGTGAACTCCACCTCGAGATTTCAAATCGAGTTTTCTCGGAGATGGCTGAACGGAATTCAATGAAATTTTGACAGTCGCGGCACAACAATGGCACGATGAAAATTCTGCTAAATCTTTTACGCTGATCGATATGAAATAGTGAGAATTTTGAGAAAAATCGTTCTCCCTGTCGAGTGAGCGATCGTATCGACGCAAGATTTCTTGAAATTTGTCACATCGCATTTGCTCAGAGGAGAAAAAAAGGCATAGCGGAGCTCTTTCGATTAAAATTTTCGAGTTTACGTTTCCTTTTCGTCTCGTCTTTGATTATAGCTTACTTACCGGAATTTCCGCAGCTCGTTTCACCGGCTGCCGAACTCCTGGATATCCAATTGGCCAGACTTCCGTCCAATTTGCCCTTTCCCTTGACCGATGGACTTCCGGTGACCTGCTCGGATTTCGTCTCGTCGCCCAGACTCAGCTCTGCGTGCTCCATCATGGCCGGCAATGATTTTTGATTTATCAATTGTTTCTTTCTTCTATCCCGACAAGCCTCGTCGCGGATAATCGTCGTGGCACCAGCCATTACCTTTGGCGCTACGGTCGTCGTAGTTATGGTCGATATGATACCCGGCTGATTTGAAATTTCCGGGCTCATGTCACTCGGCAAGCGCTTGTAAGGTATCCGATCTTCATCGTCCGAGTAATTATCGTTGTTGTAATACATCTCATCCGGTGAATTGTTCAGACTTATTTCCGTCCATTCGTCGCCATTTTGACAGCCCCCACCGTCATTCGATGACGAATTATCGTTCTTGACATTTGCCACAATTTTATCGCGTACCTCATTCTTACCGTTTGTTTCGGCAAACTCTTGGCCGGGCGTCGTGATCTTGACTCTCTTTTCCGTGGGTGATCGTACTTTGACGAGATCCGAGAGCCTCGAGAACGACGACGACGACGACGACGTGCCCGTTGCCGTACGAATTTCCTTCGAGGCTAGACATTTTTTTGTATCGATCGGATTCGCCATGCTGCGCGGTCTCTCGCGTTTTATGTATTTCCTCGGCTCGGTCGACGATACATTGATATTACTCGGACCCAAATATTCCGACGAAGACTCTTTTTCCATCTGAAAATCAAAGATAAATATTTCTTTAAATCTTTCTCCTTTGATATAGAGAACTCGCATTATTGTCAACTGTTAAATTATTTAAAAGATAATTATTCAAAAACATCATCTGTCTAGGTTTTCTTCAGTTAATCATCATTCAATTAATTATACCAGCTTGATAATTGAGCTGCATTTAAAAAGTATATTCACGTGACAGTGACTTCACAGCACCCCGGTGCAGCAGCGCCTCTAGCGGTAAAATTGAAAAATTTACGCAGCTAACCATTCCTAACCAAAAAAATCTTCGTAATTCGTAAATATGTAGTCTAAAAATGGGGTTTAAACATGACTAATGTACCTTAACAATCGAACAAAGTGTACAAATATTGTTTTGTACGATGTTGCAAAAATTCAACTGTATCAACACCAAAAAAAGAGTTTATTTGCTTTAGGAACATCTCTAAATCTATTTTTGGCAAAGGAGAAGTGCATTATTCTCAACTTTTAAATTATTTAAAAGATAATCTTTTCAAAAACATCATTTGCATAGGTTTTTTCAGCTACTCATCGTTATTCAATTAATTATATCAGCTTGGGAATTGAGCTGCATTTAAAAAGGATATTCACGTGACAGTGACGTCACAACACCCCGGTGCAGCAGCGCCTCTAGCGGTAAAATTGAAAAATTTACGCAGCTAACCATTCCTAACCAAAAAAATCTTCGTAATTCGTAAATATTTAGTCTGAAAATGAGGTTCAAACATGACTTATGTACCTTAACAATCGAAAAAAGTGTACAAATATTGTTTTGTAACATGTTGCAAAAATTCAACTGTATCAACACCAAAAAAAGAGTTTATTTGCTTCAGGAACATCTCTAAATATATTCTTGGCAAAAGATAACTTGCATTATTTTCAACTTTTGATTTATTTAAAAAGTAATTATTTAAAAACATCGTTTGCATAGGATTTCTTCAGTTACTCATCGTTATTAAATTAATTATATCAGCTTGGGAATTGAGCTGCATTTAAAAAGTATATTAACGTGATAGTGACGTCACAACACCCCGGTGCAGCAGCGCCTCTAGCGATAAAATTAAGAAATTCGAGCAGCTAACCATTCATAACCAAAAAAATCTTCGTAATTCGTAAATATGTAGTCTAAAAATGGGGTTCAAACATGACTAATGTACCTGAACAATCGAAGAAAGTGTGCAAATATTGTTTTGTACCGTATTGCAAAAACACAACTATGTATGAACACCAGAAAAAAGAGTTTATTTGCTTCAGGAACATCTCTAAATATATTCTTGGCAAATTTGCAGATGTTGCTTTCATGTATCATAGATTAATTTTTTTTTTCAAGTTACAGCATATACGCTGTAATGTATATATTACACACACTCGTGCGCTATTGATTTACTTTCGCAAATTTTTTCACCACATTGGCGTATAACTATATCCGAAAGATAACCCTAGGTAAAAAAAAACCATGTCCTAGTACCGCGAGGGGTGTTGTGACGTCACTCGGCCCGCAGAGCGGGTAAATTTCTTAAAATTTTTTACACCTTGAGATATAATAATTTACTTTTGCTTAAAGAAATTAATCCAATGCTTATGAGCTATGACAGATCGATAAAAATTAAAAAAAAAAAATGGAAAAAATCGTTTACACGCAAGTTCTCTATAAGGTTTTTTTTTTTTTTTTTTTAATTTTTTAAATCTGTTTCGTACCTTTTGCGCAACCGGTGACTGTGAATTTGGACTAGTTTTTTCGGGAAGACGAAGATACTCGTCACTCGTGTAATCCGTGCTATCGGGTGAACCGGTTATACTCGAATCCGACGAGTTACGAGCTACAGGTTGATCGCCAGATTTTTTTGTATCTTTGCTGGCTTCTTGGCGTTTTGAAAAATCGTCCAAGCCGTCGTAACGTCTCGTCTTCAATCCGCAACAATACAATATTATTTATGCTATTTTTGAGATATCAATAATTGAAAGAAAATATATATATATATATATATATTATATATATTTTTCGTGATACGTACTCGATGAATCTCATCGCTTATCTTCTCGAGATTTCTCAATGCCTCGGCGTAAGTCATTTTTGCTTCGCCCACAGACCGCTCGAGGACGCTAACGCGAATCTTTTGTTCCTCCAGCGTATGATTGAATTGTGCCTTCATTTCGTAGTAAGGTCTGCATGCAATAATCCCATTTAATATGAATAAAATTGTTCACTCCCGTTCAATCGATCGTGATAATTGAAGTTTCAAAATTTTTCCCTCTTGCGACATTAATGCAAGGAGAAATATTCGAGGTGCGCACCGTGCAAATCATACAAAATGGCGGTATAAACTTCCCTCTCTCTCTCTCTCACGCTTTCTCGTTATTTGTATGTTTGCGCATAATTTATGTATCCTTACCGTGTGTAAAATACTCGTGACCATAGAGAGATTTTTTCGTGCTCAATTCCGTTAATTTTCATGATCACAAGATCAAACGTGAAATATGAGCGATAATCGCATGCACAATGAGGGGAGTTAACGAAAATAATAAAATCATCGTATGCGCAAAAAAAAAAAAAAAAAAGGCTTTCGATGGGATAAGATTGCTGCGACTTGTCGCAGCGATCATTAAATTATAATAGGTCGGAGAGATCGAGAGGACGAACGATATAATTTTTGATCTCGCGGAGTATTTGAAAAAAAAAAAAAAAGAAAAACTAAAAATTAAATACTAAACTACTTACAACATGAGCAAGGTGTGCCTGTAGGCGATACTGTTTATCAGAAGCAAGCTGCGACGTGCACCCATACTGCCAACATGAACACAACCGAAAAGTGACATAAATTCTCTAGGATTTTCACTACTAATGGAAAAACTAAGAAGGAAAATGCAAGACTGTAAATCGAATCGCCGTTGAGGGAGCAAAAAAAAAAAAAAATATATAAATCAAAAATTGATCTGAACTCGATGGATAAAGGTCTGCGTACGCTATGCCGCGGCGCGGCGATGCGCAGCGCGGTGAACCATTGCAATTTTGGTTAATTCTATTTGACGATTTTTTTATTTACTCTTTTCGTATCGAAAAAATTATTAATATTAAAAAATATTAAAATTTATGCATTAAATATTAAATAAAATTATATTAAAAATATTAAAAAAAAAAAAAAATAGCATACGCAGACCTTAATGCTCGATTTGAATGGTAATGAGTGAAAGAAAAATGCATAAAAAATGTATCACTCTGTGAACGTTGGCCGGAGAACGATAAAAACACAATTTTCAAAGAAAATATCCTTATTCCTGACAACAAAAAACTTTCATCCGCCTCAAAAAATTCATGCGCCGATGCTCTCGTTGTTGCAGAAAACTGCGCAATGATCGCAGGATCAGCTTGTTTGATTTCATCTATTTTCGTATGGAATTTTTTTTTTTTATTATTAAAAAAGACTAAGAAAAAAAAGAATTGGTATTTTCAATCCTTTTCTTTTTTTTTTTCTCAGAGATATTTAGTCGATTCAAACTGAGGCTTCGTCGAATTGAACCGCGCGTCGATTGAAACGACCGCAAACTTTGTCGATTCAATAATAATCGAATCAACTAAATATTTCATTCGCCATATATCCGCAACCGCGGATTCAGTTGAAAATACCGATCCTTTTTACAGGATTGCCATAAATGATGGGAAGATGAAATAAAAATAAAAGATTCTCTCATATTTTTCACCAGCCCCCCCCCCTCGGATATATAAAAATAACGAAATAAATGTGGGACCATGGTAATGAGTTTCAAAAAAATCAATTTTTTCATTGTCTACGATGAAAAAAAAAAAAAAAAAAATAAACATTCAACAAGGACAGAAAGAATATACGATTCAAACGAAAAAAAAAAAGTCGTTTTTTTCGCATGCTAGGAAAGTCAAGGCAGCTCACCTCGATTTTGCGATGGCACGTTTGAGCTCTCGCTGGAGTCTTTGTACATTGTGCTCGGCTTTGTGATAAATCGCCGTTGTATTCCTGTGCTCAGCCTCCGAAAGAGCTCTCTCGTGCTCCGACTCGTTGACCCTCGACGTGGCATGATTGAGCATTTCCTTGCAGCGACAAAGCAGACACAAAAGAAACTTTCGTTTTTTTGTCAAACTTCAAAAGATTTTTATATAATGCTCCGATAAAGCGACCGTTTGGTAAACATACCGAATATCAATATATTCTGCGCTTAATGTTTTTCGCATAAAAACAAAATTGACGAAAGATGGAATATTTTTTGGCCCGAAATAACGTAGAAACTTCCCTTAAGGAGGAAGTTGGGTGAAATTTCGGTCAAAAATGTTCAAAAAGAATTTTTTTCGGTGAAAATGATGGAAAAGAATTTTAGTCGGTGAAAACAGAAATTTTTTTTTTCCGCGAACAAATTTCACTCATGTTTCGACAATGTATGCGGAGAAGCTTCAAACAAAGATATTGAGCAAAAGTTTGGCTCTGTCGGTTGAAATACTTTCCAAGTTATAGCGTTTTTTCTGATTTTGTAACGCTATTCTTCGAAATGCTCCTTGCGCCACAACTTTCTATCGCAGCAAGCTGAAATTTATTTTCAGTACGTATACCGGAATAGACGAACTTTTGTAGGAAGCGATTTTTCAATCCGACCTTTCTAAGATAAAAAAAGCATCCCCCTTGAGGGGGGGGGGGGGGAAAGATTAAAAAAAACATCCCCCTTATGGGGGTAAGGGGGCTGTTTTTTTTATCTTAGAAAGGTCGGATTGAAAATCGCTTCCTACAAAAGTTAGTCTATATACGGTGAAACCTCCTTGTAGCGGACACCTTCGGGACCGGAAATCTTGTCCGGTATTGAGAAGGTGTCCGTTATTGAGAAAATGGCTCATTTTTCGAAGCACAAATATGTCGTATTTTATTGCTGATAAATATACAAACGAAACATGTATTTTAATCGACGAAAGTATCAATGCAAGTACATCTTCAAAATACTATAGCAAACGAAATAAAAAATCTTTTTTTTTTTAAATAATAAAATATATATATATATATATATATATGTCATAAAATATACATGTAATAAACTCAAAAAGGAACGTTTTCGTTTGAGTATTTTTTACTCGTTAGGACTTGAAGAAATCATCAATTTTTGTTTTGTAATTTTCTTTCAAATTTCTATTTTAATTGAATATTAAATTTTTAACATAAATTTAATTGAATTAAAATTTCATCTTAAATCGCCCCCACAACGTCAAATTAATCAAATTCACTAAAAATTTTTTAAAATAATTTTCTTTCAAATTTTTATTTCAATTGAATATTAAATTTTTAATTTAAATTCAATTGAATTAAAATTTCATCTTAAATCGTTTGTTTTTTCGCAGTTTGGATTTTTTTTTTTCAATGAGCATCTCAGCGTCAGATATGAAATTCAGTCCATTGCCATGTTCCGTATGTGGGAAAATGAGCCCAATTTTCATTAAAACCGGCAACAAATTATTGAAACACCTAGCGATTTTTAGGGTAGATGCGTTACATTATTCCGAGAAACTTATCTCAATGAATTTTTGAAATCCAAGTGCTTTCGGGGAGGGGGGTGAAAAAAATTAAAAACTGCCAAAAACGGTCAAAAATCGAGACGTCAAAACGATGCCTCGCTTGCGGTTTGAAAAGATTTCAAAATTTCGAAAAATCTAAAAACACAGTTTTGTAGAATACCAAATTCCCAACAAAAAAGTCCCAGAGTGACCCTATCTATCTTCTGTACATAAGGCGTGTGGGAGGGGTCCAAAGTTTAGGGGACGAATTTTGGATTTCGACTTGACGCGGCGACAAATAACTTAATATTTAAAAATTCATGAAAAAAATACAAAAATAAAAAAAAAATTAAAAAAACAGGGTGTGCTTTTTATTCAGAATTAATTTATCTATAAGCTCAGAGGCTTAGATTTTTTTTTTTTACTTTTTCCAATCAATTTTGACGGCCGTGCAATGAACGAACTGGAAATTTTGCCGCCATGTCCGCTATTAAGAGGGTCCGTTATTAGGAGGTATATTGTCCATTAAATAATATAAATAATATTAAATCATATTAATAATATTAAATCATATTAATAATATTAAATAATATTAATAATATTAAATAACATTAATAATATTAAATAATATAAATAATATTAAATAATATTAAATAATATTAATAATATTAAATAATATTAATAATATTAAATAATATTAATAATATTAAATAATATTAATAATATTAAATAATATTAATAATATTAATAATATTAATAATATTAATAATATTAATAATAAAAATAATAATTAAATAATATTAAATAATATTAGGAGGTATATTGTCCATTAAAGACAATGCTTTTCTGCCGGGGATTTTTAACTTGTCCGTTATAAAGAGGTGTCCGTTAAGAGAGGTTTCACTGTACTGGTATCTCTACTGAAAATAAATTTCAGCTTGCTGCGATAGAAAGTTGTAGCGCAAGGAGCATTTAGAAGAATAGTGCTTCAAAATCAGAAAAAATGCTATAACTTGGAAAGTATTCGATCGAAAGAGCCCAACTTTTCCTCAAAATCTAGTTCGAAGCTTCCGCATACATTGTCAAAACATGAGTGATATTTGTTGACAGAAAAAAAAGTTTCTCTTTTCACCAAAGTCCCCGCCTCCCCATAAAATCATATAATACCTGCCAGGCATGATCGAAGCATCTTCCCTCGGTCTTGAGACCCTCCTCCGCCAGATAAACCATTTCTTTGGCAGCGGCGTGCTGTCCGTTGGCTCTTTCGAATCTGATCGCCGCCTTTTGAGCCTCTCGCAATGCCTTATCGCGGAGCGAACATCATAAACAATATTGTCCGATAATCGTGAGAGAGAGAGAGAGAGAGAGAGAGAGATAACAATTTATCGATCGATTTTTCTTACCTCTTTAGCCTTGAATCTAGCATCGTAGTAAGGCCTCGATTTTTCTATACAAGCGCCGAGTTTCTTCGACAAATTGTCTATATTAACGGTCGACTCGCAGAGCAATTCTCTGAAAGTCGCTCTCGCCTCCTTTCGACGGGGGATTCAACAACGGAGCCAAAGACAAAAATATCATTTTCCAAGCTCACGCAAACGATAAATCATTTTTCATGGTAAACTAAACGGCGATTTGTCTCAATGAAATGACGCGAGACGCGTCAAAGATGACGCGGAACAACTATTATCCATTTTGTCAAACAAACATAATAATGCGCGTACGTGGCAATCGGGCTCAATGAAATATAATAGCCGCTGTATGCGGCTTTTTTTTTTTTTTTTTTTCTCAAACTGCGGCGTGAGCTTGCTCGATTAGAAGAGCGATATGCGCCAAGGCACAATTTTCTCGTAATTTTTATTTCAAGTACATTCAAGATTTATACTCGCGTGCAAAGGAAATTGTGACTATATCGTGGTGAAAAACAAAAAACTTGGAAAAATTGACTGTCAATATATTATATAGTTCGTGAATTTTGTTACTCACGTCCAAATCAACCTCCAACTTGTTAATATCGTCCGTAGCAGTGTTGAGACGCTCCAATTCGATCTGAAAGGAATAAACAAAAAGAGAAGAAAAAAATTTCGCAACTTTTTGAATCGATGATGATGAATAAAAAATAATATACACACGCGAGACTGAGAAAAATATTTTTCACGGGTTATATAGTCGCGAGAAATGTCAATAAGGTGATTGCCGAGCAGATGACGGGCGCTTCACTTCGCGACTTTGCGAGGTTATAACGAACGTTTTACCTGAACACGAGGATCAACCGCATCGTCAATGCAATCGGCATCGTTGGCACAATCATTTTCCATTATTTTACTCTTGATTACACGCCGGGGGAGTATATTTTAAATCAAATTACTCATAGCCACCTGCGATCGTCTGCTACGTAGCGGTCGGCCATGTTGGATAACATTTCGTTTCTTTTTTTTTTCGCGAAAAACGTACGGCAAAGCTGGACGTATGGATTACGGTCAAGGACGTTTATTACGAAATTTTCGACGAGAAAAACATCGAGTTACGATAATATTTGCAACGCTTGCTTATCCGAGAATGTTGTTACATCGTAAAACGGATATTCCGGTGTCTTTACATTATTGAGATCGTAAGAAATTTGACATATTAAACATATATGTAGTACATCGCAAGGTGGCATAGATTCCGCGCGAAATTTGTGGCCATCTTGAATCGGAACTTGGGGGTTCTGTTCGTTCTATTATCATCTCTGCTATTATCGAGTTGTACAAATTGTATTTAGGTGAGGGATTTCATCCATTTGATGTCATATAAAATTGAATCAATCAATTATTCGTTTATGAAAGTTTCAGGTCATCAACGGATTACGCAGTGGGTAAAATCGATCCGGATGGCGCTGGGGTAGATTTTTTCCGGGGCAACGCTAAATATATATAGCGCGACAAAGACCGAATGTCACGTGGTTTTTAAAATAATATATCCGTAACAAAAAGTTCTGGAAAGATTACAAAGTATGCTGTAAAAAACTGACTTGCTGACTTTAAAAAAAAATGATTTTGTAACATTCGCGCCAATTTATGTTGAGCTTCGACATTAATCCGCAAGATGGCGAGTCGATTAAGTTCGAGCATATATATAATTTTCAAAAACGACTCGAATGAATCGAAATCTTGCAAACTCCCCATGCAAAGAAATTAAGGCAATTGAACAGTTTCAAGATTATTATCAGTTGTACTTAATAAAAAAAACTGAAATTTCTTTGGGAATTTTCAAAGATTTTTATTTTATGATACTACGCTTTTCCGTTGTTTCGAATGAATCTGCAAAAATGGCAGGTCGATTGAATCGAAGATTCGAAACAACTTTTGAACCAATTGACGAATCAATGTACCAGAGACTAGTAGAGAGATCGCCAACGCAGGTGCTCGAGGGGGTTTCGACTGGCCGAGGTAGTGGGGGTAGTTCGCGTGGACATTGACTCGGGCGGTGTGGCAGATTTTGAGTAAGCTGTGTGCACATTGGCCTCCCGGGTAATGCAGGTTGACTGAGCGTGGCGTGCACATGGAATCGAGTGAAAACGCAGATATATATGTTACACGGACCACGGACTGTGAACCGCGAGCACAGTCTGCTACCCTGTCGGTCTTGGGATCGAAACTACTACTCGCATTTTTTTTCGGAATTAATATTTTTCTAATATTTATTTTTTTTGTATTTAGTAATAACGATGTTTTAATTTTAGTAAATAAATGGTATATACTGTTATTATAACGAATCTTTGCTACAGGAAATATTTTTATTTTATTACTCTGTATTCTTCAAATATTCCTATCAAATATTCCTCAAGGAGTTTGCACACATTGGCATCCCAAAAAAAGGCCTATTTATTTTATATCCTAAACATAAGGAAGCTTTTACCAAATCTTTAACCCCACACCCCACAGATGTACGGAGTAAAATATACGGTATAAATGGTAATCTCGAGAAAATTACCGCCATTAAATTTTTTAGACCAATAATAATTGGGTCCTCGAAGTATAAAAAGTCTATTTATTTATTTATTTACATTTATGCAAACACCACGCGCAATTTTTTTCTTAATTAATATGTTTTTCAATATTTATTTTTTTTTTTGTATTTTGTAGTAACAATATTTCAATTTTAGTAAATAAACGGCACCTACTGTTATTTTGATGAATCTTTTTGCTACAGGAAATATATTTATTTAATTACTCTGTATTGTTTAGATATTCATGTCAAATATTTCATAAGGAAGTTGTACACATTGGAATGCCACAAAATAAGCCTATTTTCATAATTCATTCATAAGTATAAATCGATCTTGTATACTGAAACCTTGATTATTTGATAAATAAAAAAAAAATTCATACAAGTCTAAAGCAATTGAGTCTAAACAACCAGGCAAAGGTCTAAAACAACCAGCTGTTTCAACACTTTCGAAGGACAATATGACATTGCACCAAAATTTCATCCCCCCACTATTGTTGCTCCTCGAAATAATGATTAATGAATTCTCAATTTTACAAAAATTATAAGTTTGTAACTGCTGATCGGATTTAAATGATTAAAAAAGGATATTTTTTATCTTTGTTTCCCCTTAAAAAAAAAAAATACGCCGTCGTCGGAGAAAAACGTATTAGACAGTTTTAGGGGTAATTTTTTGATTTTTTTTGTTCTTTCTACGAAAGGGCTACCCGGAATTCCACTCACTATTTTTTTTTCCTGTTAGAAGGGGCAAGACGCAACTCCACGGGATTTTTTTAAGATGGAAAAGGGCATCAGTGGAGAGGGAAAAATTGTTTTCTGTCAATTTACCCCGAAAACTCTCTAATGAGCTTTTACCCGATGACGGCATATTTTTTTTCGAAAAGGGCAAAAAAATAAAAAAGATTTTTCCTTTAATCGTTTAAATCCGATCAGCCGTTACGAAGCTATGATTTTTACAAAATTGAGAATTTATTAGTCATTATCTCGAGAACCAACAATAGTGGGGAAATGAAATTTTGGTGAAATGTCGTGTATATATTGTCCTTCGAAATGCCTATACTGAATAATTTTTTCGAGGCGAAAAAAACGGGGTGGTTGAGTCGACGTGGAACGCGACATATGTATGTGTGCGTGTGTGTGTGTGCGTGCACGTTTGACTTTATCACATACAACAATAAGATGCGAGAATGACAAAGAAATACAAATTTTTGATCTTTTTTGGAAAATTCTAGAGCTTGCTGAGGAATCATGGAATGTGCCATATGGACATATATATGTGTGTGTGTGTGTGTGCGTGTAATTTCGTCAGGGAAATAAATCACGGTGAAACGTGTTCGATAATAGGCTCCTATAGTAACTTGTCGAATGATGAGTGCATATTATTTCCCTGACATGCCTCTGATATACGATTTGACGCTCGTTTCGATGTGTACTTCTTTTTTATCATATAAATATTTTAATTTGTAAAAAAGTCCATTTACGCTCGTAAAAGGGTTTTTATCCGAGAAATAAATAAATAAATGAATAAATAATATAAATAAATAGATAAATAAATAGACTTTATACTTAGCGGATCCAATTATTATTGGTCTAAAAAATTTAATCCCGGTAATTTTATTGAGATTACCATTTATGCCGTATATTTTACTCCGTAAATCTGCGGGGTTAAAGATTTGGTAAAAGATTCCTTATGTTTAGGATATAAAATAAATAGGCCTATTTTTTGGGATGCCTCTTTGAGAAATATTTGACGGGAATATTTGAAGAATACAGAGTAATCAAATCAAATATTTTTCCTGTAGCAAAGATTCGTCATAATAACAGTATATATACCATTTATTTACTAAAAAAAAAAAAAAACATCGTATTACTTAATATACAAAATAAAAATATGTCAATTCCGAAAAAAAAATGCGCCTCGTGGTTTCGATTCTAAGACCGACAGGATAGCAGCCACGGACGCAATGACCACTGCCACGACCTGTGTACACATGTGCTGTTGGTTACCGGATTATGTTCATGTACAGGAGGCTAAACCGCCAATTAATTTAATTTTATGTCACTTTGGTCGAGTTAGATATGATATAAACAATAATATTGCCAAAACGTGCATGCTAGAATGAAAAAGTCGTCTCTGACGCAGTAACGTATCGATGAGCATATTTTTCCGCAATACAGGCACGACAATTTTTGTGATATATACTTAAATGAATGCTTATTATAACTAAATTTTGAGATAAAGACTCGTCTTTTGTCATCAAGACATAATCTAGTGTATAAATAAAGGGCAGCTCTCACATTTTTTGTCTTCTACAACAAACGCGTGAATCGCGGTTCGAAACGGCCAAAACGGTTCACAGTCCGTGGTCCGTGTCCATATATCTGCGTTTTCGCTCGATACCATGTGCACGCCACGCTCAGTCAACCTGCATTACCCGGGAGGCCAATGTGCACACAGCTGACTGAAAATCTGCCACACCGCCCGAGTCAATGTCCACGCGAACTACCCCCTCCACGACTAATCCCCCCTGACCAGCTTTACACCCGCAGGGCGACCGTTGGCGATCTCTCTACTAGTCTCTGAATGTACTGTAAAATACGAATGATCGGGATTATATTTTTTTCAACGTTTCTCTGCTGTTAACGTTCTTTCGGAAGTTTCGAGGACATCCGCAAGATGACGTTACAATGCACAGAGTACCGAGAGGATGAATGCCCATTGCGAAGGCCACCGTTCACCGTAATCCCCACACGCTGTCTCATTTTTTCCCGTATAAGCTCCCCGCGCCTTGTCCAAACCCACACGAGCCGCGAAGAGTGGTCTCTCGCGGGATTCTCTCTCTCTCGTCATACGGCGTACATTTCTCTCGCATTCGCGCTCAGTGTGTTCGGTCTCGGTCATAACAGGTGGATTACTTTTTTTTTTTCGCGGGGATATAACCGCGCTGCTGCCACAAAGTGTTGTTTCCCTGGTGTTTAGAGAAACGTCAATCGTCGAATCGTATCATCGCATTGTCACGCGCGATTCATATTCACGGGTGAGTGAAAGTTTGAAAAAAAAAAAAAACCAAACTTAAACTTAAGAAAAAACTCGAAAACGGACCAGTTGACCATAAAATTGAAATTTATCGTAGCTGGGGTGTGCGTGTGTGTGCTGCGAAAAATATGAGAATGTTTAGAGCTAATATTAAACAAAATGATAAACCGAATATTGTAACGAGTTTCGTAAATTCCACGGAAATGACAAATCGACGGGAAATCGGGTAAAAATAAAACTCGCGTTTAACGAGCTGTAGAAACATTTACTTTCTATCTCGATATATCGTTATTATTATAATTACATTTTTCCATATTTCCTAAAGGATTGTCTCGAATATTTTTACGACCATGATTCGTTTTATTAAATTACAATTGGAGCGTCAAATTTTCATTGAATTGAAATTATCCTCGAATAAATTTTCAAATAAATCATGACAGTGTGTTCTGTCTAATGCAATTTTTTTTTCAAATTTAATTTACAACATACAAGAGTACATAGGGGACGGAAAAAAAAACCGATACATGAATCCTTGATTGCTGAAAGTATTTTTAGTGCGCTGGATGAATTCGTTCTCTCCAAATGTTTATATACAAAATTAATGATCATGTATATATATACATATAACCAGGACGTAGATTATCGTATCTCGAAGCAACGAGGCGTTCGAGAATCCCTTTTATTCCCAGTTGACAAGAGTCGTGATTACTTTTACATCATTAGATAGGACATATATATATATCTTCCTGACGCCCACCAATCCTCTTATCGCAGTCCTGTATTTTTTTTCTCGAGCTCAAATCTCAAATAATAATAATGATAATAATAATAAACTATCTTTAATAATTTTCGAATTAATCGTAATAAAAGTTAAGCACGATCGTTACGACAGGTCATTGATCGACGATAGCAAAGATTAATCGATTAGGAATTAAGGATTAAATTGAATAAAATTATTTTACGAAAAACTTGAACTTTTTTTTCGATCTCTCATATCTTTGGAAGAATTTGTTTCTTTTTTTACGAGTTTTTTGTACACCGGGTATATGGGAATGGACAACAGTCACCGTATGGTGCATTCAGCTGCTCCTGAGTAGACACCGCTTTAGCGCGACGAGGACGAAGGGGGGGGGGGGGAGACTGTATATATCGAGGCCCGGTCGCCACGAGAGTCTTTATATACAAAGCACGCTGCTTTTGCTCTCTGGGTCTTGATGTGTAACTATATATATATATAACTAAATAGTGTATAGTACCAGCCTGTAGCTCCTCTACCTGCACGACTTGCCTAACCTCTCTCTCTCTCTCTCTTTGCCTGTGCGACGAACAAAAGATAGTTTTACGTCTCGTTCGCCTCGAATCTCGAACTCCCGTTCCACCTATTATCGCGACGTACATTCACACTCGAATACATATATATATATGTATAGTTATTTTTTATTTTTTTAAGACGTTCCTCTTTCTGTTCCACGAAATTTCGGTCGAATTTATTTTTTAACTGGGTTGAAATATTTTGCTAAAAAAAATTATCATTTGTTTGAGAATTGTCATGTTTTTTTTATTTTTCTCAAAAATGACGAGTGGCTTCGCGATCTGGGGGGGCATCAATCGATAAAGGCTGCTTGACAAATTTTGTACAAAGCAATGATTTTTTTTTCTCTGGCACCAAAACAAAGATCGATTTCAAAAAAATTTCAGTAACAAACCAAATCCCGAAGTCATACTCTTTGAATTGGACACCCTTTGTATAGACCTCCAGTTATTTTGCACGACAGAGCAGGCAGCGAAATATGTATATGTATATAGGTACATCCTAGATATGTATTTTTTTAAAGAGACGCTCCTTTTTTATTTAACAAAATTTTGGCGGAATTTCTTTTTTAACCAGGTTGAATTTTTTTTCCCTCTTTTTGAGATTGATCATTACATTTTTTGAATTTTCGTAAAAGGGCTCAGTGAGTTCTTGATCCGGGGGGGAAAAAATAGTTTGCTTGAGGCTGGTTAACAATATTTGTTGAAAAAAAAAGATTTATTTTACGGCAAAAGACGATCTATGCACAAAAATGTTTGAAGCTTCGCCACGTTGCAATTTCCGAGGAGGAAGCAACGGAGGATAAAAAAAATTTTGATTTTCTTCTTCCGTCAGTATGTTTTGCCGCCATTTGGTTAGGAAATTTACCGCTGATTACGAACAACATGATGCTTTTGAAATTTCTGTTTTTTTTTTATTTTTAATTTTAAAATGTATGTCCAAACCTAAAAAATCGTTATAACCTTCACTTTTTTTTCTTTTTTCGAATGTTATTAATATTACGCCTGATATGCATATTTACACCAATGAGGATACATAAGACGGTTAATTTCATTTGAATAAATATTTTCGTGATAATCAGAACCGATAAGATTCATATAATTTGTATATTTTGGTGAAATGGAAAAGTGAAATTTTCTCGGTACCACCTTGTACATATAATAGGAAAGTCCACGGTGCCACGAATACTCACAGTTTACGTACAGCTTCGGATATACATATATATATAGACACAAAAGTGTGCGGTAGCGTGAAAGCAGAGTCGATCCGAATGGCGAGTCAGGGAATGGAACGTCTGAATTATATTCCACGGAAATGATTGAACGTTATATTCCCATTTTCCATTTCGCTTTATCTCGCGGTCAGAGAGAAACGTGAATTTATCGTCACTTTCAATTTTCATTATAACTATAATAATTTTTTTTTTTAAATCAATATGATCGTTATTATTATATTGATCCGCTGATTTTTAAAAATTCTTATCTCCATCGTTATTAATAACGAAGACATTTTTGAAAATTATTTTTCCACCGACGTGAAGTAATTTTGAAGAGATTAAAAATAATGATTCGTGCCCGGATGGATTGAAAACGATTAAATTTGAAAATTGTCTCAGTCCAATCGGAAGAAGGCTTTGTAACGGTTGATCGAAGAGTTCTTCAAATTTCCGAGATTATATTCTCTCCGTGCACGACCTAGTTTTTCAATCAGACTAGACAAGCAGCGCTCGCAGTGGTGGAAAAAGGAACGTTCACGAGCGCTACGATTGGTCGTTGCTGGCGTCAGCGACGCTGCTATTGGCCGTCACGTCGTCTGCTATTATCGACTGTCGATAATAGCATTGTAGCACCAAAAAAAAGCTTTTAATATTTTTATTCACGGTGAAATTTAATTTTTTAAATTATCAACGTATAAGAAATTTTGGGAAAAATTTATGGGACGAATTTTATGTAATAAAAAACGATCAGCTATTAAAATTCATGAAAGAGAATAATAATTTTTCTGAACATTTATTTAACGACAATTTTTTTCATGTCCTCGGTGTCTTCCATGCCATTGTTTCTTTTGTTATTGTTGTTTTTTTTAAAATTTTTTAACTCATCGGGATCTACTACAATTCACAATGACCTTTACTCTTGGATGGGAATTTAAGTCCAAAGTATCATTCACCTACGTCGTAGTTTAAAATTTAAAAAAATGGACCCGACGTCATTTTTTGAAAATGCACTTAGACACAATTTTATAATTATTCTATTTGCCACATGAGAAGTGTGATTTACGGCAATGATGCATTTTTGCCTCCGGCAGAGAAAAATCAGAATAAAATTATGTGAATTATCAATGAATAAACGTTGAAATTATTAGATCCTACAAATGTCAAGGAGTCTTAACGTAAAAATTCTTCGTATTCGCGGACGGAATTTTTTTTTTTCTTGTTTATAATAAAATCGTTTGTACGTGAGATGTGATTCAACAGGCGCGTGACTATATAAATCAATGTTCAAGTTAATCAAACACACAAGACCTGTTCTTTATAGTCGTGTTTTGGAAATAAATAAATAAAAAAATAAAAAGAAAATTATACAATGATAAAATTATCATTTTTATTGTCATCCTTGCGAAAAGAAAAACAACCGTAAACGATAAAACGTAATGAACGTGGAACCTCTGCTGGATCGAAGAGAATAATAATTGATGAAATTTTTTTTTTAATTTTTAATTTAAATTTTCCTTTCCTGCAAATTAGTCGTCATTTCACGAGGGTTCTGATGGCCTTCGCACGCACGTGTACGTGCGGAGGATTCGCGAGATGGAAAATTATAAACAAAACACTCTGCTTTAATCTGACGATTTAATGAAAAAAAAAAAAAACAGACAGAAAGAGAGAGAGAGAGAGAGAGAGAGAGAGAGACAATTGGTCGTCAGTATACACGTGGTCGCATCTTCCGATGACTTCCGGGTTCTTCCAGGATAATTGCTCGCTCGATTCGCGCCTCACAATATCAAACACACTGGCAGTCGTTTTATGCGTTTTGCAAGAAAAAATTTCAAAAAATAAAAAAAAACGATCGACGATTCAAAACAAAAAATTGAAGCTAAAAAAAAAAGAAGAATCGAGAAATCGGCGAGGCGGGTGAATGAGAAAACAAAACAAATCTGATGATGAGACTTTATCGTGTACGCTCAATTGAATCGTGAAGCGATTGAATTTATCAATAAATATTTTCGCAGAATTCATATTATGCAATATTATTTTATCGACTTTTTTTTTTTTGCATTTTTATTTTCGCAATTTCAACGAAAATATAATCATGAGCAATTTTTCAACGAAGTTTATCGATGCTGGGAGTTCGATATAATTATGCTCTGGAAACTTTCTGCGATTAATTCATTGCGCTTGATTGTTATTAATCTCGGATTTCGCAAACTCGCGTGGCCAGTGGATGATCGAAATGACCTCATCAGAACAAGAAGTATCGCAAATAACTTCGATGCCATAAATCAATTGAATAATAATAATTAAAATGATTATTATTATGAATATTATTATTGTTATTGTTATTATTACTGTTATTAATAAATAAAAATAACAATGACAACAACAGTAACAACAACCATAATAACAATAATGACAATAATAATTACGATGGTTATGATTATGAATATTATTATTGTTATTATTGTTATTATTACTATTATTATTAATAATAATTATTATTATTATTGTTATCGTCATTATTCAACGTTGGCAAAAACGATTTACCAGTGTAGTTATTAACTTACTGTTGATTTTTTAATAATAATAATAATAATAATAATAATAATAATAATAATAATAATTAAAATGATTATTATTATGAATATTATTATTGTTATTGTTATTATTACTGTTATTAATAAATAAAAATAATAATGACAACAACAGTAACAACAACCATAATAACAATAATAACAATAATAATCACGATGGTTATGATTATGAATATTATTATTGTTATTATTGTTATTATTACTATTAATAATAATAATAATAATAATTATTATTGTTATCGTCATTATTCAACGTTGGCAAAAACGATTCACCAGTGTAGTTATTAACTTACTGTTGATTTTTTAATAATAATAATAGTAATAATAATAAAAACCCTAATAATATTCCAATCTTTACAAACCCAAACAAATAATTCTTTCCCTATAAATACGTTCACGCGACTGCTCGATAACATCATTCCCCCCCCCCCCCCCCCCCCCCCCCCTCTGCCCCGGTCGCTGCCGCAATTTTTCCTCACTCTCAAAAAGTCTTCCCTGTACTCTTTTTTCTCCGTGACCGTGAAATTCGACCGCGCGATCACCCACAGATGGTAGAGACGTTACGCGAGACGAGATTGAGATTCCTCGCGAGCATTTTTTACGTAGCCGAGAGATTGTCACGATCGGCCGGCATGTTCGGTCCTGTATAACAATTTCTGAATTGACGTCGTGTCCGTTCACCGCCGAATAACAGTCATACAGTCCGCTGTGCTGTTCTTCACTCGTTTCTTACATCGTCCCCTCCCCGTATCCCTGTCGCGTATATCAACGTAATGACACGTTTTGTGAGAAAAAAAAAAAAAAAAAAAAAAAAAAAAAAAAAAAACAAATTGCCACTGTCGAACGAGCAAGAGAGGAGACACGCGCGCTCGCATCTATCCATCTACTTCGTCTTTCGTAAATGAACTTTGGCGCACGCAGAGCGTATTCCCTCTTTCGATCTTCTCGTATAACATTATATACACTATTCACGCGAGTGCACGGGCACTCTCTCGTTCTCTGTCGCGGACAGACGACTCGTGTAATCGGTCACCGGTCATCATCGGACTTTGCGAAAAAAAATCGTGCCGGAGGAACGCGTCCCCATTTTTTTATAAGATTTTATTTAACTTACGATTTAGAAAATTGTTTTGAGGTGGTCGTTTGGATCTACCCAGGTCTAATTTGGATCTTCGTTGTTATTTTTTTCGATCAAATTTGTTCTACGCAGTTATTTTTTCGATCAAATGCGATCTGCGCAGTGATTTTTTCGAACAAATGTGTCACATGTACGTAATTATTTTTCGATGAAATTTTATCTGCGTAGTTATTTTTTTAAATTAAATATGATCTACGTAGATCTGATTTTTTGAAAATCGTAGATCTACCTAGATCTCCAGTACATATAACGGATAGATTTACGTTACATTCATGGTCGACCTAATATGTTCGAACACTTTTCCTCGCATAGATCGTCTCCGTTGATCTGTTTAAATCTCAATAGATTTACTGAATAGATCTGACGGAGATGTAGCTAAATGTATATAATTGAAATCTACGTTGATTCAATTGAGATCTAGGTATATCTCATTGAGATCTAGATAAATCTACGATTTTCCAAAGTTTGGATAGACGTAATTCTAAAAAATAGCTACTTAAATCAAAATTTGATCTATACGTAGATCTAAACTGTTCTTTTCGAGAGAGCTCGATTCGATGTTATGATTGAGTCCCCATCTTCTTATTATGATAGATAGCCAGTTATAATTTCCATTGAAAAATTTTTTTTTTGCCTCAAGTTTCGGATTTTCATAGATAAATGAAACCATTTTCGCGTAGCGAGTTAGAGGGAGAGAGAGAGAGAGAGAGAGAAAGAGATAGAGAGAGAGAGAGTTAGGTAGTATGAAACCGGTACAAGGCGGTATAATGGAAGAGACAGGAAATGACAACCGACCATGGCCGGACACCCGAGAGAACCGTCCCCATTGTTTACCGCTCTCTTCTCCCTTTTTTCTCTCTTTTTTTTTTTTTTTTATCGTGAATTTAGTTCGTATCCGCAGACGTTCGTTTTTATTGTTTAAGAATTTTTTTACTTTGCAATACGAATGTTACGATTGCGGTGATGGCGTGTATGGTGAAAAATGCGCGAGTATAAATCGTAAGATTTCGTGAGTATTGCAATCATAAGTGGATATAAGGCGGCCATTTCGTGGACCCGTAGAAATCTTAGAGGTTAAATAATTTTTGTAATAAAATCTGTAAGCATATCTTATTAGTGCGGAGTGACCTGGATTAGATTCATACAGTTAATGAGCTTGTTCATGTAATTTAACATCTTCTCTGTCCGTCTCTATGCTCTCCCTCACTTTTGTGCCAACGATTGCCACGAGTTCAACAAAATGGCCGCTCTTTCCCGCCATCTCGTGTATATATATATCCATCGCTGTCAAGCGGCAAATTTGAAATTTAAGCGATCTCGAGAACTCAAAGGAATGAATAATTTTTTATCGAAACCATTTGGTATGCACTTTTTGCCCTCCGCCCATAAATGAGTCGACCATATACATCGAAAAAAAAAACGACGCACACGTTTTATTTTTATTTTTGAGAAATCGTTGTATCCCGAGTGCAAAAAAAAAAAAAAATTTCAAACGTTTTGGTGAGTCGCGTTCTGTATGGCGCGAGAGAAGAGCGCGTGCGATATATATATATATATATATATATCGTGCGAGAGTCTCCTCGCGATCGGTGATCGGTGCACACACCCGTTCGGTGGCTGGTACCGCCATCCTCTGTACCGTCACACACACACACACACACACGCGCACACACTCGCACACGTTCTCCCCCAAATCCTCATCTCCGACTCCCACACACACACACGGCCGCGGTTGGGGCATAAAGCGCTTCACGGAACTCTCCGCAGCATCATCAGCCGAGAGAGATATCTTGTCGGCTCTCTTTTGCGCGTTGTTCGGCCACCCTATCGCTAGCGCATTCTTGGGGTTTTACCGCGAGATTTAGCCACAGCGTTGGAAAAACGAACAAAAAAAAAAAAAAAAAATGGAATGGTCAATGGAACGAAACGTGCGAGTTCACTTTTGTTAACGATATACCTCATTCCAGAAATAACGTAACAGAGATTGATAGTCTGAGAAGATACCGAGAAATCAGAAATCTTTTTAAAAACATATCGCTGCCGTCATAATCGTCAATCTTTTTGTGGAAAAAAAAAAAAAAAAATGATGCAAAGGGATTGGAACGTGTACGTAGCGTTGGAATTGTTGGAAAGTATGAGTCTTTTTTTTTTCCATTCGCGTTCTTTTGTCTTTGTATATATAGCTTTATCTTTATTCATTTTTCGCGCGTTCCATTGACCACCGAGAAGCGCCAAGACGCAATTTGCCTCGGCACGCATCCGCGATCGCGCTAAACGCGTTACTGGCTAAAATTAAAAAAAAATTAAATAAACGCGCTCGGACAATGCGTGCGTCAAACGGCTATAGCGCGCGGGAGCGTTCAACGCATCGACACGCGCGCGAGGAGTCCGTGGGTTTTCCCATGGATTTTTCTAGCTCACGATGGATCACACGCGCCCGAGCATATATTATTATATACGACTTTGATATTCTCGCGTGAAAGGTGATTATATGTGCAGAATTTTATTTCCATTCGCGACGCTGATTATATACCGGCGTATATCGTGTACCAATAAGCACGCGTCAGTCACGTTTTATCCTTGGGTTAAAGTTTTCCTGATATGTCGACGATCCATGCGCTTTTGCCATAAAAAAAATATAGCCTCGAATGCAATCTCCAAGAACTTTGGTTTAAGAGGATTGTTTGGGCCTGGAACGCGCCTAAAGACGCTGCAAAATGCGATAGCGGATACGAAGGAACTATTATATCTATAGGTTGGAGTTTGGAAAAAGAAAAACCTCAAAAATCTGCAACGATAAAACAGACCAATGAGATAAAATGGAACGGACAATTGTTAGCGGGCGATATGCCATTCGTCAAATGCGAATAGATTCCGCCCTTTTTTTTGCCAATATATCACTGAAAAAAATGGTTCGGGATTTACAATAATACTGTTATTGTTGGCCAGTTATAGGTATACCGGTGAAAAAATATTGCCCACACAGAAAATGCAGTAGCCCTTTTAGAAAATCCCGATTGCCGTAAAGTTCATACAAATATGACTAGTGAAGTATTTCTAATTCAACAATAATATCGCTGGTGAAGGCAAAGCAGTTTTGTCTACGGCGCCTATACTGCGCCTTTGTGGACGACACTCAATCGTCTGGCTAGCTTAGTCATTATAAATAGCTGGAAATTTATCGTTTTTGTAAATCAGCCATACTAACATAGCTCGCGAAACTACACTGTATTGTTCAAACAGCTGTAGTAGTAGCTGATTTTTACATGCCTAGCTATTTCAACCATATAGTATGGCTGCGAGAATAACGTTGTGACACATAGCTATACTAATATGGCTCGCGCAACTATACTACGTTTTTGGAACACCTACAGTAATCTGTTAACGCGTGGTGTCTATGCCTCTGCCTCGCGCGAAAACGAGACCTCGCTATACGCAAAATTTGATAATGAACGAGTTTGTGAAGAAGAAACTGAACGAACGGAATCTTGATGAGCTTATACCAACATTTGAAGGTAGGTCTGTTCTCACTTATCTACGGAATATGTAAAAAAGGACTATTTTTCCTGTTATATAAACGCCAATCGTATAACAAGCGAATTTTTGTAGGTTAGGTCAACTGTCATTTTCCTGCAAGGAGAGTATCATATGTCTCCGGGCCATGGATTCTCTCAAACTTCCAGGTGTGTTTCATTAGCTCTAAAAATCAAGTCTCTTTTGCAAAATATTTATGTATGAATATCATTATCGATAACAGATGATTAAAATAAATATTCATGATTATGAAACATATTGGCTGAATTTTTACTGTGACCCGAATATCCCCTACTATATATACTTACCTATACGAGTATAGGTAGGTACAATATCCTGTAATTTATCTATGTAAAATGAATTTATAATTCAGCCATATTCTTTTGGTAGTATAGCTGGTACGTCTACCTCGTATTCTTGCGTTTATAAAACAGCTCCACTAGTATTGTTGGTATACAAAGAATTCTGCCTACACTGACAAAACTGCTATCTACGAAACAACATTGTATATGTTTGCTTCGGCTATAGTATGGCTGGTGTTCGTCTACCTCGTATGCTAGCGTTTATAAGGCAGCTATACTAGTATGGTTGGCATACGCATAACTTGTGATGGTGAACTCAACCATACTATATGGTATTGCTGAAATAGAGATACTTGTCAGATTCGCGGAGCTATTGGGTATATGTCTGTCATGACATAGTGGTATGCTTACGCCAACGATATTGTGTCAGTCATATTTGTATGGCTTTATTACCTAGATGGTATGGCAGTAGCGTATTTTCCCATATAATATGGCTGAAGCAATAATAATTATGGCTCGAATCGGGAAACTTTTTTTTCAGTGTAGTCGTCAATTTGGGGCCATCAGCTGCCACTGGTAGCACTGCCGTGTGGAAAATTTTGACTCGATCATAGGGTAACGACTGGACAGTTTTCTCAGTCACTGGGACGGGGTTGAACTAAGAACATTGGCTGCATGTGTGTAGTGTTGCGATACTTAGCCTATAGATTAATCTAAACTGTCAAGAGAACTGGAATAGCGCATATTCCCAATATTTCTCATTCCTATCCACCCATAATACCTATAGCCAGCCTAGCCAGGAACGTTCCACAGCTGGTGACTAAGTTCTTTCGATCTAAAATTTGAAAATTATGTCGTATCGTACCTCACAAGTGACTCTGCTGACCTGGGATATAATTATATTATATTAGTCGCAATATAATTTTCTTTTTCCACCTTTTGTTTCAAGTCACATTTTGTTTACGTTTTTTTTTTTTTTTTTTTCACAAGTTAAACGGCCCAGTTTCAATTTCTAACAAGAAATAAAGAGGTTAGGATAAATTCAAGCCCGGATAATTTGACGCATGTCTTCGTCCACCGGTACACAGACATATATATATATATAGTGGCACCGCGTGTTTATCGTGAAAAAAAACCGAAAGTTTCCCGGTCAGGTTCCGTCCAGTACCTTATCAAGAATACTCCATCAAAAAGCATGGGCAGACGAAAAATTGAGCTTGGGAATTCCTGGCTGCTGTCTGTACAAACTTTTGTCTCAAGATAAGTTCAATCGAAAAAATATCTATGGTTGCATAACACTTCCAATTATTTCCGGATATTACTTTTGGCCAGGTTGTAGGAACAAATGTGCAATGAAACTGGCTTCATAATGCGACGCGAAAGAATTTTCCCACAGCTAAATATTGTCCAGCGCCTTTCGAAGAAGTCTAGACAGACAAAACCGGCCAGTGACTGGTGACTCAATCTAGGATTGCGGAGGGAAATTTTCACACGGGAGTATAATTTTTCTCATGAATACTCGCCTTTGCGAAAAATTGCCCATTTCCGTCCAACAATTACGAGTATAGTTGACATTAAATCGCATTCAAATACCATTTACCAATAATGATAGACAATTATAAGCATTCTCTCAACTCTGCCAATAATTTCTTGTTTTTTTTTTTTTTTTTTTTTTTGGCAAAAAGTTATCGATATGGTATACGATATAGTGACACGATGCAGTCGTGCAAATTTTTACCAATCAAATCTTTTCGAGGCACTTTTACCTGACCAATCGACAGAGGAACCAATAAACGAAAGTTCAAGCACTCGAAACTCCTCATGACAGCATGAGAAATCGTGATTTGCAATGCGAAAAGCCATATGAGCCTATAGCGCACGAGCTATAGGGCCAGAGTTTCCTGATTTCGCCACTGCGAGTGCTGGCTGTCAAGTTCTCACGTGAGTCAGGAACGTGCAGACGGCGAGCTGGGTCGATGAATAACCTCAAATAATGAAATTTTCCAGTTCTACAAGGGCTATATATTATTTTGCCTAAAATATACGATGTGCAGGAGACAGCGAATGATAGAGCTTCGAGAATCCACCTTGAATTCCATAAATTGACCCCGAAAAATGACTCTGCCGGCTTCGAACGTAATTGAAAGCACGGATGTCAGTTGGACGTGAATCTCTTGCACGCAAATTCGTTCGAGGAAATGTAAAATGCGCAGTTCAATCTTTTGAACAAACACCGCGCATGACCCAAGAATCCGATTCCCAAAAGAGGTTATCAGCGAATCGTATTAATCGGGGAAAAAAAAAAAACAAATATTAGTATTGGCCAGAGTGTGTTTATAAAAATTACAAGAACCGGTTTGTCAAAACAAATTACGACATCGTTATTCGTATTAACATGTATACCTATATATATATACACGACGAGTCGTCTATCGTCTCTAATTTGGGAACAGGTTTATGGTAATTCTCAGGGTTTTTTTCCCCCCATTCCCCAAGATGGCTGCCACGAATCGAGCCTCCAACACATTTGTTTTTGTTCGTTCATTCATCATCGATGCTCGTGAGTCATGGATTCTCGTGTTATTATTCTTCGTTTGGGTTTCATGAAGCTCCAAAACATCGGGACAACAGAAACGTCGGGGTTAACGAGTCGTGCGAGGTTGGTGAAAGTGCGAGTCGTTAAGGTACCGTGTGTATACAGGAGAAATTTCCTAAACGATCGCATATATTATATGTATGTATTTCCATTGTATAAAAATAGTTGTGTTCTCGTCCGCTAGAGGCGAGCCGAGTTGACGTTATAATGACTCATCGCGACCAAAGGAACGATAACACAAAAGCAATATGACATGAACGATGATATATATATATATATATATATATTATTGGGGAAAATTAGTTGGAGAACAAAATCCAGACGTGCGAAAATGTCATGTAGAAAAAAAAAAAACAAAAATTAATATAAAAATTGCATCTCACTATAATGACACGATAGTCTTGACCTTCGAGGAACTTGCAAAATTGATTGCAATTGTAAAAGTTCCAGGATTCAGGGTTGAACGAACAGACACTCGAGATACATTTACGATGATAACAGGATAACCGGGCAGAGCTCATGAGAACTGAACTCATTCGTATATGGAAACTGGTTTACGAGACTATCGGTACGATGAGGTAGAGAGAGAGAGAGAGAGAGAGAGAGAGAGAGAGAGAGAGAGAGAGAGAGAGAGAGAGAGAGAGAGAGAGAGAGAGAGAGAGGTGGAACAGAGTTATAACTATAGACATACGATAGTGATATATATTATATACATGCATGTATAATGTACAATATATACATATGTATATATGTATACGGGATAAAAAGTGAGTCGGCGCGCGTAACGAAACGATCCCCCTCACTGTGAAGGATCGTTAAGAGAGTCATTCTCGTTATACACTCCTCTCTAAACACGACCTTCGCGTCCAACAACGGGATGATAATAATAATCACTTAACATCGCAGTATGTTCGCCTTAAAACGTTGGATTATCATGCCGAATTCATGTAATACGGTTTTTCGAATCGTGAATAGCCGATTGGTTGTCCCGAGGTCATGATACTTGTCCACAACGATGGAGCTGTCATTGGCCGACACGTTTCGTGGGCCAATACATTCGTCTATCCGTCGCAATTATCGGTTAGATTTCGCCCGAAAGACCGGCCAGTGTATTCGGAACGCATCTTCAGCCAATAATCTCGGTCATCATTGACCATAATTGTGGGCATTGATCATAATCATAATTATTTTATGCCTTCGATCGTACGACCGGGCCCGATATTGGGGCCCGAATTTTCAGACCGTAGATCTTGTCGATCGGTTGAAATTTGGCATGTGTATTGAGTCAATACTTTTGTCAATATATTCCGAATATCGGTTGTCTTTCACTGGAAGAATCGATGACCGTATATGGGAGGCAATCCTTTGGCCGATAGTTTTTCGTCCATCAGCTAGCTCATTTGGTAATTATGCTGGGCCGATACTTTCCCGAATATCGGTTGCCTTTTACTGGAAGAATTAATTGCCCGTATATCGGCGGCAATTTTAGCCGAAAGTTTTTCATTCAGCAGGCGAACCTCTCTACACTTGAGCCGATATACTTTTGCCGATAATTTTTCATCTTTGTCGAGCCTTTGGCCAGACGCAATGGCCAAGATTCGGGACAGTACCTTAGCTGATATAATTTTCATTTATCGGCTATTATTCGACAAGGTTATCGGGCCACACTGGTGCTTCTAATTGGTTCATTGATATTCATGATAGATTTGGATCACTTATGGCTGAAGGTTACTTCAAGAATTAACCTAAATGAACTCTGGTAACTCTACCGGGCCGATACTTTTTAATTTGTCGGCTATCATTCGATAAATTTATCGGGCCAATAGTGCTTTTGTTATCCATTGGCATCAATGATGCGAGTTTGGATCGATTATACGGCGGAAGCTTTTACTTCAAGGATTAACCTAAAAGAAAATTATGTTCGGTGCCTTTCGGCCGATATCGAGGAACACAAAAGTTTTCGGCAATAACGCGAGACATTATAGCGTCCCAGGAGATGGGGGACATATCGAATCAGGGTCGTTACTAATTGCTCACTGCTGTTCGCGTTGGTGGCTGCTAATGGAGGCTGTAAAAGTTACGCCGTACGTTCAGGGAGGAATACAGTTGAACCTTGAGGATTATGAAACTAACTGCTAAAGCATGAATATATATATATATACGGAGTGACAGAGATATAATAATAAAACGAGACGAATGCGTGGATAGTGGTAAAGCGAGTCATACCCATCGATCGGTATGGAGATCCAACATGGCGTCACGCTTCACTCGCTCGTCACGCTCGCACTTTGGGATTCGACGTATGAACGAAACGTGTAGAATATATCGCGTTTATAATTATGCGGCTGTTTATCAAGGCCGTAAACGCCATTGAACCATTTGTACTTTACCAATGATTTTTAACCTACTGATCCACATATATATATATATATATATATATATATATATATATATATATATATATATACGTACATAGAATATCGAGCATATTATCCTAATTGGCAAGCGAAAGTTGTTGCACGCTTTGGGATCCATTCGTCATGCGCGGTCACGTATAATATCCTCACAGACGCGATCCATACCAGCGTGAAAAGACGCTAAATTATTCACGACACGATTGTCACACCTAACCTCACATTCTAATGAGTCACGGAAGGTATCCCATGTATATAAGTATCAACGCATGGGGCATCGCGTACATAGGTATTAATGCAATTTTTAAATGAAACAATGATAATCATGTGGATAACGAGGGAACGGTATCGAGTATAAAGGCGAGTCGATATAATGGAGAATACGGAGGGAAACGAGTGAATGAAGAAAATAATGAATTCGCATATAATATGCACGATGTAATGAATTCAATCGAATGAGGATGCCTTCTTTGAATATTCATTGGAACTTTTTGCGCTCTATTGCACGATTTTTTCTTTCTCTTATATTCTTATACATTTAGCGTTAAAACACAGGCAAGCGTGCACGCGCGCTATGTGTGCAGTCGAGGGAATGGCTTGGAAAACCATTGATCATACGATAACGCGATATCCAGATGATTAATGGTGAAGCGATTGGCAGCCTCTAACGAAGCTAAGAATACATTCGTTATATGTACGAATTGTGGGAAATTGCCAATTATCAGCTCTTTATGCAATGGCCAATATGATTTCTCGCTGGCGCTCCAACAATGCCGATTAAGTATATATGAGATGGGTACTTGTAATTGAGAATGATCGGCAATTGGCAACTATTTTAAATTGTTGATAATTGTCAATAGGAGCCAGTATGCGGTACCTAAATAGGTGTAGGAGCCAATAATTAAAAATTTTATTATTGCAGTTGCCAATTGTAGCCAATTCAAACGCATAACCGTATAGGTTCAATTATTTGCTAATTTTCCCCCAATGGTTGTCAATGGTAGCCACTCTTTTTACAAATATTTTTTTGGAGCCAATAACTGCCATTTTTCCTCTAATGGCTGCCAATAGTGGCCAATATTTTTCAAACAGCCGTAAGAGCCAATGATCACCAAATTTCTTTTAGCAACTCATGTATTTTCGCGAATCACTGTAGAAGCCAATAGAATTGCCAATTTTCATCTCATTGATGCCAATAGCAGTCAATTCCCAACAAATAGTTGTAGGAGCCCATGATTACCAATTATTCTCTAATAGTTGCAAATAGCAGCAATGATTATTAATTTCTTTCTGTCGTTGCCAATAGCAGCCAATTCTCAGCGTATAGTTGTAGGTGCCAATAATTGCTAATTTTTTGTCAATAGTTGCCGATAGTAGCTACTTATTTTTGCAAATGGTTTTTAGAGCCTATAATCGCTAATTATCCTCCGATAGCTGCCAATGGTAGCCATTTTTTGCAAATAAGTTCAGGAGTCAATAATTGCCAATTTACCTCCAATAGCTGCAAATAATAGCCAATATTATGCAAATTTCTGTAGGAGTAAATAATTGCCAATTTTCCTCCAATAGCTGCCACATTTTTCGCAAATTTCTTCAGAATCCAATAGTAGTAGCCAATTTGCGACCAATAGTTGTAGGGGCCAATGACCACTAATTAATCTCTACTAATTTTCAACAGTAGAAATTTTTTTTTTGCAAACACCCGTATAGGAGCGAACTATTGCCAATTTTACTCTATTAGTTGCCGATCGTAGCTATTTTTAAACAAATAGCTGTGAGAGCCAATA
This sequence comes from Rhorus exstirpatorius, assembly GCA_963564615.1. Taxonomy (NCBI): domain Eukaryota; kingdom Metazoa; phylum Arthropoda; class Insecta; order Hymenoptera; family Ichneumonidae; genus Rhorus; species Rhorus exstirpatorius. The sequence goes on along the minus strand of OY751318.1, from coordinate 33,420,476 downwards.
ATTCCCAATTCCACTCTAAGCGTTGCCGATATACCTCCAATAATAGTTACCGATAATAGCCCTTTTTTTTTTGCAAACAGTTCTAGGAGCCATTAATTGCCAATTTTCTCCTAATAGTTGCCATTAGTAGCCAATTTTACTCCAATGGTTGCCAATAATGACTATAGTTTCTTTGAAAAACAGTCACAGGAGCCAATAAATAGTTTAATTTTCCTCTCGCGTTTTCCAGTCGCTTAGCGAATTTCGCGCAAACAGCTGTAAGAGCCACTGATTGCCAATAGCTGCAAATAGTAGGCCAATTTTCGGCAAATAATAGTCAATAATTGGCTACAATTCAACCAATTGTTGCGAATTTTTGGCAAATAATTCTCCATAGTAGCAAATATCGCCAACTCCGAGCCAAAATAAATCATATTTGTCAATTTTCGTCCAACGAAAGTCGTTAATATTTTTGTCACAGATCAATTCCACCCACGCTTTTATGGTAGAATAATAAAAAAATAAAATGTTCTCGTCCTTGCTCGAAGATTCCCAAGAGCCAATAAGCAAAGTGCAACGTATCGGTTTATTTCTCTTTCTTTTTTTTTTTTTTTTTTCATTATTTTTTTACGGTATTTCCTCTTCGCTCAAAAGTTTCGGTCACGAGTCTCCACGAACGCACACGTTTCGCGATGTATGTACTTCCATACCGCGGCTGCTTGAGAATTCATGTCGCGGGTAAAAAAAAAAAAGAACGGGCCAAGTTCTTACCGTGACTCCTCGCGCGATTTTCCCTCCTATATCGTTCATCTCGTTTCGAAATATATTTTCGGCAGTATGCGGCTATTGTGTATATATACACGGAAATATAATATCCCACGGGCCTTCAGGCCACGTCTCAATCTCCTTCTCGCTCGTTCCCCTGACGTCATCGCGAGATTATGCGCATACATTGTATATATATAATACACGCGCAAGAGCACACGGAGCACACCTTTGCGAAAGGTTAGTGCACCTTTCGTCGAGGAAGTGACATTTGTGATGCCCTCTCTGCTCTCGTATGCAGGGATTGCTTATAGACGATCCGCGCACCGGGATTCGCCGTAAAATGGCTTTTTAGATTTTGGATTACTATTGTCCTATACCGGACATAGAAATGACGACGAGAAAGAATGCGGAGCGCCTGCTTCGAAAATTTCATTGAAAACGCTTGATTGGACAAAAAAAAAAAAAAAATCCAGCTGATGCCGATAGAAAGACTCGCGTGGATCGCGTGAACCAACTGAATTCGGTTATAATAGTGAGGCCACCCTGAGAACCATATTTCCGTTGGATTTCGGTCATTTGTTAAGGAGGTATTATCGTTTCTCACGTGAAAATTATTTTCCAACTTAGCTGCGTGAAATTTTGTGAACACGAAATTCAGAGCAAAATCCAACTTGTGGTGAAATTTCACAACGATTTACCGTTTAGAAACTGAGATATTTAATTTCAAAATCACAATTTTTGTATACTTTGAACACATGTCTTATGGCGTGAGGGGTACCAAGGTTAGGTTTTTTATTTTTTTCTGCGTGATATTCCAACTTTCGTTGATGAAAAACGAACACATGCAACTTTGGATTACAGATAATAAATTGATGTACTTTAAATGTAGGATTACCGATGAAATAAAAGAGAAATATCGAGTTAATCGCACTGGTTTCTGAACGCGACGGACTATACGAGCCGATTGAAAATAAATTTGGCAACGCCGCATAACCAACTCAAACTATCGCACGCATATATGTGTGTCTATATATATGTATATATATATATATATACATCGGAACTTGAAAAATAAATGCAAAAAATAAGCAGTGAAATAATTTCACCATTTGCGGTTCGATCACAAAATAAGTGAGGTTAGGTTCACATGCTTCACGCACGCACCCATACAACTCTGACACACGCACACGCATTCTTCCGCTAAGCGATGTTGCCACCTAACCTTCTTCGCCATATAACTGCTAGAATCATGCAAGTCTTTTCTTATGAAAAAATTTTTTCCTAACAATTAAAGTGTTCAAAACACAAGCATATTAGTAATAAAAAATTAAAATAATTTTTTTAGTCACTATTTAAAAATAAAAATTTAGCAGAAAATCCAAACACTATTTTGACTCTGAAGTTTCGATAATACCTCCTTAAGAAAAAAAAAACCCCCAATCCAACCTAAAATACTCTTCGCGATCTGCCGTAATCGGTTTCAGTTTGATCTTCTGATCATGGCATATATTATGCGGCACAAGAAACATTTTTCTTCTCTATGACACGGTTTTTTTTTTTTCCCGCGACGATTATTAAAAAATGGTATATGACTGCAACGCGAGAGAGCGGTCGCCCATATGAGATGCGAGAAATGGTAAAATCGTTGTGCGGCAAGACAACAAATCATTCGAGATCGCATTTGATTCGTGTTCGCACAGCTCCGCGCCACAAATCGAGATCGGCAACCCACACACCCACACACACACACACACATACAAACGGTACACGACCTCTTTGCCACAGTCGGCGTTTCTGCTTGTGCACGTGGGAGGAATAGGAAGTCGAGCATTAAAACCAAACCTCCGCTGTACGATATATATATATATATATATATATATATATATATATATTACATATATTGTTCGTTATTCTCGCTCGCGTTTTCGTCGTCGCGTGTGCGTCCCCGCGTCGACACACGCGCGGCTCTGAAATTATTTTACGAAAGCATGTATCCGAGCGTATATATATCTCTTCGTGGCTCACGGTTGTTCAATATCGTGGGAATCTCTGCGCGCGGAGACAACTTTTGAGAACTCTCAGCTAACTCTCAAATAACTTTCAACCAACGCAAGGAACGACTAGAAATCCCTATACGGGCGTAGGGATTTCTAGTCGTTCCCCAAAGGATTAAGGCTCCTCATTACTATATCAAAGAGGTGTAAAAAAGGAGAGGACCTTTATATCCCTTGATGCGGACGACTATGAATATACGGGCGGTAAAGTCTCGTTCTCCGGCAAAAATAACAAACTCAAAGTCACTATAAGAGACTTCGTTATACTGGATTAAAAAGTTAGATTGCGACCTTCTTATAGAGCGAAAAAAATGAGACGAAGGTCCCGGTCTTTGTCCCCCACCCGAACCAGAAAATCTCTAGTCTCGCGTTTTTCAGAACGAAAGCGGAGCTCGAGAGCTCGTTGGACTCTGCTCTGTCAACCGGAACGAAAAATCTCCTGAAATCCCGAGATATTCGGTCACGAGAAAATCTTAAACTTCTTAGCGATTTTTTTTTTCAAACTCAATATACCGAAAATCGTTGTCTCCTAGCAGCTTATTTATGTGTGTAAAGTGCTGGGGCTCGGTAGTGATAAATTCGCAAAAGTTTGAGCGAATATCCAGGGTGTCCCGAAACTTGAACTGCGTTGCCTTGGAATGTCTCGGGAATGAGGACCGATATTGGAAAAATGCTTCAGATAAGAATATTATGGTTCGGAGGGGGACACACGATGGCAACATCACTTTCGTTTGTGAGAATAAGTGTACTGCTTGTGAGAAACTAGCACGCACGTAGTTTTTTTTTTTAAATGGCAACTGATTTTTCTCCCAAACGAATTTTGTACACCTCACACGGTGCGGTAAAGAAAATTCAGCCATATATGTGTGTGGCTGAAAGTACACGTATCTTTCGTGGCTGAAAGTATGCTTATGTATATCTTCAACGGATTGGGAGTTATATGACTGTTCGAAACTCAGGAACAAACTGAAACCTCGAGATCCTTAGACCGAGTGGTGAAACGAAAAATCACAGTGCTGTGATCGCAGTGCGAACAAGAAATTGCCTTAAAATCCCTAGATTCGTAGCCCGGAATGGAGAATTGAACTAAATATCCCTGGGAATTGTCATTGAAACGATATAACGGGCCCAAAAGTTGCCTGTATTCGGAATCAACACGGTGGCGGGGCCTATCCAATATGGCCTCTTCTCTCCGGTTCGTTGCCAGTAGCCAGCTCTAGTTAGCATGGGGCAGCATAGGGAACAGTTGTAAACACTGGATTACCGCATATTTTTCGGCAAAATACGATTTTTGTAGTAAGATTTGACAATGGGGTTTATTACCGTTGAGGATTATGCGTGGATAGAATCCACTGCGCAAATTTAATACGGATCAAGTGATTATCGCCATAAGAATTACAATGAACCTACATGACATCCCATGTTTAACCTCAAAATCGTTTAAAAAATTTCCGTCACTTTTCGGCTAAATAAATGCGTTCGAACAATAAATTATTAGTTAAAATATCAAACTATCGCCTGAAAAATATTTTATTTATAAATTATTGTCCATATTTCATAAGTTATGGAATTGAAAGTCACGTCGCTTGTGTTTACATGACATAACTAAAACGATTATTTATATTCTGCGTGTGATGAAAATCTCATGCCCTCGCATAAAATATCGACTATGTCTTCTCGATCTTTATTTATGATTTATTTCTTGTAATAAAGCAGCAGATTTTAAATTATAGTTAAAAAGTGACAAATTCACATGGTAATCAATGGTAATCATCAGGCAGCAACTGGAGAGAATTACTTTGAAATTTGGCCGCTAGAGGTCAGGGTGACATTTGTGAGTTCCCAATACACAGTCTCGATTCCTGAGAAACGAAAACTTCTCAAAAGGACAAAACTGAGACTAAAATTCCCCAGATTTTGTCCCCGTAATATCAGAGTCAATATTCCTGGATTTTATCCCTAGAACGGAAAAAAAAAAAAAAAATGATCTGTACGAAGGGAAAAATTTTGAATAATTAATGAAGCCACCCGGTATATCGAATGGGCGCTCTCACTATCGAGCTTCCGCAGACTCTGGCACAAGTGACGTGCAAGAATGAAACGAACACGAGAATTTGCCCGGTTTGCCCGTAGCAAAAGCCGCTGCACGGCGCTCTCTGTCATTATTTACAAATGGGAAAATTTGTGATGTCTGAAAAAAAAAAAAAAATCTATGGCGAAGTGGAACGAGCGAGATTTCTCGTCTCGAATCACTTCCACTAGACGCAAGGATATATGATCATTATGGAACGATAGAGAAATTGCGATTTCGAGCATTCCATTCCTAGGGATTTAACTCGGTGCTGTTGCTACGACTATCATATTTCATGGCAATCACGGACCGACAATTCGGATCTTCAGTCTTTTTTTTTTTGTTCCAACCAGCCCTGGAAAAACGTATCCTCTCAACGAAATCTAGTATTTAAAAAAAAAAATAATATTCCCCTAGACGACCAATCTACGAGGAAACGATTCACGCAGTAGTTTGGTTCTCTGGAATTTTTTTTTTTCGATGAAAAATGTGCTCTGCTCTCATCAGTAAAGTCTAGGTTTTTTTTTTTTTTTTCAAATAAAATTCCCCTAGACCAAAAAAAAATCCGGGGAAAAAATTTCCCCACGTTGCCTGCGAATGAAAGAAGGCTGAATCGCTTCTTACACCGATCGTGTGACTGTTTTGAGACGCCAGGCAGCTCAAATTCGTTGCATTTCGTCCCTGGGGGATTATTTTTTTTGTTTTCCCTAGTTTTCAAGGGCAATCTATTTTATTAAGATTCACATATTTGTCGAAATCGAAGATTTTTTTTTCTCGATTTCTCCCAAAGAGTTAAATATCGAAGAAAAAAAAAAGAACACCGGACTGTTCTGAAATTATGAAAACGCGACTGTTCTTGCCGATGGTCACGCATATAGAAAGTATACGGTTGAATCGTAGGGAAATCTATGTAAACGCATGTGCGCGAGCTTGTGGTGATAGCTCTCGGTAGAAAGTGAGTCGCGTGTGGAATACCATGCGAAACAGTGAAAAAAGGATGAACGCAGTACTGCACGAATAATGCACATCCGCGTACGACAGAAATAGGAAATATGCGAGCTACTTTTGAGCATATACCACGAATGATCCTCTCATCAGTTTTACCGTGTTCAGATTACATCGGATTCGTAGCTTGATTGCAAAACTAAGAATAACAGGAAAATGAAAATTTTCAAAATTTTATTTTGATTAAAAGTTCCATTTTTATTTTTCATAAACACATCAGAGAGTCATTCTCGTGAAACAGTTGTGTTTTTTTTTTTTTTTTTTTTCTTACCAGATTTTCATACCAGGGCACTTAAAATGACCTTAAACGTCGGAAAAATGTATTTAGAAATAATTTCCGGATGGGACGTTCGTGTTCGTAATGATAGAGTGCAAAAATTTATCTCCTGCGCGTTCAGAATGGCTATATAAGTTCATTCTTCACGCGATCAGGGTCTACCAAAACTCTGCACGTTTTTCGTTTAGATTTTCAGATGCGTTGAAAATTTCGAAAAAATCGTTTTCGAACCTTTTGCGTACTTTGATCCATATATAGTGTGTTGATGTAAAAATTTATTTATGAATGGAAAAACGGCTTATTGAGCACGATTGAACTGTGTGCAAAAATCGACTGAACATGAGAATACGTTATATATATTATATATAAATTGCGTTAACTCTGCATGATAAAACTGGTAGACTGCGAGATCTGAACATGACAAAACTGTGCACGTCAAAACTTTTTACTGCACTAAATCCATAAGCAGCATTGACTCTGCGCGACGTTGAATCTACGCGGTATTGAATCTGTGCCGCGTTGAATCTACGTAGAGTTGAATCTACGTACAGTTGAATCTATGCAGAGGTGAATCTACTCCGCGTTGAATCTACGTGTAGAGTTAAATCTACGCGGTGTTAAATCTACGCCGCGTTAAAACTACACTAGGACCTCGATTTAATGGCCCTCGATTTAATAGACAGTCCCCCACCATATCGCATTTATCGATCGGTTTTTCGCGTGGTGGGAGATGGTGGGGGACGCTTAAAGTCTCCCCGATCAGGCGTAGCACGGAGTACCGATGCGCAGATACAGCATGGGCGGGCATACGCTACCTCGATTAAACAAGGTGCGATGCGGAGCCGGTCCCGCCACTGGCCGTTAAATCGAGGTCCTAGTGTACGTAGAATTGAATCTACGCAGAGTTGAATCTACTCCGTGTTGAATCTACGTAGAGTTGAATTTACTCGGAGTTAAATCTACGCAGTGTCAAATCTACGCAGAGTCGAATCTACTCCGCGTTGAATCTACGTAGAGTTGAATCTACGTAGCGTTGAATCTACGTAGAGTTGAATCTACGCAGAGTTAAAAATCCACGTAGATTTAAAAATCTACGTAGAGTTGAATCTACGTAGAATTGAATCTACTCCGCGTTGAATCTACGTAGAGTTGAATCTACATAGAGTTGAATCTACGTAGAGTTGAATCTACGTAGAGTTAAATCTACGCAGAGTTGAATCTACGCAGAGTTGAATCTACGTAGATTTAAAAATCTACGTAGAGTTGAATCTACGTAGAGTTGAATCTACGTAGAGTTGAATCTACGTAGAGTTAAATCTACGCAGAGTTGAATCTACGCAGAGTTGAATCTACGTAGAGTTGAATCTACGTAGAGTTGAATCTACGTAGAGTTGAATCTACGTAGATTTAAAAATCTACGTAGAGTTGAATCTACGTAGAGTTGAATCTACGTAGAATTGAATCTACTCCGCGTTGAATCTACGTAGAGTTGAATCTACGTAGAGTTGAATCTACGTAGAGTTGAATCTACGTAGAGTTGAATCTACGTAGAGTTGAATCTACGTAGAGTTGAATCTACGTAGAGTTGAATCTACGCAGAGTTAAAAATCCACGTAGATTTAAAAATCTACGTAGAGTTGAATCTACGTAGAATTGAATCTACTCCGCGTTGAATCTACGTAGAGTTGAATCTACGTAGAGTTGAATCTACGTAGAGTTGAATCTACGTAGAGTTGAATCTACGCAGAGTTAAAAATCTACGTAGAGTTGAATCTACGCGGTGTTGAATCTACGCCGCTTTAAATTTACGCAGAGTTGAATATACTCCGCGTTGTATCTACGTAGAGTTGAATCTACGTGGCATTGAATCTACGCCGCGCGTTGACTCTCAACGCGTCCTCGACTCTACGCGACGTTGACTTTACGCGGCGAAACTTTACACTGTGTTAACTTTGCACGACAAAACCGTGGACAGTAACTATACGCATCTAAATTCTGCACTGCGTTAACTCTGCAAAAAAAAAAAAAAAACCGTACTCTGCGACAACTGAACACGATCAAAACTCTATCCAGCGTTAACGCTACGCGTTAAAACCTTAGACTGCTTCCAACTGTATATATATCCGGTAAAAGTGTAAGCTCCTGTCGTCTTCGCGGTCAAGGGCGGTGCATAGTTTCGGGGTACACTAGGACCTCGATTTAACGGCCTTCGATTTAACAGATACAGTCCCCACCATGTCGCATTTATCGATCCATTTTCCGCGCGGTGGGAGATGGTGGGGGACGCTTCGAGTCTCCGCGATCAGGCCCGTGTAGCACACGGAGTGCCGATGCGCAGATACAGCATGGGCGGGCGTACGCAACCTCGATTCAAGGAGATTTTGCTCGTAGTTTGAGGGACGCGCGCGGAGCAGGGCCTATGCTTATACACAGGGCGCCCGCAGTAGTGCCAACTTGATTTTTCGAGAAATGAAATGTTTCTGTGGTATAACGAATTGTTATAAACGAATAATACTACTCTCAATTCAATAATATCCGATCGTTTTAATTCGTAAAGCATTCCAGAACCTATAATCTGCTATAATAATGCGAAATTTTATTTATTTTGGATATCTTGACGCTTGTAACTTGGCAACGTTGCACAAAAGTATCTTGCGCGCGCGTGCTCATGAAGGTTGGCATCAGTGTTTCGCCGACAGTCTCTTATTCCTATATAATTTACGTATAGCAGAAGCAGACGACGCATGCGCTTACCACGCTCGTTGTCTCTATCTCTCTCTCTATCTCACTCTTCTCTAACCATTGCCTACGTTGCCTTCCGCGCGCGTAGCCCACCAAAATTTCCACATTTTCCTCTCATCGATTTGCGATAAATCGTGAAATACGTGGTAAATCGTGTCGATTTCTTTTTTCTAAACCTCGTTGAAAAAGAAGTTAATATTATCCGGGCATTGTTAGATGGCTGCGGTACCTTTTTGAACCACTCGACATGAAATGATTTTTCAGGTCGCGTCGCGATTCGTTCCATGAGACTACGCTTTTTGAAGCTACTTTTACGATTTTTATCTCGTAAAGCAGGTGGTCAATCGTCTTGAAATTTCGCAGATACGCGCAATATATCCTTATGTGCGCGCTGTAAAAAATTCAAGTAACTGGTACCATTTTGAGGTTCGAGCAGAACTTCCTTAACGAGAGGTGTGCGATGCGCGGAGCCGGTCCTTCCACTGGCCGTTAAATCGAGGTCCCAGTGTATTCGCGGTTATCGCGATGTACAGTTTTGAACCGGGTAGAGTCGACGTTTTGGCTAAGTTCCGTCACAATTAATCGTCACCGCTTATATTATACTTTCGTCGTGTAAAAGTTAATCGTATTTAGTTAAGGCATTGTACAATTGATTGTCCTCACCCTCTCCTTTTTTTGTGTTACAATTGCATCCTTTTGGGTGTGCATACGTTCACGAATTTTGTGCAACTGTGCAACTTTTAATTTCCGCATGTTCTTTATGTTTTTAAACATTTGTTCGTCTCATTTTCTCAATTCATATTGTCGTTTCACCTCGTCGACTTTACCCCGCGGTCAAAACATTCATCGGGGACTTTGGCGAATTGAAATTAAAACTTTCTATGTATATATATATATATATATATATATACCCCCACGGAAATAAAGTATATTCGAGATATAGTGAAAATATATAATTAATATATTGCATATAAAGCGGCAGAAAGTTCGATATCCATTATATATGCATCATATATGCGCCAAATATATAATAAATATATTTTAAATATAAATGAAATACATCTGCCATATATTCATATACATGTTACATAAATTTTTTTTAGATTTTAATACTTTGAAATATATATCCACATTATATTTTACATATATCGGTAGTATACAGTGATATCTATTGAAATATAATAGGAATATATATAACATTTCCATATAAAAGATTTATTTTGCATTTCTACTACAAACAATACTCTTCAGTATTACAAAAAATATATATCCGTATTATATTTTACATATTTCGGTAGTATAATGCGTACTATCATATGTTTATATATTTTAATATATTGTAATGTAATAGGAATATATGTAAAATTCATTATGTGTAACTCAATTGTTAATTAACAATTGACTTTCATATTTAGAATTGTAAGCTTGCTGTTATTTCATTATTGCTAAAGTCAATTGCTTATTAACAGTTAAATTAAATTTTCACTTAGTATCGCCTTGTTTTACAATTTCAATGCTCCTAGTTCTTATGAAACCCACTTGTTAATTAAAAATTGAATAAATTTGTTCACTGTAGTATATCACCTTTTTACTAACTATCATGCTGTCCTATCGAGCCTGGTGAGACAGTGCTTTTTAGAACTCGTGCACTAATATCATTTGAAATTCATAAGAAATCAATAGCGTAGTGGTAGAGTGTCGGTCGGTTAGGGAGGTCTTAGGTAGGTCTCAGGTAAAATCTCAGGTAGGCTCAAAATTAATTTCGACGGAAAAACGTCCGGACTACGAAGCCGGAAACACTCGTAAAAAAAAAGGATCTTCAAATCTTTAATTTTTTTTAAAATGATTAATTTAAGTATCGAAAGTGCTGAATTCGTTGACTGCGGAGGATCGTGGGTTCAAATCCCGGTCAATAAATTTTTTTTTTTTTAATTTTACAGGATTTTCAAAAATAATGGAACAACAGTTTTAAACTCGTTCATCAATCATTCCTAATTGCTAATTTATAAATTATAAATAAACTATATTTATTATGGGGGCAATCTCGGGCCAGAATTAAATGCATATAACAATAACGCGCTTAAAGTGTGTAAAAATAACACACTTGGATTTGCAGGGACATTGATGGAAATGCGGTGCCAGATTTATATGTAATATATAAATAATTTATATTAAATATAAAGTACATATATTTAATAGATACTTCAAATCTATGTGGCCCATATAAATAATTTATGATAAATACAAAATACAAATATTTAATATATATCTCAGATATATATTGGATATATAAATAATGCATAATTCTTTTGAACCAGTTTATATCAGAAATATATTATTTTATATATCTATCATATATGTATACATATATTAAGCGGCAGAAACTTCGATATCTCTCATATATTTTGGATATATAATTCATACATAATATACATCCATTATATATCTCACATACATATTCCATACATTGATAAATATATTTTTAATATACTTTATTTCCGTGGGGGTATATATAGAAAGTTTTAATATATGTTATATTATATATATATTAATATATATATTATATATATATAATATATGATGCAAGCGACGGATGAAAGAAAACGTGATAGGGAAGATTGAAATGAACGGTAATGCGACGAAGTGAGCGTTATCGGCTTGACCCACTATTGGGCGTTTCAGAATCATTTAGAGGCTATTCACTCGTTCGCCGTGATCTCGGTACTCGAACGCATGAAAGGCGAGTGGAATTTATGGTATAAGAGGTCTTGGATGAGCGATAGAAAGGGACAGAGATGCAGGAGAGGACCCCCTCTGATCCCCCCTCAATAAATGGATATAGCTTCGCGAATGAGAAAATCGTCGTCTCAACTTGCAATTTGCCTATACGTATCGTTGCCTCTTATATTATTTGTCCATTATTCACTAAATATAATGGCATTATTTCATTATCATATCAAATTGATTATAATTATAAATGAATATTGTTATTCCATTGTCATTGCTATCGTTGCTTACTCATGGAAGAAATGTTCCTTGCGTAAAAAAAAAAGAAAAAAAAAAACGAATCCTCTTCCATAATTCTCGGGATAAATGTAAAAAAAAAAATTGATGTCTCAATTGATTTTTGTGAATTACCTCAGATCTTTGGTCAATTGACAAAGAGCTCGCGCACTCACACTGTCTCGAAATATTTTTTTCAACTCGCTGCTTCGTTCAAATTTACGTGTAATTTACGTTTTTTTTTTTTTTTTTTTTTTATATTTTTCTTTCAGAAATAATCGGAAACGATTGTAAAATAAATCGAGCATAATGAGAAACTCGACGCTTCTAAAATGGGCCCAAAATTCCACGAACAATAAGAATCAGCAAACGAGCAAAAATGGAGGTTGGTATTTCGTGATGAATACAGCTTGAAGGAAGATGATATATAAATGAATAAATTAATGAAGAAAAAAATTGATGTTTGTTTACGAAAAAAAAAAAAAAGAAAAAAGAAATTTAATTATACTTATAAAAATCTCGGCTGTACAAACGTTTCGAGAGGATACGGCACTGTGACGTAATATGTCGATAATTTTTAGGAACAAATAGAAACTGGATACACCCACCGGACGCGTTACAAAAAGGCCACATCGCCTATCTAGTCAAGGTATGTATATATATATATATATATATATATATATGTAGAGCTCACGTTTCATTCTTATTTACTTCGTAATCGAGCATTTTTTTATATTTTTTTTTTGTTCAATGAACGTATTTTTTTAAATTAAATTAAATTAAATTTTTTTTTTTTTTTTCAAATTATATTGCAACAAACATTGTCGAACGATAAAATTTTCTCGATGACAAAAAGCGTTTCGTGAATGCCATCGAGAAACTTGATCTCGATTGAGCCAAAGTCCACGAGCGATGGATCGTCCCGGTACACGATTTCATCATGTGTTGTATGTTGTATATATATATATATATATAATATTGTATGTGTGCGCGTGCACATTACATAAAAAAAAATAATAGACGAGATCTGCAAAAGCAGCATCTTCGCGATATATATATATATATATATATATAAATGCATCGCATCAGGAATTTCAAGTGACAATGACGAGGAGGAAAAAAAAAATTTATATTCTTTCGCTTCTTTCCTCGAGGCGAGCTGATCGAAAAAGAGTCGAATAAATAATTTACGAAAAAAAAAAACAAAAACATGGAAACGCGGTCCGTTGTTACGAAAATTGAAAAATATGTTTTGTATTGTTTTGTTTTGTTATTCTTTGGGTTACGTTGTTTGCCAGTTCGTTTCTTTTGCAACGAACAATAATTTTCCATCGCAATATTTTCACTCCTCTCTTGGTGTTGGATAACGTGAAATTGTCGAGACGCGTCATTTACTCATTTTTCTCGTGATGCATATTAATATAACTCCGCATATAGACTCAAATGAGAAGATATATGTACATATATACGAGTGTATATATATATATATATATATATATATATATTGTCAAGAGTTGTGGACGTTTTTCTTTTAATATCTTCATGAAGATTGAAGATACATCGTAGACGTATGTAAGATCCAATTAAAATCCATACGGTGTTTGGTATTCCGACCGTACCGTAACGGGAAATCTCGGATGAATGGTGAAATAAAAGTCACTCCGGTTCCCAAGGCACTGGGATAACATAAATTGGAGGAAAAACTTGCGCGAACGTGAGAGAAAAATGAGTCACGGATGGCAAAAGAATAAAGTTCTGCTCGTTAATTGCAAACTCCGGGATTAATTTTACCGGCCAAACCGCGAGAACCGTGCAATTAATTATTTGATATCAGCTTGTAACACTGGTCGTTGATTAATGAAAAATTTGCGTGTCAGTTGCATCGTTAAATTACAATTCTTGTGACAATTGTGCAAATGAATAACGAATTTTGTGACGATAACACAATTGACTGATAAACTTTGTGAAATGTCTAGGATCCTATCGTGATGATCACACGATTAACACACAATTTGCTTGATAATCGTTCACGATCTTTTTGGTTGTTGCAAAATTGATCCACAATTTCTTCAAAATTTATTCGATAAATAGACAATTGACCTACAATGTATTCGATAATTATACAATTGACTCACAATTTATTCGATAATTGGATCATTGACTCGAAATTATCCGATAATTAGACAACTGAAAATTTTACCGATTATAAGGCAACGGACACACAATTTATTCGATAATTAGACAATTGATTCATGATTTATTCGATAATTAGACAATTGACTCACAATTTGTTCGATTAAAAGACAATTGACTCGGAATTTTTTCGATGATTAGACAATTGACTCGAAATCTATCCGATTACAAGACAATTGACTCACAATTTATTCGATAATTGGACCGTTGACTCAAAATTTATTTGATAATTAGACAACTGACAATTTTACCGTTTATAAGACAACTGACACACAATTCATTCGATAATTAGACGATTGATTCATGATTTATTCGATAATTAGACAATTGACTCACAATTTATTCGATAATTGGACCGTTGACTCAAAATTTATTTGATAATTAGACAACTGACAATTTTACCGTTTATAAGACAACTGACACACAATTCATTCGATAATTAGACGATTGATTCATGATTTATTCGATAATTAGACAATTGACTCACAATTTGTTCGATTAAAAGATAATTGACTCGCCATTTTTTCGATGATCAGACAATTGACACGAAATTTATGCGATTACAAGACAATTGACTCACAATTTATTCGATAATTGAACCATTGACTCAAAATTTATTCGATAATTGGAAAATTGACTCATGATTTCTTCGATAATTAGCCAATTGACTCACGATTTGTTCGATTAAAATACAATCAACTCACAATTTATCCGTTTATAACACAACTGACTCACAATTTATTCGCCAATCAGGCTCGCAATTAATTTTGCATTAATCATGCAACCGATTTTAACATTTTTTTTTGCATCATCACACAATTGACTCGCTACGCACGTTTGCAACAATTATCCGTGAATTGACTCGAAATTTTGGTGACAATTGCCGAATTAAATGGAATTACAAATTTTGTTATACCGGACGAAAATATCTGTCTATCCGCCAGTATTTGGGCAGCACCGAGGTCGATCAGTCAAAAGGCATCGAGGTGGTCAAGGACGCGATATGCAAGCTCAAGTTCACGCAACAATTGCGCAAGAGCGAGGGCACCAAGACGCCGAAAGTCGAGCTAACGATAAGTATCGACGGTGTCGCGATACAAGAACCAAAAACCAAGACTACCCCAAAGGTATATTGGATCGATATTTTAATATTTGTTCTCCCCCCTGTCGATGTAACTTTGGTGTGTGTGTGTGTGTGTTTTTTTTTTATATTCTTTTCGTTAAATGAAGGAAACATAACGATTTGAGAAAAAAATTGTTCACAGCGAATTATGCATCAATATCCGCTGCACAGAATATCGTACTGCGCCGACGACAAGGGCGAGAAGAAATTTTTCAGTTTTATAGCCAAGGAGGAGGACACCGAGAGTCACACGTGTTTCGTATTCGTTAGCGACAAACTCGCCGAGGAAATAACGTTGACGATCGGCCAGGCATTCGGTCTTGCGTACAGACGATTCCTCGAGACGTCGGGCAAAGATCTCGAGGCTCAGAGACGTTGCATGGTGCTGCAACAGAAGATATGGCGATTGGAACACGAGAACAACGTTTTCCGACAGAGGCTTCAAGATATATCGGCGATTAAGGGATCGGTAAGTCCAGTTTTTGTTTTATGAGTCATTGACTTGAGTCATTGAATCATTTGACTCGTTGACTTGAGTCGTTAAATCGGTTTGCATACTGACTTGAGTAATTGACTCATATGTTTCGCGGTCTTGGGCAATTAACTCATTTGACTCATCGACTTGAGTCTTTGACTCATTTGGGTCAATGACTCGTTTTAGTCAATAACTAATTGACTTGATTCAATGACTAATTGACTTGAGTCAATGACTAATTGACTTGAGTCATTTGCTAATTGACTTGAGTCAATTTCTAATTGACTTGAGTCAATTGCTAATTGACTTGAGTCAATTGCTAATTGACTGGAGTCAATGACTAATTGCCTTGAGTCATTGACTCACTCGAGTCATTGATAACAAATTAATCAATTACTTGAGTCATTCAATAATTTATTCTTAAGGAATTCGATATGAATTATTGGTTGCTCAAGTTGTTGAGTTTGAGTTATCGATTCGTAAGGCATTGAGGTATTGATTCGAAATTATTGATTCTTTGTGTAATCGAGAAACGATAGCTCTTAAATTGACCAGGACAGCTATGGAAAATCCCATGGGAAGTCACGAGGAAGTTTAATCGACTAATATTTACACGACTTCAATTGACTATTCTTATACTAATAAGTTGCTGCTGGAATAAATTTAAAAAAAAATTCACCTCAGATGAGGTCCTAACGAATGTGACGGTTGAGAACAGGAAAGATATTTTAGATTTTTCTTGAGAAAAAAAAAATATGAAATACCGACAATTTTACAGTATATCGCTTAGGTTCGAATTCTCGATTCGTCCTATCATCGACTCGCTGAACACACTGAGGCTGTGATCATCGGAATCCTTAATAAATGATAAAATCTTCAATGGTTCCAACAAACTGATGATTGAAAAAAAAAAAAAAAAACAAAAAAAAAAAAACAAAAAAAAAAAAACAAAAAACAAAAAACAAAAAACAAAAAACTTAAAAAAAATCCTTTCCAGGCCGATGTTTCGTCATATTTGACGCAGCACAATTTGCCGGACATTCTTCACGTGCCCGGTGACAGGGCTGATACGACCACGGAGTCGTCTTCGCCCGATGATGCTCCCCGACTCAACGGCACGTCGAGCAAAGTAATCGGTAAAAATATTAGCGACACGAATGGAAACAGCTCGAACGGATCGCAGCAGCCACCGCCAGTACCACCCAGGACTTTTGAAAAGTCCTTCGATGACGATTTCATGGGGTAACTGTCGATTTTGCATTTTCTCAATGACTTTTTTTTTTTTTTTTACTGGAAAATTCTTTTTCATCACATTTCTACATTTGCTGCAAAATTTTGTTTACTTATTTTTTTTATCTTTATCGTTCGAATTCATGGTTTTTTTTTTTTTTTTCGTTATTTTATCTTTTTATTTTTTCACGTTTAGCTTGATTTTGTATTAACCGATATTTTGTTTTTTGTTCGAAAGAAGCGAACCATCACCGTCACCGTCCGTTGGTACGAAGCTCGAGGGACTGCTGATGGAAGAGTTCGAGGAAGATTTCAATCCGCGCGCTTACGAGAGCACCTCGAATGGTTTTGGCAATAATCATTCAACGGGTTCGCTACCGATCACCAACGGACAGGCGTCAGTCGGTGAAAATTTGTTTCGTCAGACCAACGGATCCATGAGTTCGCCGCCGCTTCGTGAGTTTCTACATATTTGGATGTTTTTTTTTTTCCTCTTAATTATGGGCATTGGAGTGGATGATAATCATGAAAATAATTTCATTTCCCTCGGATGATTGAGTCATTGAATAATTCAATGATTCGATGATTTGATGACTCAAAGATGTAATGATTTGATGATTTAACTATTTAATGATTCAATCATCCAATGATTAAATGTTACGATGATTCAATGATTCAAAGATCCAACAATAAAATAAATCAAAGTTTTCATGATTCAAAGATTGAATTATTGAATGATTAGATGATATAATGGGTAAATTATTCAATGATTTAATGACTCAATGATTGAGTGATCCAATGGTTCGAATATTTAATGATTCAATCATCCAATGATTAAATTTTACGATGGTTCAATGATTCAAAGATCCAACGATAAAATAAATCAGAGTTTTCATGATTCAATGATTGAAATTTTAAATGATTTGATGATTCAATCATTAAATTATTCAATGATTCAATTATTGAATGATTATATGATATGATGATTGAATTAATCAGTGATTTAATGACTTAATGATCGAATGATTGAAAAATATAATGATTTGAGGATTCAATTATTAAATTATTCAATGATTCAATGATTTAATTATACGATGACTAATGCTAAAATGATGTTACACTTTTGATGATTCAATGGTTCCAAGATCCAACGATCCAATAAATCAAAGTTTTCATGATATAATGATTAAATTATTCAATGATTCAATGATTCAAAGATCCAACAATCAAATAAATCAAAGTTTTCATGATTCAATGATTGAATTATTGAATGATTATGATATAATGATTAAATTATTCAATGATTTAATGACTCAATGATTGAGTGATCCAACGGTTCGAATATTTAATGACTCAATCATCCAATGATTAAATTTTACGATGGTTCAATGATTCAAAGATCCAACGATAAAATAAATCAGAGTTTTCATGATTCAATGATTGAAAATTTAAATGATTTGATGATTCAATCATCAAATTATTCAATGATTCAATTATTGAATGATTATATGATATGATGATTGAATTAATCAGTGATTTAATGACTCAATGATAGAATGATTGAAAAATATAATGATTTGAGGATTCAATCATTAAATTATTCAATGATTCAATGACTCAATGATTCAATGATTCAATTATACGATGACTAATGCTACAATGATGTTACGCTTTTGATGATTCAATGGTTCCAAGATCCAACGATCCAATAAATCAAAGTTTTCATGATATAATGATTAAATGATTAAATTATTCAATGATTTAATGACTCAATGATTGAGTGATCCAATGGTTCGAATATTTAATGACTCAATCATCCAATGATTAAATTTTACGATGGTTCAATGATTCAAAGATCCAACGATAAAATAAATTAGAGTTTTCATGATTCAATGATTGAAAATTCTAATGATTTGATGATTCAATCATTAAATTATTCAATGATTCAATTATTAAATGATTATATGATATGATGATTGAATTAATCAGTGATTTAATGACTCAATGATCGAATGATTGAAAAATATAATGATTTGAGGATTCAATTATTAAATTATTCAATGATTCAATGACTTAATGATTCAATGATTCAATTATACGATGACTAATGCTACAATGAACTTACACTTTTGATGATTCAATGGTTCCAAGATCCAACGATCCAATAAATCAAAGTTTTCATGATATAATGATTAAATTATTAAATTATTGTTCAATGATCGAATTATTGAATGATTACATGATATAATGATTAAATTATTCAATGATTTAATGACTCAATGATTGAGTGATCCAATGGTTCGAATATTTAATGACTCAACCATCAAATGATTACATTTTATGATGGTTCAATGATTCAAAGATCCAACGATAAAATAAATCAGATTTTTCATGATTCAATGATTGAAAATTTTAATGATTTGATGATTCAATCATTAAATTATTCAATGATTCAATTATTGAATGATTATATGATATGATGATTGAATTAATCAGTGATTTAATGACTTAATGATCGAATGATTGAAAAATATAATGATTTGAGGATTCAATCATTAAATTATTCAATGATTCAATGACTCGATGATTCAATGATTCAATTATACGATGACTAATGCTACAATGATGTTACACTTTTGATGATTCAATGGTTCCAAGATCCAACGATCCAATAAATCAAAGTTTTCATGATATAATGATCAAATGATTAAATTATTGTTCAATGATCGAATTATTGAATGATTACATGATATAATGATTAAATTATTCAATGTTTTAATGATTCAATTACTAGATGTGTCTCAATTATTCGGTTACTCATTGACTCAACATCTGAATA
Organism: Rhorus exstirpatorius; assembly: GCA_963564615.1. NCBI lineage: Eukaryota > Metazoa > Arthropoda > Insecta > Hymenoptera > Ichneumonidae > Rhorus > Rhorus exstirpatorius. The sequence continues at coordinate 33,400,717 of OY751318.1, read as the reverse complement.
ATATGATCAATGATGATTCCCCCGATTCAATCATCGAATGGAAAAATGAGGAAATTTTTTTTTTTTTTTTCACTCCAGTGGCTCCGCCGCCAAAGGCAAAAGACTCGAGGCGCCAGAACGGAATTAAGGAGGATCTTTTCGGCAGCGTTCCCTTTAATCCACCGAGCCTGGTGACCGGCACAACCATGAGCATGACGAAGAATGACCTCAATGATCCCTTCGAGATGGGCGAGTTCGGCGTTAACGCGCAAGTCTCGAATCCGAGTCAACAGGAACTCGAAAACGCGATTGGCCTGTTGGACAAAAGGCTACTCGAGATGAAGGTGAACATTTTAATCATTCAAATTTTCCTACGAAATTTTAAATGACGAACGTCATTTCATACTGTTTGTTTGTTTTTTTTTTCTTCTTCAAATACTCCTGTCGATCGGGTTGAATGATTTTTTTTTTTTTATAAAATTGCTGATAATGTCGTTGCTCTTACGATTGTCAATGAAGCTTCGATTTTGATTTTGAAAATAATCGATAAAGAGAGCTCCGGATGATGAGAATTCTAAATTAAAATTAAAAAAATTGACGTTTAAAAAATTCTATCAATTCGAAAAGATCAACGATATTAACGATGTTCCTCTGTTATATCGATATATAGTGCCATCGATTTGAAATTTTTTATAGCCTTTTAGTGCTTATCCCCAAAACGAGTTTATGTAAAGATTTAAGCAGAGAGAAGCCTCTTTGTCGAGATATTAAATGTTATTAAAAAAAAAAACATTATTTATGTTCTTATGGCCACACATGAAAAACAGGTTCAAATCGTTCTGTAATTCACAAACTCGAAATGCCAGCACCTTAAAAAAAATGTACGACCTAGTTCTATATATAATAAAACCGTGTGCGAAAGCTCACCTTGATTAGGAGCATATTCGTTGAGTAATTAAATGTAACTTACTTGAAAATACTGAAAAAAGAAACGAGGCGTACGCTGTCGATTTCAGACGCGACTTTTTTTGAAAATAAAATCCTGGAGTTTTTTTTTGTAGCATCTTTTCATAGTAAATTGCACAAATAATAACTTATAAAATGTCCATTATTAATCCCTCTCTACATTTTGGCAAGGTAAAAATAGAAACAATGAAAATTTGGCACTTTTTGTGCTTCAACTCGAAACGCTGCTCAAACTATACGTAATAGGATAAAATTGCTCATAAATAATTTTGGAGGTAACTAAATTCTCTACAAAAAAGTCCCCGATGGTATATACCTAAAGTTAATAACTTGGGCGTGAGAGGCGTCTAAAGTTGTAAAAATAATTTAAAAAAAAACCATTTCAAGCAAGTGGCTTTATTTACATTCAGTTGTAAATGAAGTTTTTCAGGCGTCAATGGCTTTCTCGCTGTGTCTCGTTGTCGCAGGAATTTTTATGCATTTTTAATTCAACGCTAACGCGCTGATATGTAATTTAACAACCAATGGGTCTACTATTCTGCGATTTCACAAAAATCACACTTCCTCGTCACGTCACTTCGGACACCTCCCGTTCATCCGCTATTCACTTTTCGTTCATCCTGCCGTAGACTTTTTTGTAGAAAATTTAATTATCTACGAAATTGTTCCCGTGTAATTTTCTCTATCTCGAATATTTCGGACAGCGTTTGGAGCTAAAGCTCGGAAAGCGTGAATTAAAAAATTTTTTTTTAGCAACATAAACGTCAAGTCACTTCGGGCACCTCCCGTTCATCCGCTATTGACTTTTCGTTCATCCTGCCGTAGACTTTTTTGTAGAAAATTTAATTCTCTACAAAATTGTTCCCGTGTAATTTTCTCTATCTCGAATAATTCGGACAGCGTTTGGAGCTGAAGCTCGGAAAACGTGAATTAAAAAATTTTTTTTTAGCAACATAAACGTCACGTCACTTCGGACACCTCCCGTTCTTCCGCTATTGACTTTTCGTTCATCCTGCCGTAGACTTTTTTGTAGAAAATTTAATTATCTACGAAATTGTTCCCGTGTAATTTTCTCTATCTCGAATAGTTCGGACAGCGTTTGGAGCTAAAGCTCGGAAAACGTGAATTAAAAAATTTTTTTTTAGCAACATAACCGTCACGTCACTTCGGACACCTCCCGTTCTTCCGCTATTGACTTTTCGTTCATCCTGCCGCAGACTTTTTTGTAGAAAATTTAATTATCTACGAAATTGTTCCCGTGTAATTTTCTCTATCTCGAATAGTTCGGACAGCGTTTGGAGCTAAAGCTCGAAAAACGTGAATTAAAAAATTTTTTTTAGCAACATAAACGTCACGTCACTTCGGACACCTCCCGTTCTTCCGCTATTGACTTTTCGTTCATCCTGCCGTAGACTTTTTTGTAGAAAATTTAATTCTCTACAAAATTGTTCCCGTGTAATTTTCTCTATCTCGAATAATTCGGACAGCGTTCGGAGCTAAAGCTCGGAAAAACGTGAATTTTGAGCTTTTTTTTAGCAACATAAACGTTAATATTTTTAAAAAAATCACAGAAGCATATTGCTATAATTTTTGTAAATTGTTATCAATGCTATTTATTATCGAATAGTCGTTAAAACGAAACCTCAGACTTCTAATTCTGATTTAGAGAGCATAAATTGACTGGCCAAGATGAGTGAGAATTTGACGTTGGCACCTCGGACGACTCGTCCCGCAAAAAAAAAAAACAGAGGAACATCCTTAACGATGACAAGTCAATTAATTTCAAAACAAATGAAAAGTTTCAGAATTGAAAAAAAAAAAAAATAACAAACACATATTTTAATTGAAAATTGTCTGAAAATTTGGAGAATCGAATGGAACTCTGGTGCTAATGTGAAACTTGCAAATTGCTTCCTCATTATTTAACATCCCGATGAATCTCGATGGATTGATCGATTAAATTTTCTTTCAGGATGGCTTTAGCCGAGGCCTGTCGATGGGCACCGACGATTTCTCACTCGAGAGTCTCGATCCTCTCCGAAACTGAGATCGATGATTAAAAAAAAAAAAAAAAAAACAACAAAAACAACAAAAAAAAAAAAAAAAAGATAACGCACGAAAAAATAATTCGAGAGATCGAGCCGCTCGGTTTCCGGGAGGCTTTACGAATTATTCATCGATGGATAAGTCCATAAAACGCGCTCAGCAACCAAAATTAGTCAGTTACTCCATTTTTAATTACTCGCGACGAAGCGAAAATATCGGTGACCGGCATTTTGGTAAGAAAAATCAAATGTACGTACTGTGTTCTATACATTTTTTTTTTTTTTTTCCCGTCGCCAATATAGTTACATAAATCTCATGACGCGAATCGCTAACGCAAACCGAGCAGATCGAATTTTCCTAATTGAAAAAGAAAAAAAAAAAAATTCACCGCTAATTGCTTTTGCCTGATGAGTTTTAAACTCCGCTCCGAAAAAAAAAAAAAAAAAAAAACGAAACGTCCATTTTCCCCATTTTGGAGAATGAATTTTTTTGTTTTTTTTTGTTTCACAGCCCATTTTAAATTTGATCCTTTCAAATTTTATTAATTTTAAAATATACGATTGGACCAATTAGTTTCGCAGGATCAGGAATAACGAAACGAAAATAGTTCGAAATTCCCGAATCGACAATAATAATAAGATTAATGATTGTGTAAATAATTATGTTCCAATTAATATCGATTGTTGCTCTATTTTTTTTTTTTTTTCAAGTATTATCTGCCCCGCTCCTCTCGTTAAGAAATTTATATTTAAAAAAAACACAAACATTTACGGAAAAAAAAAGCCTAACAATTTTTTCGATCACTGCTACAATCTCGCAGGCTTTATTATTATTATTATTATTATATTGATATTATTATTATTCACGTACATGGGTAGGCTGAGGAAAAAAATTGATATTCCTAACGGGCGATAATCGTTAATTGATCATGTAAATACGTAAAAAAACAAAAAATATCGATATATATATATATATATATATATATATATATATATAGATAGATATATAGATATATATATATATATATATATATATATATAATATTAATTATTATTATCATTGTTGCTCTATTGTCTAAGAATTTTATTAATTAAGAATATATAATTATTCACTCGATCCACGCTGGTTAAATAATTTTATTCCTTGACTTGACTCGAGCAAAGCTTCGCTGAAGACTTGCAATGTGGCTGGTTTTTTTTTTTCTCACAATTTTTGTATCGCCAGCAATATCGAAGTGTTTTGATTTGCCAGCTTCGAAGGATTTTTCATGCCCCTTTTTGGGGAAAAAAAAAAAACGAAAAAACGGGAGAAAGGGATTCGCGCGAGATTTTTTTTTTTTCGACGCTTATAATTATACATTTTCCACGATTCGTGATACAGATTTATACTTACTACAATTCAGTAAAGACACTTATCGGCGTCCTCTAAAAATTTTATCAACTGTTTCGTGATCTTATCGTAACCATTGGCGCGCAGGCACGAAGTGAAGTCCGCATCAAGATTGGCCACTATTTCTTGCAGATATTTGTTACTCAAATAAACGTCAGATTCGATACTGGGACGAGCAATCGATGAGCCGAGTTCGAGCTGGTGATGAGAAAAAATTGGGGAAAAAAAAAAAAAAAACAAAAAAATAAATAATTGCGGTCGAAAAAACTCCGCGATTTTACATGGCAATTTTTTTTAACCGAGAACTTCACTGTGTGCCCGGAAAATCACAAAGATTCTCATTTCGCGCATCACCGGACGCGATGCTGCTTCGAAAAGCCCGAGGTTGTTTTTTTTTTTTTTAATTTTTTAATTATTTTTTTCATCAATCGAAATTTATACTCACATCCGCCATGCACCGTAGCGCCTCTATACCGGATATCCAATCGTCGGACTTCTCGGCAACGCACGCATCCAATTTTCCTTTTTTTTCGTTCATCTCATTGATCGCCAATTCCGCGGCATTCTGCGTCGCTCTGCGATAATCCTCGGCCACGCTCTTCAATTGCCTCGCACAATTTTCAATCGCTTCGGGCGGTTCTTGCACCAGTGACTTGAAATTTTCGTACATTTCGTTGCACTCGGGCTTCCTCCGAATCTCGTATTCCTTCAGAATCTGTTTGCGTGTTTATGGCCCGAAATTGACGTTTCATGTTGAATCAAAAATATTGAATATGCAATGATTCGTGTCGGGATAAAAATTTTTTTTTTAATTAATTTTTACCGTTAAATTATATAGTAACGGGCGGACGAATCCATAATTTTCCAAAATTTCGGAAATAAAAGGTAAATTTTCATGAAAATAAGTCAGAATTTACTGCTGGGTGACGTGAATTTGAAATTTTTTAAAGAAATTTTACCGAAAAGATCAATAATATTTTACCTAAATATAAAAATTTTATACTTTTCGGTACACTTGTACCCACGTTAAAATTTTAAATGTAATTTTTACCGTGATTTAACAGTAAAAATGAATTAAAAAAATTCTTCATAGGATTTCCCCGCATGAAAATAAAATATATTCATTCTTCTATGCCGCTTTGTATATAAATATGCAATTCGTACATGTGCGCGCGATGGACGCATAAAAGTTTTGTACAAAGGTATAAAGTATTTTTTTTTTTTTTTTACAACAGCGGAGCGAAAACAGCGAGTTTCCATCCGCAAACGAGGATGAAAACCAGTCGATTTCCGGTCCTCGTTTGCGTTACGGTCGTTCGCGTCTCGTATAAAGTTGAGAACGCCTCTCTCGGCTTCGCCTCGGTGCTCAACTTCATACTTGGCGTCCAAACGACCGTTTTCTCGCTCGGTAAACAATATATACTGTTGTAAAATATATCCGGGATATATTTTAAATTTATCGTTTCCTCGCAAAGGAAAGTTTTCCTCAAAATATTCAGAATATTCGAGAAATCGCATTTAGAAAAAAAAAAATGTCTGGACGTATTTATGTTACGTGCTCTGGCCCCGCAATTTCGTCACAATTTTCCTCAAAATAGCTCAAAAATTTCAGATTTTATAGAATATTTAATTTTAAAAATCCCAAATTTGAAAATATTCGCTAAATCTTGATTTTTTCAATATTGTTTTTTTTTTTTTTCATGTTTATGGAAAATGACATGGTTGCTCTGACTTTTCGTAAATTCGCTAATATCGAGCCGGCAATTGCAACAAAATAAAAAGCCAGGGAACACTTGCTATAGTTCGTTAAAATGTTAGTTATGTCAGAACATGATAAAGATCGATCGACGATCTATGCGCAATGGTTGTTTGTTCAACAATATTGTTTTTCGCCGAGAAGCGAGGGACGAACTTTCCGCAGCTTTGATATTTTAAAATATGCAATTACTTTGAAACAACGGTAAAAATGTTCAATTACTGAAATCGAATTCGAAATGGGATGAGAGGCCGTATATGGGGCTTTATCAGCGAAAAAGAGGAACCGCAATTTAAACCGTGAGAATGACGTTATTTTCTTCTTATTCGAGGTATTACAGGTTTGTGTATAATTGGGGGTTTTTTTTTAGGAAGGAAGAAACAGGGGGTTCACGCGCCGGGAACGTGCAACAAAAGTGATTGGGTCAAGTGGTGGCTACTAATTATTTATCATATAGTCAATTATTTAGTAATTGCGCGTATTAGAAATGTAATATAAATATTTCCCTATTGATCGTACATAAATTTGGCATTCATTTCTATTTTATTTTAATGCATTGAAGAGAATGAGCACGTAATATATTTTCATGCATTGTAATCAGAGCTGGGCAAAGTATCTGAAAGTACTTTCAATTACAAAGTACAAAATACGGTAATTAGTTGAAGTATGCGTGTATTTCAAGCACCAAGTACAGCAAATACTTTAAGTATCAGGTATTTCAAGTACCTGACGTATTTCAAACATGTAGGACTTCAAGTACTTAGTATTTGAAGTACTTAGTACTGGAAGTACTGCATGTTTGAAGTACGGCAGGTACTTGAAATACTTGGTACTTCAATTATCAAGTACTTTTCAAACATGTAGTACTTCAAGCAGTACTTCGAAGTACTGCAAGTACTTCGAAGTACTTTTTCAAACATATAGTACTTCAAGTACTGATTACTTAGTACTTAGAGTGCTTAGTACGTAGTACTTCAAGTAATTAGTACTTAGTACTTAGTACTTGGTACTTGAAGTACTGCATGTTTGAAATACGTCAGGTACTTGAAATACTTGGTACTTCAAGTATTTCAAGTACCTCAATCTTTAAACAAGTACTTCAAACAGTACTTCGCAGTACTGTAAGTACTTCGTAGCACGTTTTCAAACATGTAGTACTTCAAGTACATAGTACTTCGAGTACTTAGTACTTAGTACTTGAAGTACTACATGTTTGAAATACGTCAGATACTTGAAATACTTGGTACTTTAAGTATCAAATACTTTTAAAACATGTAGTACCTCAAGCAGTACTTCGTAGTATTGTAAATACTTCGTATTACTTTTCCAAACATATAGTACTTCAAGTACTTAGTACTTAGTACTTCAAGTACTTAGTACTTAGTACTTCACGTACTTAGTACTTAGTACTTCACGTACTTAGTAATTCACGTACTTAGTACTTTAAGTACTTGGTACCTAGTACCTCAAGTACGTAGTACTTAGTACTTCGAGTATTTAGTACTTAGTACTTCAAGTACTGCATATTTTAAATACTTCAAGTGCTTAGTACTTGAAGTACTACATGTTTAAAATACGTCAGGTACTTGAAATACTTGGTACTTCAAGTATCAAAAACTTTTCAAACATGTAGTACTTCAAGTACTTAGTACTTAGTACTACATGTTGAAGTACTTAGTACCCGAAGTACCACGTGTTTTAAATACTTCAAGTACTTATTACTTGAGGTACTACATCTTTGAAATACTACAAGTACTTGTTACTTGAAGTACTACGTGTTTGAAATACGTCAGGTACTTGAAATACTCGCTACTTCAAGTATCAAATACTTTTCAAGTTTTCAGGCATACACATCTCGTAAGTTCCAGTACTTAAATTTGATTTTTTACGTTCTCTTGAAACCCATTTGATTTTGTTTCGAGTACGTTTTGTATCAAAACATATTTTCACAGTGCACATTTCACTCAGGTTAGGCAGATTGGAACAGAAATATCTAAATGAAGAATTGTAAATAATTTAAAAAAAATAGCATTGACGCGATTGTATTTAAGATTTATTTAGCTTCAGGTTTGAAAAAGAAAAAATAAAGAATTTAAAGCACGGAATGTTAAAAACGGGGTCATGCATTGACAATGACACCATAAGTACCATAGCTTGAGCCTTTGAACGGTAATTCCTTAAGATCTTAACCAAAAGATGGCGCAGAACGTTTCTCAATTATATATTCAAAGGCGTTATACATGCAACCATCAGCAAGACGTATTCAAAAGTACTTCATACTTGGCAATTAAAAAAGTATCTGAAGTACAGGAAAGTCTCTGAAAATTTGAGTACAAATACTTAAAGTAAAGGTCGAGTACTTGTAAATTTAATTACAATACTTTAAATACTTTTAAAGTACGCTGTACTTCACGTACTGAACTTCCACTACATCGCAAGTACCGGGTACTTGAAGTACTTCCCAGCTCTGTCTGAAATGTACAAGGATATCCTTGTACACATAGCCGATCTATTTCATTTTTATTTAAAATACTTTCGTCTGTATAGTATCTCGAATATATATTATTTCCATGGGGACATGGACAGTCTGAGCTTTCGATTTTCGTGTGAATCTCTTTATGTGGCAGTGTTTCGTTTTTTTTTTTCCTTACCGGGTCAGTCTTCAATACCCCCGAAATAATTTCGACATATTCATGATCGATCCTTTCGCCGTAGCGTTGCATAGTTTTACCCATCTTGCCGTCGGCATCTCTGAACTCGTCGTTGATCGTATCTGTGAGATTTTGGATTTCAGTGGAGACCCACGTGTAAGCATTTTTTGCCGGCCGCCAACCACTCGCTGAGTCGCCCTTTTTTCTTGCTCCCAACGTATTCGCGGTCTAACATAAATCATACAAAAACGAAACAAAAAAAAACAAAAAACACGTCAATCCATTACTTTTATTCCGACAATTTTACGTATAGAGATCATTAGGTTATCAATTCCAATTGATATTTTCCTCCTTCTCCACCTCGCTGCCATCCTTATCAATGATCGACATATATATAAACAAAGCTTGGTTTTCGTGAAAAAAAAATAGTATATTACACTACAAGGGCCGAAAGTTGGAAATTCCTGCACTGCGCGTGATGATGCCCGAGGCGAAGCCGAGGGCATCATATCGCGCAGTTCAGGGCTTTCAATCTTCTGCCCGTGTGGTGTATACTATTTTTCTTCATGCCCGGTCGAAAGTACGCTGGCTAATTGAATTTTTATACCGATTTATACGTTTTAACAAGTGTTGATGCCTGCCCGACATTGCAGGCACGAGCGAAGCGAGTGCTGCTGGTCGGGGGCAGGCATCAAACACGGAAGAGAGTTAGGTTAGGTTTGTATAGCAAGATGGTTACTGGCGCCAATATTCAAGCTAAGAATGCTTTATTAACAAAGTTATGAAACATGAATATAGTCTTCTATTCTCAAAATTCTTGTTATAGGTACAACACATTTATATTATCTGTTGATTATAAAATAGTTATAGCAAAAATTTATCATATTATTCATCACAATGAGTTTTTTTGTTTTGTTTTAATCACAAATACTTGAACACAGTCATATTATTTATTATAAAATAGTTTCAACTGCCTCCAACTGTCACTCACTAATTACTCCAAAGGTTATTTGTCAATTGCTATGAAAAATTTGACAGATAACCCTTGGATCGAGGGGATCCCTGCGTTTTGAAACCGGGCCTAACTTTCCTCCCGTATCGCTTGACTTTCCTCCCGTATTGCTTTATTTTCGTCCCGCGGCACAGATGGCGCGCGCTACGTTTCCGCAGGGACGAAAAGATCTATTTTCCTCCCGCAAATCGGGGACGAAAATGCGTACTTTCGACCGAGGTATGAAGAAATAGTACATTTCGACACGAGTACGCAAAGGCTTTTTTGACGAAACGAGAGGATTACGGCACGAGCCGAAGGCGAGTGCTGTAACGAGTTTCGTCAAAAAGCCTTTTCGTACGAGTATCGAACATAATTTTTCCTCATGAGAGCCGAGAAAGCGCAACGAAGTTGCGATTTCGAGGTTAGAATGAGGAAAAATCTATTTTTTTTTTTTTATGCCAATGTGCTCAGAATGTGGCAAAACATCGATAAACCCACAAATGATATTCGGGCTTATAAACTTTTTGAATTTTTACGGCAATTTTGCCAATCATCAATGCGTTCAGTCGCTCAAGATGACTTTATGGAAAAAAAAAATTTACCTCTCAATGGACTGTTTGAAAAAAAAGTAAAAAATAAAATCCCTTTTGACGATGAAATTGTGCATATTCAGCGGTAAAAATTAAATTTTCATATTTCATTTTTTTTTATCCATACCATCATCGCAGCAGCTTGTCTAATGAGAGTCTCGCATTACAAACATTTCAAAAGATCGATGATTTGATTAAAAAAAAAAAAACTATAAGAGTCCGTTCAAACGAATTTACGATTTATCATTTGATCGAATCGTAAATAACAAAAAAAAAAGTCCATTATCAGGCATATTTGGTAAGTCGTTTGAATTTATGTCGTCGTGTAATATAACGTCGATAAAAATTTATGTTTATTTGTATTTTTCCGAATTTTTCATTCGGTGCCCCGTACAACCATAGTTTTTGACACCATGCTTTTAAGCAACTCAATTAATACGATATGAAATTCATGTGACTCTACGAGAACGATGATGAGTATTGTTGAGATTTTTTCAAATTAAAAAAAAAAAATCTTTCTTCCAAATCGACGCGTTGCTTTTAATGTTGAAACAGTTGCTTGGGCATACGGCAACGACATACTTGACATTTTGACACCGTATGCTTTAGCGTGGACATACGTTTTATTCGTTTATTATTTTTTACCATTTTTTCTCTCCAAATTTTTATAGTTTATTTTATTTTATTTTATTTTTATTTACTTACCAAAGCGGTGAGAACGACGCACAAGACGATCGTGAATTTTGACATTTTTTTTTCCTTCTATCTTCGTGGCAACGAATATTTCGATTGACAATAAAATCGATCTCGTGACTCGTACTTATATATATACTCAACGTGCGTGTCTCTATACGAACGTTGAGTCCATACTAGAGGGGGGGGAGGATAGACCGAGGCAAAGTGAGACACCACAGCCGAAATTTTAAGATTTTTTTTTTCAAAAGTCGTTTTTTTCTCCGAAAATTTCTGCATGTTTCCCAGTTAACATATTTGCTCTTAAATAGGAAACTTTTTAAAAAATTTTTTTGTAAAAATGAGTTTTTTCCACAAAAAAAAACTTTTTTTTCAAGGTCTTTTAGAAATGAGTCGTCATTATATCGATAATTTGCTAAATTGTGGCTTATAAATAAGTAACATCGTAGGTGAGACACCTTCAGTGTTTATAAGAGGGCACAACATACTACTCTGTGGTCTTTATTTTAGAGGTCTTTTACAACAATAGTGGTGGAGTTGGGGTAGAAATTATACTTTCAGTATAAAGTTTGTATTATTGCGTACAAAATGCCTCATCGACGTGATTTCAAATAAGCATTAATGTAGCTGTAATGGGGAAGTTAGTATAGGTCACTGCGAAAAGATTGCCGCAGGACCGTTGGACCAATCTGGATCAAATTTTACTCCAAAATTTCTGAATTCATCCACTTTGAAACGATAAACCAGAAACTCGATCGATTGCAATTGATTTTTAACATACGGTATATACTTTGCATCTATAAAAATTAAAATATCGAGAAACGAATATTTAATCATCCGTCAATTGGTCAATTGTTGGTGAAATTAAAAACTCGTTCATCATTTTGATTCACCGCATTCTTTCAATATGTGGTTAAAATTTCAGCTCAATCGGATAAATCCGTCTTGAGATATTTTGCGTGCAAAGCTTTTCGCAGTGAGCTATACTTACTTTCATATTACAGGCTATAATATATGTTTATTTGGGAAAACATCAATGAAACATTTTGTAGGCAATAATCCAAGCTTTCTACTGAAAGTATCATTTCCACTTCAACCTCACCACTATTGTCGCAATAAACCTCTAAAATAAAGGCCCCGGAGACGTATATGTGCTCCCTTAACTTCTCAGACGATTATTGGAAATTGTCGATAAATGGACACTGGGGCTAAAAATGATAACTTGATAAAAGTGGGAGTAAGGAATATTACTGAAAACAAGAATGCTTTTTCTTATAAAATATAAACGGAATGAAATCAAAATTGTTCACGCGTAGTTCACAGATGAGCTGTCGTCATTCGATATAGTTAAGGAATGAAGGATCTTCATCGACGATTAAATGATATTTGTTCGGATTCATGGATTAGCGATTCATCGTTTGCAACGCACTCATTTCTCAAACGATTTTTGAAGAAAACAAATTTGTTGCGAAAAAAAAAATTTCGAAACCTTTTTTTTCAGAATAAAAAATTTGTTTTTGCGTTTGTTTTTTCATTGGATCGAAAAATTTTTCGAAGAAAAACGATTTTTGCGGGAAAAAAAAATGTTTTCTTCATTTTACAATTTTCGGTTGAGGTGCCCACTTTGCCCCGATCTCCCCTATAAGTACGAATATAAAATAGATACGAGAGCGTATCCAGTTTTTTTGGGATTAAGTCGACAGGAAAAAATTCAAACATACGTTCGGCCAATTGTGTAATTGAAGATTACGTCACTCCGATGAGCGTGCACGAAATAAAAGTATCCTCGTAGGCAACGCTTATCTATAATGGCGAGCGTTATAAGTGGAAATTATTATTATTTTTTTCCTTATCAATAATCATAATAATGATTGTGTGAATAATTAAATTCCAAGCTCTTATTTTTTCATGCATTACCAATCAGCCCAACTTGCCTCGGTTAGAAATTCATATTAAATTTTTTTTCCAATCGTAACGATTTTTCGATTATTAGTCACAATTTCGCAGGCTTTGGATATTATTATTCGCGTTTATGGATAGGCTGAAGGTAAATTTGATATTCCTAACGGACGACAATCGTTAATTAATCATGTAAATACGTAAAAGAACAAAAAAAAAAAAAAAACCAGAGCTGGGCAGTACCCGGTACTTGCGATGCACTGAAAGTACATCGCAGTACTTGAAGTACAAAGTACTTTAAAAGTATTTCAAGTATTGTAATCAAATTTACAAGTACTCGACCTGTACCTTAAGTATTTGTACTCAAATTATCAAGTACTTTCCTGTACTTGAAGTACAAAGTACTTTAATAGTATTTCAAGTATTGTAATTAAATTTACAAGTACTCGACCTGTACCTTAAGTATCTGTACTCAAATTCTCAAGTACTTTCCTGTACTTCATGTACTCTTTCAAGTACCAAGTATGAAGTACTTTTGATTACGTCTTGCTGGATGGTTGCGTGTACAACACCTTTGAACATATAATTGAGGAACGTTCTGCGCCATCTTTTGGTTCAGATCGTAAGGAATGACCGTTCAAAGGCTCAAGCTACGGCAGTGACGGTATCATTGTCAATGCATGGCCCCGTTTTTAACAATCCGTGTATTAAATTCTTAATTTTTTCTTTTTCAAACCTGAAGCTAAATAAATCCTTAAATACAATCGTCAATGCTACCTTTAAAATTATTTATAATTCTTCGTTCAGATATTTCTGTTCCAATCTGCCTAGCCTGAGCGAGTTACACAATGTGAAAATATGTTTTGATAGAAAAATTACTCGAATCAAAATTAAATGAGTTTAAAAATTACATTAGAAATGAAATGTAAGCACCGGAACTTACGAGATGTATGCCTGAAAACTTGAAAAGTATTTAATACTTGATACTTGGCTTATTTTAAGTACTCAGTACTTAAAGTACTTGGTACTTCAAGTATCTACGGTACTTGCTACTTGAAATACTTACAGTACTTTATAATTTGTACCTGAAGTACTTTCAGGTACTTTGCCCAGCTCTGAAAAAGTTTGTTAAATTTTAGCCCTCTTGGAAAAGAAGAATATTTTTCACGATATTCTGGAAATTATTCAAATCAAATTGGCAAACATGTTCTTTACATAAAACAAATTTGCGAATATCACTGCTTGAAGGGAAAATTGATTAAAGGCATCATTCCATAATTTACAGAAGAAGTATGGATTTTAAAGTTGCCAGAATTTATTTTTCGAAATCTTTTGGGCTGAAATAATTTTTGAATGGCTGAAGTGGCGTGAAATGGCATCCAGAAACTCGAAACCTCATTGAATAGTCGAAATATTCTTCAAGTTGGGGATAAAATAAACAAATAAAAGAGTTTATGAGCGTTCCTTAACGAACTTCAGTCGAGTTAAAATTTTCGTAGCCTCAAAAATTAAACTGATAAAATTGGCAGTGCATTGAAAAAATCAAATAAAAAGTAATATTTTGACTCGTAACGATATGGCAGCAAAATTCGAAAAATTGATCTTCATTCTTCTTCTCAACGTGACAATTAATTGGAGCATCAACGAAGCCCAGAAATGTGTGAGTCGAGATAATTACGAGCCGAATGAAAATTCCATAAATTCTTGGCCAACTCCTGTCACGACTGCGATCGCGATAAAGAACCCCGGGTATCGTGATATTTCCTCCGAAGACGATTTCAAAATGAAATTTTCGTCGTATTCTCACAATGAGAAAATGGGAAACGAATTTTTGCAAGATATCGAAAATGTAAATATCCATACGAAAATTATCGTTCAAAGAATTGGCAAATGACGTAAAAAAAAAAAAAAACATTTCGTAAATTGAAAAAAAAAAAATCATTAATAATTATAATTTTTTGTCGACTTATCAATATTTTTCAGGCTATCGTTGTCATTGGGACAATCAGTTCTATTGATCCGCCAATCTACGAGCACAAATTCAATGAAAATAATGACGAAAAAGTTACCACGAAGTCTCGCAAGGTTTCTTCCGAGGAATAAATCATCGACGAACATTAATTAATTCACTTTCGGGCAATAAATTTCGCGAAAAATTTCTCCAACGTCATTCAGTGCACTAAAGATAATATAAATATTGGACAAATATAAATTAAGCACACGTCAAGATAAATTAAAAAAGAAATCTTTCAGATTATTCGGAGAACAATCGTTTTTTTTTTTTTTTTAAACCCCGAATTTCTCGTTTATGTGTCTCGTTCTATTCAAACTTCGGAGATTTTTCGCGCTGAACGAAAACTATCGAAGAGCCCCGAAGGCATCGCAACTCAGCCGCTTGGTGGCAGCATCGTACAATGCGCCTTTTAGCGAAACTTTTGAATCGTTTTTCTCGAAATAAACATTTGTATTGAAAAGGAAGCGCTAATTAACAAAAAAAAAATATTACGAAAGCAGTTCAAAATAATACACATATTTAATAGTTTTATTCATTTGTGTGGTTAACATATGATTGGGTAAAATACAATTAAACGATGTACATGTGACACGTTAGGTTAGGTGAGGTTCGAGTAAAAGGACACAGCGCGTTAAAATGCAAGACGTACCTAAATTAAAACACACTAATCGTGGATAATAACCGACAAACGTTCTAAAATTAATCCGACAATCAATGACAAACGCTTTGCCGAAGAAAAAATATCAAAAAGTTACTATAGCTCGGCTAACTTCACGCTGATATCATCCGTATCTGGCGACTTTTGTGCTCTGAAGTTGTCATTTTCAGCATGAGCTAGTGACACCCCGGAATTCTTGAGTTGGCCAACGCTGTAACAGATGATCGAGCCCGTTCGGCTTGGCGGGGGAGAAAAAGCGCGAGGCGACGTGTGCTGTGCTTACTGTCGTAGATTAGGGTTTATCTGTCAAATAAAAAAAAAAAAAAAAAAAAAAAGAGTTAAGCAAGGTGGTGGTTGCGATTGAACGGGCAGAATTGACGGGGCGTCGCGGGGATCCCGACAGACGCCTCGCGTCCGTTAAACATCGTGAAACGTCCTAAACTCTTTCGATTATCGGCGCGCGCGCGCGTCAGCAAACGTTGTTTTTTCACCTTCGTCCTTATATCGTTCTTCGATGTCTTTTCTTTCAAGCAATAGCGAGTTTTTCAATCGCTAAATTCGCCGAGAAAACAAATTTGGAGAAAACAAAAAAATACAAGTTCAACGATCGTGTGACACTTTGGTGGAGGGCTGAGGAGTAGGGGGCGCTGGGGGTGATATCAAAACAATCCTCATCGTACGACCCCTCAAGTTTCTTCCTATCCTGTCGACGATAATAAACAAAATGTGCGTTCAGTGACTAGGACAGTGGTGGAAAGAGAAAAATATTAATCGGCCTCAAGTTTTTTTTTTTTTTTTTTTTCAACCCCCATCGTACCTGGTTATGCGATCCAAACTCATCGAGGGTGCGAGGGAGCGAAAAAAACGATAAATAAAGATTTACGAGACAGTGATTGGAAAAAGAAAAATGCGGAAACCGGAACGCGAATTTGTGTGCCTAGCTCTCGTGGCCACTTTCGCGATAGCCACCCTTGTTTCAGCAGGTAAATGAGAATATTATTATTATTATTTAAAAAAAAACCCCCTAATTATCTTATTTCGAAGATATCGAAGAAAAAAGTAGGATTGTTTTTTTTTTTTAATTGTAGCAAATTTTTTGATTTATAATTCGCGCCTTTTGAATAATATAGTATCGTTTGTGTTAGATAAATTTATTTCTTTCTTTCATATACTTTTTTAGCTTGATATTCACTCTGTTATTATAAATATAGTGCTGGGAAATTTTCCGCTATCAATTTTATCGTCCAGTGCCTCGCCGTTCGATTTTGCAGTTACGTTAGTCTAATCTGCCTATATATTTATATTTACGTGCGTGGAAACGTAAAAAAAAAAAAAAAAAAGATTATGTATATGGGACAATCGCCACGAAAACAGCCTACAGGCTGTCTGTCGAGTCACCCGTAATATATATATGTGTATATAAATATATATACATATATATGTATATATAGAACAGACCTTTAGCGCCTTTAGCGAATATGTTCTCATTATACTGTAAAAAAAATGCTCAAAAAATGTTTGAATTTTTGTAAAACCACTAAATTATATCTAATTTTTTCAAAATAGTTTGTTATCATTAATTTTTTTTTTCGGCATAGCTTTTCGTTTTCTCCTCGTATGAAATATTTCATTTTTTTTTTTAACTTATTGACCTGCAAATTTTTTTGTTTTTTTTTTTTTCAATTTTTATTACGAAGTATCAAACTCCAAAGATTCTTAGTCGATTGGCCGAGTTGTGTGTGTGTGTGTGTGTGTGTTTGTGTGAGACAAGGACGATGATGAAAAGTCAGGATAGCGACGGATTGCCTTCAATTGAGCGCTGTACCAGCCTTCTATAGCAAACGAGATTGGCTCGTCCGTCCCCTTGTCACATCACCTCCTCTTATGCTTCTTTTTCAAGCACAAGGGGCAATCGTTCACTTCCGTTTTACAAAGTCTCTCTCTCTCTCTCTCTTTCTCTCTCTCTCTCTCTCTCTCTCTCTCTCTCTCTCTCTCTCTCTCTCTCTCTCTCTCTCTCTTTCTCTATCTCTCTCTCTCTCTGGAGGCTGTGAGAGAAGAAATATTTTTTTTTTCGTCTTATTCGTCGTCGTCAGCGCGTAATAGACATTATCACGATTCATAGTTATGAATTTAAGGTTGAAGAAATTTTTTACTGAATTATTTATTTATTCTGTTAATGAAAAAAAAAATCTAGCCTTATTTGTTTTCATTCATTTTTAATAATAATAATAATAATAACAATAACAATAACAATAACAATGACCATAACAATAACCATAACAATAACAACAATAATAACCATAACCATAATAATAATAATAATAATAATAAAAAAAATTAAAAACAAAAATATTCACAGTTTGATTCGTATTAATTTGAATCTTCTATACTCGATAAAAAAAAATAAGCAGCCCAAATTGTTTGTTTTATTCTTCATTTTTTTTTTTTTTTTTTTGTTAATGAATAATTACTCGAAAATGTTGATTTTTTTGTTTTTGGGGGGCACTCGCGGTACTGGTAAAATATTTTCGAATCAGTATCGTTCGCTCTTCAAATTTTTTTTCAGAAAAAAATTATCTTATCTCATTATTTATAGTCTCGCTTATTTGCACTCTTTATCGCTCATTGCAACGTTATACAGTTATCTTTGAAAAAAAAAAAAAAAATAATTGCCAAATTATTTTCAAAACTATCAACTATACGATTTGAAAGGCCAAGAATTAACTTTTTTTTTAATTAAAAAAAAATGAGAAAAAAAAACACCTGACCCTGATGATACCATCGATGAGCATCGATCACGTGTCTTCGGTTTTTATTTTTATTTTTCGTTGCTATCCAGTTTGCTCGTGCACTCCGTCTAGCGGACAAAGAGTTACTATTCATCTTATACTATCCATAACAAGGACGAAGCTCATCGCGGTATTTCGAGTTTCTTATCGCGTGCGATTAAATCCGGAATAAATACATACATAGACAAATGAAGAAAAAAAAAAAAAAAAAAAAAAAAAAAAAAAACGTTGCTCGATGAAGCGTTAGTCTTATATAGTGTATGTACAGTAAAAGACATCACGATTTAATTCCTCGTTATGAGAAATTATGATTTATGACCATTGAGAATCCGCATAAAACGACTTCCCCCATGGACGCTTTTATCCTCAATAACGAGTCACTTTTTGCGACAATTTGTCGTTAATAAAATATGAAATTTATTCGGACAATTATTGCTCATGACAATATTAATTATTGCCAATGCTTGGAGCGACAAATAAATACAAATTAATTTGATAAATCGTCAAAAAAAAAAAAAAAAAATTGTGAGACGTTATACCGTACATGTGTATAAATTCAAAAATATAACTAATTAAATACTGGAAAAGCGATTCATTTTAGAATAAATTTTTTTCACAAAATTATGAGCTGCTTTCGATTGGATTGTATTTTTGAAAAAAAAGTTGGGTCACGTGGATGTTTGGCAAAGAAATTTCGAATTAATGATCAGCACGACTCACAATGTTGGCTTACGTTGTAAACCGATCAGCTGACTGCCCTCTCCCACGAGTCGTTGCAGCAAATTAAAAGCCGCCCCTATTATTTTCCTACGTTACAAAATTATATTAATTATCAGCAGCAATTGAGATTTGTGTAATCGTGCGATATCATTTATTGCAAAAATCGAAATTACTTAGACCGATATTTGATTTTTTTTTTTTTTTTGAAAATTATTATTATTATTATTATTTTGATAATTAAATAAATAATACGAAAATCATTTAAAATCGGGGAAAAAAAGGTCCAATCTTCCATTCGATTTTTGCTTCTTTCTTTTTTTTTTTCTTCAAATTTACGCTCCCTGATTAGCATTATTAAATTTTTAGTCGAGGAAACGGGGCACAAGAGTCGAGAATGCGATATGCATATTCTTGATTCGTGCAACGGTGACGAGGCATGCACGCCCGATAAAATCACCGGAAAACCTACGTGCATCTGTCCGAGGGATTATGCGCGAGAAACGTCAGGTGATAAATGCATAAAGAGGCCACCAACGCGGCCACCGTCGCCGGAAACGACGACGGAAAAATTGGACGACGCGAAAAGTTCTTCAGGTACAAAAAAAAAAAAAAAAAAAAAACAAAAACAAAAACAAACATACAAACAAACGATCCAACGAAACAATTCAATTTCCCACCGATCCCAAACGACAGGAATATTAATTAATTTTTTTTTTTTTTTCTTTGCTCTCGTGACGAATGAAAAATTTGAAAAATTAATTTTTCTCTCTCAAAAATACTCCAGCTTTATTTAAATTCGTTCGAAAAATTATTTTATCCCTATTTTCCTTGATATTCGCGTCGAAATTTTTTTTTTTCGAAAATTTTCCGGAGACTTTCGGAAAATTTCATGAAAAAAAAATCAAAATTCACAAAAAAAAAAAACCGCAAATAAATTGACAAACAGAGAAGGGCCAAGTGAATCAAATAAATTTGAAAATAAATGCAAATTACTCGCGCAAAAAAAAAAAAATTGTACGGGATTTCCGATTTTTTTTTTTTTTTTTCGTACTCGCCAAAATTGATTGAAAAATATCGAATCCTCGATCCAATTACCGCCTCATCGGATCGAATAATAATAAATAACCGTGAATAATATTGAATAACGATAAATTGAGATAAAAAAAAAAAAAAAGTAACAGTAAGTAAAAAATGGATTTATTTATTTATTTTTTTTTTTCTTTTCAAATTATTAAACATTTGTTTACGATTATTTCATTATGTCAGGCAATTCGGTCGCTGTTGGACTTTTGGTGCCGACATTTCTGATAGGTCTCGGTGTTTTGGGCTTTTGCATCGCCAGACGATACAGACTGTTGCCCTGTCGTCGTAATCTCTATGGCAATGTCCTAGTCACCAGAGACGACGACGACGACGACGACGACGACGACGACGAACCACCGATAGCGTAAAGTACATTTTAGTCCTTGTTTTATAATAATTGAAACGGAAAAAAATTAAAAAAAAAATAAAAATAAAAACGAAAAAACAATTAAAAAAAAAACAAAAGAAAAATAAAAACGAACAAATTTAACTTTTGCATACATATTTTTTTTTTTTTTCAATCGATCGTTCGATGTTGAACGATCTTTTGGTAAAATTTCGAAAAGTCGATGTGAAAAAGAAAAAAAAAAACGAAAAAAAAAAGAAAAAAAAAATGAAAAAAACGAGCACAAAAGTGTCTTTTGTGTCGTGAGACACAATGACGAGTTGTGTTGAGAAACTTTGAGGCCAAAAATGTTAAGTTAATGATCGATTTGTATAAATTCCAAAATATCAAAAATTGAGATATTTAAAAGAGAGAGAGAGAGATGTGGCAATTAAGTAAAATTGAATAATTAACGAGGGAAGAGAGCTCAAAAAAAGAATGATTCTTCAGGAATTTTTTTTCACGAACAAAAAAAACCAAAGTCGTACTTGCCAAAATTTTTTGAACGATTTGAACGATCCGAGCGATACGAAACATTTTTTTTTTTAAATTGAAAAATAATTACTCCGGCATTTGAATGATTTGCGAATAATGCCTCGCAACCGGAGTTGCCAATTGGGGGCTAAATTTCGAGCCTCCGATTCTTGGCTTGAGACGAGAATTTGATTTTGTAATTTTCATACAATTTTACGGGCAGTCGAATCAAGTGAAACGAGAAAAAAAAAAAAAAATGTATGAAAATTTTAATGATTGTGGAACTTGAAAAAAAAAGCAAAAAAAAAAAACGTAACGATTTTGACGAAATTTTGATTTGTTGAAAATAATTTTTTTTTTCAAACAAATCTTTCAAGTTCATCGAGGCTATCCTTGCGGCAGATTAGTCATTTTTTGGGGCAATAAAATTATTGGAGAAAGCTGGCAAATCTGATAAAACGTAAAATCAGTTGGCAAAATTTATAATAACTGTGAAATTTTTTTTTTTTTTCCGGGCGCTTTAATCGATTGGGAAAAAAAACACAACAGTTTTTGATTTTTCGTCATCCATTTGACTAGTCCGATAATTATTGAAAGTTTCTTGAATAAATAATTAAATAATTCTTAATTGATTTTCTTAATTAATATATCTTTCAGTATACACGAAAATAATGAAATTTGACAGTTTGACATTCATAAATATTTTTAATTCGCATTGATTACTCCGATACTCATGGCAGAAGGGCAATCAGCTGATCGGTTGCATGTCACAAGCCGGACTGAGTTGCGGCTGAGCATAAATTCGAATCTTCTTTGCCAAAAATTCTGTAAACTTACTTTTTTATTTGTCCGTTCCATCCGGAGTTGATAATTTCCCGAAAAAAAAAAAATTGATTCATCAAGTGAATCCACTTCTTCAGTATTTAATTAGACTCATTTTTCAATGAAATTTGTGATGAGCAGAATTTTTTTTCTTTCTTTCTTTCTTTTTCGTACATTCCGCCCTAAAACGACGATTTTAAAATCGAAATTTCTCGCCCGAAAAACGTTGGCAACCCGACGCGAAGCTTCGCAGTCTTGAAGCGAAACAAAAAGAGTTTTTCAGAATAAAAAATTTTCTTTCAAATTCACAAAATTCTCCAAAAATTGCCCAAAGTCCAAGGACTTACCTTGAAGATGTCCAAGAAAAAATTTCCACAAGATTGATCGAATTCTTTTGCTCCATTCTTTCCGTCATTTTGAGAAAAAAAAAAAAAACAAAACAAAAAATCCTAAAAAATAATTTCCCGAAAAACGCGTTTAAAGTTACGATTTTTCAAACAAAAGAAAAAAAATTATTTTCATCATCTTCAGAGTTATTCGATCAATCTCGAAAATTTTCGAAAAGTACGCTTGTATTTTTAGTTTGAAAAAAAAAAAAAATTTGCAAAAATTATCGATTTTTTTTTTTTGAGCATCCTCAAGCCCTGAACTTGATCGTTAATAAATGAAGACTTCACGTGGTAACGAAGAGGCCAAATGTAAAGAGGGGGATCACGTGGACGTAAACAATTTTTCTCCCAAAATCTCTCGATTGTTTTGTCGGATTTTTTTTTTTTTTTTTTTTGTTTTTTTTTTTCGAAAAAATCATTACACCCACGTGATCTCTCGTGTTACATATTTTATGTATATCGCAGTGATAATCGTCGAGAGTCTATAATATTTATAGCATATAAATGAAAATGATAGCAGAAAATGAAGCATTTCGCTCTTTTCGAAAAAAAAAAAAAAAAAGAAAAACAAAAAACAAAAAAGAACGTTCCGAAAGATGAAAAATCGAAATTTTTTCGATTTTCTCGAAATTTCAAGATAAAAATTCCGATTGGGCATTCTCTGAGGTATTTTTGCGTTGAAAAGTCGAATAATTTTCGTAAATATTCTCCAAAAACGTTCTTTCGTTTCTTTTTTTTTTTTTTCCTCCCAGTAATCGGCCATTGGGACACGAGTGGTCAGTTTCTGGGGATTTTAAAAATGACTTTCACTTTTATATAAGATATATATATATATTGTATACTCGCCTCATCTATGAAACTATTGCAACTATAATACCGAGAAGAGACATAATTTTTCTACATTATAATTATAAGGTAATCGGGTCAGTAAACTCTATCTCAATCTAATTATTCTATTATCATTATTAATATTATTATCATCATCGATATTAATATTTCTCTCTATGTTATGCACACAGGTATGCATGCACTTATGTATATGCATATATGTATATATATATATTGTATACGGTGAAAACGAAGGAAAAAAGATTCTGTAAATATAATTATTCTTCGCTGATAAAAAAAAAAAAATACAAAAAAAAAACGACAACATTATAATGTCGATAATACTACGAAAGCATAATCTTGCCAATTATCGCGCGAATCAATTACACGCGGGCAGCAAAAATATCTCGACTGAATAATCTAACTGTTGCTAACTTTTTAATCGCAAATGATTTTTTTTTTTTTTTTTTTTTGCATACGTTGCCATCGAGGCCATTTTATATGACGACGGAGATCGGATCAACGAGACAGGATGTCAATTTCATCACGGAAATCAAGTAAAGAGCCGAAAATAACTCCGAAATATAAAAATCAAGTATATCGAATAAAAAAATTTTGAAATATATTGGTAATTTTCGCCGGAATTAATATTTTAAGGTTTGTGTAGCATTTTGGCTAAAAAAAAGAAAAATCGGTCGATTTTCAATATTTTATTTTACGCATCCGGTAGTGCCATGGTCTTCGCGAGCTTAAGTTTTTATTTTTCGTAAATGCGATGTGAATTTTGAAAAATGGGAAAATCTTCTTTCAGTTTGATAACGAAACTTGATCGAATGAGTGGATATTTTTTTCGAAATTTTGAAAATGACAGTCTGCGGGGTAAAAAAAAATTTAATGATCGTCGAAAATCGTTATCTTTTTTTTCTTCTTTTTTTTTTTTTCTTCATGCTGACATTGTCCCAATTTTCAAAATTTCGTAAAATCATCACATTCGATAGTATCGTTATCGAACTGAGAGTAGATTTTTACATTTTTTTTTTAATTTTCAAACCATCCCATTCGCCGGTATTTTTTTATTTTATTTTTGTTTCTAGTACGAACGACTTCCGATAGATGTAGCTGAGCATCGTTGCGAATGTACGTTGTACGGAAATGTTCACTATTTTTTTTTGTTTTGGCCCGAGCATTGCCTTGAAAAATTCTGAATTAATTCATGGATGCACCTGGACACTTTTGAAAAATTGGGAAAATAAATTTACAGAAATCGGATTGTCGAGTCCTTCATATGCGTGCGATGTACTTTGCTTCCGTGTCGCGCGACGAATGCAGCTGATCCGTCGTCGCCATTTGCGTGGTTTTGTTTTTTGTCAAAATGGCTGCGCCTCTCGTTGATCCGCATCAAATATCAATTGTTTTTCAGGTTATCTCTACCGCATACTGTAGACTATGTTTTTTTTTTTTTTTTTCTAATTTTTACGCTCTGTGATGTATACGTTACGTTATGATAATTCAATAATTATATGCGATATACAATTTTTAAACTCGACATTGCGCTATGTGGTGTAAAATTTTACTTCATTATCGTACGTTTCTTGCTAATTATCCCCTTGACAGCGAGTGACGAACATATGCGCGGTAAAAAGTCGTGCCACTTTTGTGTTCTGACACATATATTATGAGCATTTAAAAAAAAAACGTGTTTTTACGATATCGATTTGACTGTTCTTTGATATATCACAGTTTTTGAGGTCACTGAATTTGAATATGAAATCAGATTTTCAAAATTCAAAATATGGCGGATACAAATTCGAAAAATGGTTTGATTACGACGAAAGTGCGTATCTTATAGTTATTGAGGTCGCTGAATCCGAATCTATAGAATCGAATTGCAAAAATTCAAAATGTCGGATCGAATATGGTGAATGAAAATTCGAAAAATGGTTTGATTACGACGAAAGTACGTATCACACGGGTTTTGAGCTTGCTGAATCCGAATTTGGAGTCAGATATTAAAAATTCAAAATGGCAGATCCAATATGGTGGATGCAATTTCGAAAAATCGTTTGATTCTGATGAAAGTACGTATCACTCGGTTTTTGAGGTTGCTGAATCTGAATTCGGAGTCAGATTTAAAAAATTCAAAATGGCGGATCCAATATGGTGGATGAAAATTCGAAAACTGGTTTGATTCTGACGAAAGTACGTATCTTATAGTTTTTGAGGTCGCTGAATCCCAATCTGGAATTAGATTTTCAAAATTCAAAATGGCAGATCCATTATGGTGGATTAAAATTAAAAAATGGGTTGATTATGACGAAAGTACGTCTTTTATGGTTTTTGAGGTCGCTGAATCCCAATCGGGAATTAATTTTTCAAAAATTCAAGATGGCAGATCCAATATGGTGGATAAATATTCAAAAAGTAATTGTATTTCAACAAAAATTTGTATCTTTACATGTTTGTGGTAGCGAATTTCGAGTTTGAGCTCTGACTAACAATCCGAAGCTCGGATACATTACGACAGATCAAAATTTGGCATATTTATGGCAAAATGTTAGCCACAATCAAAAATTTAAAAGAATATTTTTTTGGTTTCATATCCCGCACTCTGCCGAACCAAGAGTCACGAATCAAGGACGTGGCGGTTGTTGACTCCGATTTTATATTTTTTTGTACTTTTTGTATTAAATTTTTTTTTTTTTACTTTTCGTATTCAAAAATTTTTCTTCTGCTTCTCGTATTTTTAATTTTTTCTCATACTCTTCATATTTTCAAATTTCCATGCGCTTTTTGCATTTTGGAAATTGTTTTGTACTTTTCATATTTAAAATTTTATTTTTCTTCGATTTTAGTATTTTTCTTTTGTTTTTTTTTCGACTATTCTTGTGTCCTTAAGATTTTTGTCTGCCGGAACTTCCATCCGCCATATTGAATTTTTGTAATCTGATTCCAGTTTCAAATTAAGGGACATCCAAAATAAAACTGAAATTATGGTATGAAAATTTTATTCTGACACAAAAGTATCACGAAAATGTCCCTCTTTCCGATTGGGAAGTTTGCATATATCTGTATATTATATCGAAACAATAATGATATTAAATATGAAAAAAAAAAAAAAAAAAAAAGAAATGAGAAAGAAAATATTTAAGGCCGTCCTCTAGTTTCTCGGCTGTTTTTTTTTATGGCTTTTTCAATAATTTTTTTACGGGCAAAGCATCGAAATAATCAATCTCATTATTTTTGCATAATCTTTATTAACATTTAAATAAGCTTTACAAATTTTTTGAAGTCAAAATATATAATAGAATAGCAGTTATAGTGGCCGACAGGAAGACATCAAGTAAAAGAGGTGCTTGACGGTGACCAAGATTGCGGCTGTTCTGCTTATCTGAAATCAAAAAACCAAACGGCATTTTAATCTTCATATTCAAGACTAGCGATTGAACTAGAGTGAATTCTAAATTACAAAAATTGACTTTTTTATACACTTTTGAAAATTACATTCTATTTTTTACTCATTTTTTCTTAAGTTTTTCGCTCGTACGAAAAAAACTACCGAAGCAATCATGATAATCCTAGTTCAATCGCTGGCTTATAACATAATAAAGATGCGGTATAAATTTGAACAAGATCGGTGCAATAGTTTCTGAAATATCGTGGTTACCGTTTCGAAAAATGGTGTTTCGAGAAAAACGCGTTTGAAAGTTCGCGCATGTGATTTATACTAAAAATTTCATCTCACCGTCAATCTGCTATGCCTGGACCATACAATAGGCCTTCCTCTTCTTCTTGGAAGTCACGCAAAAAAAAATCGATTTTTTCGACCCGAGAAACTAGAGGACGGCCTTAAAAGTTCCAAATATAATGGATAAAGGTCCCATTTTCAATTCGCTCAATGGCCATTCTGTGAAAGGATTTACAACTGCGAAGTGAGTTTGATAAAAAAAAAAAAGCTACCCGAGCGAGGAAAGACCAGAAATTTGGTGGCTGCAGGGTGGCGAGTTAAATAAAAAATAAAAAAAAAAAACAAACACTTTTTTTTTACAATTTTACATCATCGTGTTTTTATTTTTTCTTCTAAACTTTCCTTTTTCTCGTAGATCATCGATCAACGTGTAATTTACACAATAATATCATATAATAGGTTTTTTCGGGACACGCATAGAGGACAAGGTAAGCGTTCCGGAAAAAAAAAAAAAACAAAAACAAAAACAAAAAAAAGTTCCGACGGCCAGCTTTTATAATTGTTGACGTTTTATCATCGTTATCCGTTATCAATGTATCTTAATAAAAGTGTATATACTTTAATTTGGCCTTACGCCGGAACGCACAGCAATGCGATTGAATCGCGTGGAAAAAAAAAAAAAAAAAAAAAAAAAAAAAAACAACGCGATTGATCGCGGCGAGCATTAATAATTTAATCACACGAGGAAACAGACAGGGGAAGATACAAATTACAGTATTATAGTTTCGTTTTCCATTTTCATCATCGAAATCGTAGATCGTGATCGATATAGTTTTTCATTTCTTTTATTTACAAGTTTATCAATAATGAGGAAAAAAGGAAGCTACGGAAGCGAAAGAAAAAAATAAAATAAAATAAAAAAAATGCCTGAGCTTCCTGTCAGCCTCATCTAATATCTTCGTGACGATACATTCATAGGGAAGAAATACGACAGCGAAATTAGCGGATCGAGCGATAATTTAGAAAATAAAAAAAAAAGCAAAGGAGACATCGAAAGTATTTCAAGCGAGTTCACAAAGATGTATTTTCTTCATTTTCTTTCCTCAACGCGATTCCTCCGCACCGTCACTGTCTTGAATTCGTCATATCCGGTACTCGGAATCGCTGCTACCATCCGCGATGCTTAAAATCGTTATCGATAGCGATAACGATCGGTGCTTGATATTCGTTATCACCGTCGCCAGTACTTGAAATTACCCTCTTTCTTTAGTACTTGGAAAGCTTATCGGCTCTCAAATCGTCGTTATGTATCTTCGGTACTTGGAATCTTTATCATTGCTTTCGGTACTTGGAATTTTTCGGATAATCGTTGATACTTGGAATCGTTATCACCCTCGACGATACTTGGAATGGCCATTGTCATATCCGTCCATGGGAATCGCTGTTATCTTTCGTTGGTACTTGGAACCATTGATTTTTTTTATGGTACTTGGAATTGCTGTCATTATCCCCCGGCCATGAGAATCGTTGTCCCTTTTGGTTTTTGAAATCGCTGCAATCGACTTCGGCAATTGGAATCCGCACTTGGAATCGTTGATCATTGTTTCAGGTACTTTTTTCTTTAATTGCAAAGATAATCGTTGGTACTTGGAATCGTTATCGCCCTCCTCGATGCCTGAAATCGCTTTCATAATTTCCGTCCATGAGAATCGTTGTTAACTTTATCGGTACTTGGAATCCCTATGAAGATCTGCGGCGATTGTAATCGGTACTTGAAATCGTAATGATTGTTTTCGATACTTGAAATTGCTGAGACAATCATTGGTATTTGGAACCGTTATCGACCCATTTGATACTTGGAATCGCTATCATCATCTCCGGCCATGAAGATCGTTGTTATTCTCTCCGGTACTTGAAATTGCTGTAATAATCTTCGGCAATTGGAATCGGTACTCGTAAATGTTATCATTGTTTTCGATACTTGGAATTGCCAAGATAATCATTGTTACCTAGAACCGTTATCGCCATTTTCGATACTCGGAATTGGCAATCATCATCTTCGGCCATGAGAATCGCTGTTATCTTTCGATGATACTTGGAACCATTGATTTTTTATGGTACTTGGAATTGACAAGCTTTATCATCTTTCTCGATACTTGGAATCGCTATCATCATCTCCGGCCATGAGGATCGTTGTTATTCTCTCCGGTACTTGAAATTGCTATAATAATCTTCGGCAATTGGAATCGGTACTCGTAAACGTAATGATTGTTTTCGATACTTGGAATTGCCAAGATAATCATTGTTACCTAGAACCCTTATAACCATTTTCGATACTCGGAATTAGCCATCAACATCTTCGGCGATGAGAATCATTGTTATCTTTTATTGGTACTTGGAACCATTGATTTTTTATGGTACTTGGAATTGACAAGCTTTATCATCTTTTTCGATACTTGGAATTGCCAAGATAATCATTGTTACCTAGAACCGTTATCGCCATTTTCGATACTCGGAATTGGCAATCATCATCTTCGGCCATGAGAATCGCTGTTATCTTTCGTTGGTACTTGGAACCATTGAATTTTTTTATGGTACTTGGAATTGACAAGCTTTATCATCTTTTTCGATACTTGGAATCGCTATCATCATCTCCGGCCATGAGGATCGTTGTTACTCTCTCCGGTACTTGAAATTGCTATAATAATCTTCGGCAATTGGAATCGGTACTCGTAAACGTAATCATAGTTTTCGATACTTGGAATTGCCAAGATAATCATTGTTACCTAGAACCGTTATCGTCATTTTCGATACTCGGAATTGGCAATCATCATCTTCGGCCATGAGAATCGTTGTTATCTTTCGTTGGTACTTGGAACCATTGATTTTTTATGGTACTTGGAATTGACAAGCTTTATCATCTTTTTCGATACTTGGAATCGCTATCATCATCTCCGGCCATGAGGATCGTTGTTATTCTCTCCGGTACTTGAAATTGCTATAATAATCTTCGGCAATTGGAATCGGTACTCGTAAACTTAATCATTGTTTTCGATACTTGGAAGTGCCAAGATAATAATTCTTACTCGGAACCGTTATCGCCATTTTCAATACTTCGAATTGGCCATCAACATCTTCGGCGATGAGAATCATTGTTATCTTTCATTGGTACTTGGAACCATTGATTTTTTATGGTACTTGGAATTGACAAGCTTTATCATCTTTTTCGATACTTGGAATCGATATCATCATCTCCGGCCATGAGGATCGTTGTCATTCTCTCCGGTACTTGAAATTGCTATAATAATCTTCGGCAATTGGAATCGGTACTCGTAAACGTAATCATTGTTTTCGATACTTGGAATTGCCAAGATAATAGTTCTTACTCGGAACCGTTATCGCCATTTTCAATACTTCGAATTGGCCATCATCACCTTCGGCCATGAGAATCGTTGTTATCTTTCATTGGTACTTGGAAACATTGATTTTTTTTATGGTAGTTGGAATTGACAAGCTTTATCATCTTTCTCGATACTTGGAATCGCTATCATCATCTCCGGCCATGAGGATCGTTGTTATTCTCTCCGGTACTTGAAATTGCTATAATAATCTTCGGCAATTGGAATCGGTACTCGTAAACTTAATCATTGTTTTCGATACTTGGAATTGCCAAGATAATCATTGTTACCTAGAACCGTTATCGCCATTTTCGATACTCGGAATTAGCCATCAACATCTTCGGCGATGAGAATCATTGTTATCTTTCATTGGTACTTGGAACCATTGATTTTTTATGGTACTTGGAATTGACAAGCTTTATCATCTTTTTCGATACTTGGAATCGCTATCATCATCTCCGGCCATGAGGATCGTTGTTATTCTCTCCGGTACTTGAAATTGCTATAATAATCTTCGGCAATTGGAATCGGTACTCGTAAACGTAATCATTGTTTTCGATACTTGGAATTGCCAAGATAATAGTTCTTACTCGGAACCGTTATCGCCATTTTCAATACTTCGAATTGGCCATCATCACCTTCGGCCATGAGAATCGTTGTTATCTTTCATTGGTACTTGGAAACATTGATTTTTTTTATGGTAGTTGGAATTGACAAGCTTTATCATCTTTCTCGATACTTGGAATCGCTATCATCATCTCCGGCCATGAGGATCGTTGTTATTCTCTCCGGTACTTGAAATTGCTATAATAATCTTCGGCAATTGGAATCGGTACTCGTAAACGTAATCATTTTTTTCGATACTTGGAATTGCCAAGATAATCATTGTTACCTAGAACCGTTATCGCCGCTTTCGATACTTGGAATTGGCCATTATCATCTTCGGCCATGAGAATCGTTGTTATTTTCATCAGTACTTGGAATCGGCTATAAACGTCTCCGGAAATCGGAATCGATATTCGGAACCGTTATCAATGTTTTCAGTGCTTGAAATCACCAAAATCATCGCTGTCACTTGGAACCGTTATCGTTCTCCTGGATACTTGAAATCGCTATCATCATCTCCGCCTATGTGAATCGTTGTTATCTTCATCGGTACCTGACATCGCTACAATCATCTCCGGCAATTGGTATCACTGTCATCGAGATGACAATAGCGATTCTAAATACCGCCGAGCATAATTCTCTGTATTTGTAATCGCAATCGTCATCTTCGATACTTGGAATTTTTATTATCGTCTTCATCACTGAGAAACATCATCATCGTAATCATCATCATCATCTTGGCTGGTTGGAATCTCTAACGTCACCATAAATACTCGAAGTGTAGATTAATCAATAGCCGGTATAATCGTGCCATGGTCCTCTCTGATGCCTGTACTGAGGTCCCGTGACGTGCACGGTCTCTGGTGTTCTGTAATACTGAACGGATCTCGATCTCTCGTTGCCGCTACCGATTCCCCCGATTGGCAAAAATTGCGGACTCGGCACGAATGATTTTTGTGGCTGCTGCTGCTGCTGCTGCTGCTGCTGCTGCTGCTGCTGTTGATTCTGCGTCGATGTAACTTGCTGATTGTAGGGCCTCGATATCTTGTAACTGTTCTCGGTGGATTGTAAAATCGGATCTCTTCCCAATTGCCGATTAATCGGTAATACAAAACCGCTGGGTAAATTCGTCTCCTGATTGTTGAATGATGGCGTCAGTGCATCGTTCAGCGTCACGTCGTACTCGCTCTCCGGTATGTCCTGAAGACGATGATGCGTCACAACTTCGTTCGACGTTTGCTTACTCGTGCCAAGATTACCCGTCGACAGGATCGTCCGCTGATCGCCATCGGCCCTATCCCTCGTATACGACGAATCGTAATAACCCGAATTTTCCGTTAAACGCAACTTTGAACGATTCGGCGAATCGGCATTTCCCGATTGTGTCGTTTCCTGCTCATGGCGAACGTCACCCCGTTGTCCCAAACGATATTCCTCGCTGTTCCACTTCAATAACGGTTTCTCACGCTCACCGGTGATCCCTTCATCGTTTGGCTGTCTTCCGCGCGTTCCAGCCACATTTCTCAAAGTCGATGCGTGGTCGTCGTCGTCGTCGTCGTCGTTGTTTTCGGAAACTCGGGAAGATTGCGCATCGTCGCGGATTCGCTGCTCGTTCACTGAGCGACCGATCGTCGATATTTGGGCCACTTCACGGTGGCCGCTCTCAACGGGTCTTCTTGGGCCTGGCCTTGTCAAAACTTCCTCGTAATCGTCCGCGCTTGTATTTGGACCAACGTGTGACTGAACGGACTTGTAAGGGACGTAACCGCGTCTCTCGTCATCGTTGTCGCCATCCTCGGACGTTTTTTCCGCGCTCTCCCGAGCTTCCGTTACCCGATATCCTTCCGCATGGCCCGGAGACGATTTTACGGATGATGAACGATCGTACGGAGCTTCTTGCTTCCTCGATGATTCCGGGACTTTTGAACCGACTGGCGAGAGCCCGCGAGGATTTGGATTTCCTCCTCTCGATGGAAGGAACGGCCTCTTGACGATTCTGACGGCTGTTCTGGTCGGTGGAGTCGGCGCCGGATGATACTCCGGCTCGTCGTAATATTCCTCCAGCGATGAATATTCATCCGCTTCGTCTCTCGGCTTGCTCGCTTTCTTCGCATAAATTTCATCGCCCGAGGAACTCTCCAATCTCGTGGAAACGATTCTTTCCGTTTCCGTCCGATGTTCCAGATCTTTCTGATCCTGTGGATTTTCGCTCGTAGCCTCACGAATCGGCTCGGCGTCCGACTTGTACGGCGGTATGTTTCTTCCCGAAAGACTTTGATTGTCATGTCGATGGTCATTTCTGAAAAGACGATCCGACGTATTTTGGCCTGATACGTCGTATTTGGAAATTTCCGTGGTGGTCGTCGACGTTGTTGAAGGTGCAACGCTCGTTCTTTCGTAAATATTCGGCCGTCTCGTTGTTTCGAATGTCTCGGTGGGTTCCTTCGATCTCGAGGATGACTTTGTACGCTCGAAATCACGTTCACGTTCAACGGGGCGTCCCAAGTTCGATCTATCGGTTTCTTGAAGTCTTTCACCTGGCCTGTCGTGCATTGATTCCGGGATTCTATCGTTCGCACGATCTCTCGAACGATCCAACGATCTGTCTCTTCCTCTTTCCGGTCCTCGCTCGTAATAACGCTCGCGATTACGCTCCGGATGTTTTCTCGGTCTTACGTCCTCACTGTCCTCGCGATATCTCGTTCTGGTATTATCATCGTGAAATATGCAAAAAAAATTTTATGTTTGTCATTTTGTATGTTCTTCCATTATTACGATTTAATGCAACTGAAAAATATGATGATTCGTGTCGTGTTCTTTTTTTCTTATTAGGAATCAGAGAGAGAGAGAGAGAGAGAGAGAGAGAAAGAGAGAGAGAGAATGAATGAATGAATGAATAAATTTTATTATGCCCTGAAAAATTTTTCTTAGGCAAAATTTAGCATAGTACATCATTTATATACAAAAGGATAAACTTAATAGAAAACTTAAGAAAAACCACCTTAAAACTAGCTAAAACTAAAATAAACGCAGCAAAGTATATGTGCAAACTAAGTAAACTAAGTGAGTAAACTATGTAAGTACAACTGTAGGAACAACTCAATCAAATCAGCCATCAAAACTATCAGCCTAACTGAGTGCTTAGCGAAAATGCGTGCAGATCCCGTTTGAACTTAGAAAGTACCTGACCAGAACTAATATGAACCGGAAGCGAATGCCAAAAATAAGCAGCATTTAGCGCGAAAGAATTTCTGAGGGTAGATGTGCGATGCAGAGGTATAGAGAAAGTAGGAGGGACAATAAGACGGGATGGACGAAGTGGCGGTGGAGCACGAACAAACAGCTCAGCAATGTAAGGAGGAGCATTGTTCTGGAGCATTTTAAAAATAAAAATGCCCAAAAAATACTTCCTCCTATTTGCAACAGTGAGCCAAGACAACTTATTTCGATAAGATGAAATATGTACATCTCTGCGAAGATTAAAAATGAAACGTATACATTTATTTATAAGCCTCTCAAGAACCAAATCCTGCTCCCCCGTTAAATCATTATACACAAGACAGCAGTAGTCGACCAGAGGAAAAACGAGCGTAGTGATGAGCAGCGTGCGCAATCGTTGCGACAATAGATTTTTGTTGTGTTTCAAGCGATAAAGAGTAAAATTAATTTTCGACGAGATTTGCAAGATATGTTTGTGCCAGGATAAGTTCGCTTGCATAGTGACACCAAGATTACGTACTACATTAACAAAAGGAAGCTCGATATCATCGACAACAATGCTAGGAAGAGAAGAATGATCAATTTGATTGATATACGCACCACTGCCCAAAACCATAACCTTCGACTTAGTAAGGTTCAATTTAAGACCATGATTTGAGGCATAGTCAGCTATATAGTCCACATCAAGGGTCAAATCGGCCAATGCACTCACCAGACAATTGGGATAGCAGGTGAGATAAATTTGTGTATCATCCGCATAAGTGAGATACTGGGTATAACGAAGCCCAGCACCAATATCACGAATGAAAAGAGAAAAGAGAAGCGGGCCCAACACAGACCCTTGAGGAACACCAATGTTGGTGTCACGCCAAGGAGAGATTTCACCCCTGTCATCCACCACTGCTTGGGACCGATTAGATAAATAAGAAAAGACCCACGCAAGTGCACTGTCCGAAAAGCCCAGGAGACGAAGCTTACGAAGAAGCAGCAGATGCGGAACAGTATCAAACGCCTTACTAAAGTCGAAGAGAACAAGCACCGTCAACTTCCTCTCATCAACCGCCTGCCTGATATCCTGATTCAGTTTTAGCAACGTCGTCTGCGTACCAAAACCCCGCCTGAACCCAGATTGAAACGGATCAGCAAGATCATTGGCCATGAGAAAAAGTGTAACTTGCCTGTGTACAATACGCTCAAGCATTTTCGATAACTCAGGAATATTTGCCACCGGTCTGGTGTCAGATGGTGAAGTAGGAGGAACAGTTTTGAGCAACGGACGGATAAAGGATTTTTTCCAAGCAGCCGGGAAATAAGAGAGACGCAGGCTGGTATTAAAAATAGCTAAGAGATAAGGTGCCAAGAGAGGGACTGCCTTGCAGAGGGCAAAAGCGGAGAGGGAATCAGGCCCCTGAGAGAGCGAAAGAGATTCAGAGTCTGAAAAAATCGCACCAAGTGACTCCTCAGTGATAACAGAAAAATGAAAGATAGGTTGATTTTCAATAAGCGGAGGAAGGTTCAGCGAGGAGAAAGACTCTGGATAAGGATTTTGCGAGGTGGAAATGGTAGAATAATAAACGTTTAACTGATCAGAAGAAAAGAAGGAGAAAGGAGAAGAACCTCTAGACTTAGTGAGTCGCAGCGAAGACAATTCCTTCCACATTTTAGAAGGATTCGTCGCCAACGAGAGGCGGCAACTATAAAAATTATCCCTGGCGGCACGAAGTTCCATAGAAAGCGAGTTACGGTACTCACGATAGATTGCCATGCAAAGGAGGCTACCCGAACGCCTAGCCTGACTATAGAGTCTATTCCTATGCCTCATTTTAGATCTTAAGACATCTGTAACCCAAGGGGCAGGCGATTTTTTAATAGTCCATTTAGTAATCGGAGCATGAGCATCAAATGTATTATTGATAGTCAAAGAAAAATCACGAATGGTATTGTCGAACAGATTGGGAGAAGAGAGCAAACCAATTTGCGATAAACTAATACGAGATAAGGAAGATGAGAGCGAGGTTATGTAATCCACAGCAACAAAATGTTTGAGGTCCCTTCTGACTATCGTGTGAGCTGGAATAGGGTCAGGCTGAAACTTATAAACGAGCTCAAGTAAATCATGACCAGCGATAAAAGGGGCAGTCGATTTAGCGTATGACACGACTTTAGTGTGACTATCAACAATAAATAAATCAAGTAGAGAATCCGAAGAGTTTGTATGGAATGTGAGAGAGAGAGAGAGAGAGAGAGAAAGACGAATTTGTTGAGTACGACGAATGGATTCGAATTAATGGAGGGTTAGCGAGCGAGGACGATGGATAGTAAGGATTTCTCTGTGTCGAGTGTACGTTACCTTACCTGAAGGGACGATCGCGATCTCGTTCCCTTGGATTCTCGTAGAAATCGCGAAAACCAGGTCGTCTGCGGGTCGCTGGACGTCGCGGTCTGACTTCCTCGAGCTCGTCCTCGTAATAATCGTCCTCAGCGGGAATTTCGATCGGACGTCTGCGTCCCTCGACCGCTTAATGAGCGAATAAACGAAAAAAATCGGTATAAATGTACATAAATCGGCAAGATCGGTAAATAAATCGGTATGAAAAAAAATCATCCACGGGCTCGTACATCGTTTTCTCGTGTACTTACCGGCAATCGGTGGTGCCGAAGTCGCTTTATAAGCGAATTTTTCTTGTTCCGTGATCGGTACGGGTCGACGAATTTTCGGTGGTACACGGGGCCTCGAGTAAACCGATGAAGCTGGCGCTACAGGTTTTACGAGAATGTCCGAGCTACCCGAGGATGAGGCTGGACCTACTGGTGCTGGCATGTCCTCGTAATCATTCGCGTATCTGAAACAATCATAAAACACAAATGTCAACTAAACGTTACGACTGTTTCAAAATTCGTTTCTATCCGACCAAGCACACGTAGTTTTACGTATAGTTTTCTCACCCTTTGTCACCGTAGCGTCGATCATCCACTTCCCTGTTCCTCAAGTCCGAGGGTCTCCTGTCGTCGACAGACGATTCATCCGGTTCCCTGCCTCTCGTCGGTGGCTCCTGATCTCGATTTCGATTTCTCGGTTCATCTTCCGAGACGGGTTCTCGCGGCAAAATGGCCGCTTGCCTCATGGGATCCCGACGATTGTTTCTCGATGGAAATCTTTCCCTCGGACTCAGCGGTGGCTCGTCCTTGATGGGTTCCCTGAGCGGACGCTCGGATTCTCTCGTTCTCGTTGATTCTCTGTCCCTGTAGTCGCGATCCCTGAAATTCCTGTCTCTGTCGCGATCTCTTCTCATGTATTTACGATCATCGTAATCGTAATCGTCGCGTCTGTCGTAACCGCTCGGTCGCGTTCTCTCGTATGCCTCGTCGTCGTAATACTCCTCGTAATAATCGTAGGCCGGACGTCTTCGGTATGGTCGTCTTCTGCGTGCACCGGGACGCGATCCCGATGGTGGCGCTTGTGTCGTCGTTGTGGTAGTTGATGTCGATGTCGTCGAGGTCGTTGTCGTCTCGGCTGTTTTATACAGCGCGTCGTTTCTGTGCCAGTATTTCTTCGAATTGGCGCAATCGACCTCCGAAGCGAAGTGACATATGAATGTCCTCTGATCGAAAGCGGTAAAATTCGCGCATAGAAAATCGTAACGGGTACCGAACAGACAGTGATGATAGACCTGCGAGATAATAAAAAAAAATAAAAAAACAATGAAAAATACATTGGAAAATTGAAAGAATTTTCGTTGCTGAAGTTAATTTGAAAAAAAAAAGCGATTTGCAAGTTTAAACTTTGAAGCTTTTTCCCTCCTTTCTCTCATATTATGTAGTCTCATATATATACATATTTGAAATTAAGGTAGTTCTATCGCTGCAGACTAGTCAATTAGCTATAAATGTCTAAATGATGATTCCTAAAAATATTGGATATATGGGTTAAAATTAATAAATATTAAATAAGCTTACCCAGGTGAATACAATTAATCAACGGTTTATTATAAATAATTATGTAACTAGTAAAATAGTAATTGCAACGACTCAAGTATTACTAGATCTCGTATGATATTTACGTGTGGCAACGTTGCGTTTTCTTTCTCTTTTCATTCTCGTGCCCTCTCACTCTCTCGCCCGCTCTATTGACGTTGACGCGGAGAGGTTATGTTGTTCGACTTGTCAAATACCGCTTTCGTTTCGATATCGCGTTGCCACATTTTTTCACCGTCACGACATTATGCCATAAGTTGTGTATCACTACCCGGATGCTCGTATTAAAATCAGTATAGCTTAAAAAATTGGTCGACAATCATATTTTTTTTTAGGCCCGTTAGATTTTTACGTGTTTAATGAATCTAAGTCTCGTTTTTTGTAAGAATCTTTTGGATTTTCGATAAGATATATCGTTTTAAAGTGACCGGAAATCGGTTCTTCTATATGCCGAAGCTAATTTGCCTTGAGGAACTGGCATTTTCAAGTATTAATTTCTCCGTAATTAGGTCGATAAGGGGCATTGACGTTTCGCGAAATGAATAAATATATTAAAATTGAAGATATAAAAAAAAAAAATTTAAATCTTATGGATTAGTTACCACGATAGAACTACCTTAAAGTTACTGCAACTTTTCCAACTATATTCAAAATTTCATAAAATCCGAATCCTTTCGCGGATTCTCGCGAAATTCGAACCCAACCTTCCTCCAATGATACTCCTATTCGCGAAAAATAAAATTAGCCCGATATCTCGAAATTTACGAAAACAAGAACGATCACAGACAATTTTTCGCGAATTTTAAAATCTCGTAAAATCTCAATCCCTCGAGGAATTTCA
The DNA here is from genome assembly GCA_963564615.1 of Rhorus exstirpatorius. Classification (NCBI taxonomy): domain Eukaryota; kingdom Metazoa; phylum Arthropoda; class Insecta; order Hymenoptera; family Ichneumonidae; genus Rhorus; species Rhorus exstirpatorius. The sequence continues at coordinate 33,361,868 of OY751318.1, read as the reverse complement.
ACGAAAATTGAATCAAACTAGGCAAGTTTGATGCTCGAAGTGTGTGCGAAGTTTCAGGGAGATCGGCCAAAAGGCATTCTCGAGAGATAGCGGTTTAACTTTAGAGCCAGCACACGAATACACGTTCGGACATTTTTTGTTTTGTTTCTAAATGTGATTTCTTGATGTCTCAGCACATTTTGACCACATTGGAATTAAAAAACGGCCAAAAATAATATTCACCATATTATCAAGTTTCATCAGTGATTGGGCAATACATCGAATTGTGCATTTTTAAAATAAAAAAAAATAAAAAAAAAAACCCGCGTGTACTCTGTAATTTTAATCAGCCCGTGAGGAACTTGAGATTGTTCTTCTTCGGTGTAAGAGAGAATACGTTAAACTTTCACGGACTTTGTGAACGCTGCACGGACCCATTCGTAAACTATATGGGTAATTGTTCCTCTCGTCATTTCGTTCGTTCTCTTCGTTAATACTCGATATTCTATTCACCTATCGTCATATGATATGCATAATTTAATATAAAATCCTTAATTGCACAGTCAACGTTGTACATGTCGAATTGCTTGTCCGACAGCTGTTGCCTGCCTGTTATACTAAAGTACACATAAGAAAAAAAAAAAAAAAACGAATACATAAATGAATCTTCCAATATTCGTGGCAGTTGCCGTGTATCTTGAGAAATAATCTCGAATCATTCAGAGCGAGTCGTCCTTACGTCGATCTAGTGTGCTCACTTCGTTCCGTGTACAAGACATATATCGCGTGGCGAGAAAATATTCCAAACATTATTCCATCGGCCTAAATTATCAAGTGCCAGCTCGATACTCCGCGTCAGAGAGTTTCTAATTTTTCACGAAATGCTTCGAAATCCCCGTGTAAATAAATTCAAAAAATCCAATAATCCGTTGCTTTTACTCGCTCAGCTCGAAAAAGTATTTTTAATATTCAATTTTGGATTTAAAAATGTAAAAATCGATGATTAATCGTAAATAATTATTCATCGAAAATCTTGATTTTGTAAATATTTTAAATTTTCGTTATAAATAAAACCAGATTTTGTTATAAAACGTGAAAGTTATCATCGACTCTCGTTTTTCGATGATTTATTTGTCCCTCGACACGATCGAGTTCTACACAGCCTCATGGAAAATTTCCTGATCATAATCTACCATGGATCTCGCTTGGTCTCATTTTTTTTTTTCGTTTGCTCTTTCGTTCGCCTCTTCATCGTTTTATTTTTTTTTTTTTCGTTCAATCGCGATCTTCCGCGGGACTTCCGGTTTCGCGATAACTCACACACCGGACGCGTGCAATATCCCATCTCGTATCTTCAATTTTAATCATCCCCTCATTTATTCATCGTTGAATGAAAAATTTGCATAACAATGGGCAAGAATCTTGGTGAATCGATAATCAAGACACCGCGACCGTTCCACTCAATGATCATCACGATCGTTTGTCATTCGTATTTTCGTAAAAAAAAAAAAAAAAAAAAATTGTTAATTTCGAACGTTGATAATTTTCTTTCGAATATAAAAAAAAAAAAATGTATTTAAAAAAATATGAAAATGACTACGGATTCGACGTTAATTTTCATTTTAGATAAATCATAAATTGGAAAAATTGGATAAATTTGAATGAAACAAAATTGTTCTTTTTTTTTTTTTTTTCTTTGATCACAATGCAAATTTTAGGTCACTCGCGTCACGCCATTGAATTTTCGCAAATCCAGAAGAAGGAAAAAAAAATAACGACAGATTTTTCGATAATAAAAATTGACACTGAATCAAATGAAAATTTATCGGAACAAAAAAATAATTGCAAAGATATGGAACTTTCGGACGAAGTTATATATATTTAATTGGGAGTATGAATGAAATTTTTTTATTTCAAAATCTGGTAGTTTGGGAAAAAATATTTAGTATGTATTTTTAATTTTTTTTATTCGAATCAAAATTGCCGTTAATATAACAAATTGAAAAATATAACATTATGACGTCACACATGTTACGCTATATATATATATATATCAAAATCCGTGAAATTAAATTGCCTATAACAGGTGCATCGGTAATTTTTAACGAAAAATAAACAAATACGTCCTCATTATTTTTACTTACTCTACATATTATGCGCCCCAATGATTGAAAAAGAAATTTCATTCACACTCCTAACTGTAATTGAATATAAATTTAATATAGATTAAAGATTAATTAAATAAATCTTCATCGTATATATTCAGCGTATAATTGGATTTAATGTTTTTTTTTTTTTTTGTAAATGCATAAGAACAAATTCTATCAACGTTCGTTAAAAAAAAATTCCCTAGGCATTATTATAATTTTGCTTCCTCGTAGATACTTATTCAAACCCAAACCCCAAACTCTAGTGCTCTGAATCTAGGGGGGGGGGGGGGGGGATAAATAAATAAATAAAAAATTTTAAGCACGCCTTAAAATTTTTTATTTATTTATTTATTCGTTTAAATTTACCTGGCACTTGTGCAAGACACTGGCGTAAAAGCCATCGTGGAGTCCGTCGCATTTGAAATTAATCTCCTCGGGAATGCTGTTGTAGAACGGATATTCGCTGAGATTGAAACCGTTGAGCTCGCGTGGCAAATTCGGATCCCATATGTAGTCAATTTGGGGAATCCCCGTGAGTACGCGACTGGTCGTTGCGTTCACATCGCCCGAGGACGTTGTTGCCTGTGATCAAAAATAAAAAAAAAGGCATTTCAGTTTGCGGTAAAACAAAAAAATATGTAAAATTAATAATGGAAGATCGCGGAAAAGAAAGTTTGGCTGAAAAAAAAGACAAAAATAACGACGTAATAGGTTGGAAAAAAAAGATTTATCATTCGAAAGCTTATGAGGGACCGTGAAATTTTTAACAGTGAGAAATAAAAATTTAATGATATTGAAAAAAAAAAAAAAAAAAAATAATCCGTTTGAACCAGACTAATCGATATATTTTTTGATAACATATTTTTAATATTTTGCCAACTTTTTGTTTCAATAATGGCGATTTTTGTGCTAAAAAATTATTAAAATGTTTAAAATTTTAATTGAAAATTTATTCAAATTAAAATTTTTTGCATAAAACTTCTTATTCGTTAACTTCGAAGAAAACAAAAATTTATTTTCCATTCCAGACCAACCAATCGGAGGTCATTAAAAGTCACGTATAACTTCTACAAATATAATTTTTTTTTAAATTTATTCGAAATTTATAATTCTCAAAATTTATAATTGGTAAACGCTTAAAAAGAAGTAAAATCCCATTCGTATATCTTTCGGGAATTGAATCCTGCTTTTCATTGTTTAAAACAAATGACAATTAAATGAAAATGATTAATGGAAAAAGTGAATTTAAAAAATTGAAATATTTCTCAATAATTTATTGACAATTATAAAAGTTTTTGTGCCACTGGCACAATTTTTTAAATCGGCTATTTCACCTATCTCGAGCTATCTTTGTACATTCTTTTTTTTTGCCAAATCACGACGAAATTGCTGCAATTTAATGACTAAAAAGTTTTATGGATCACTGTCGACCGATGAGCAATTGAAATTCCTCGAAACATACTGGACATTTCAGTTCAAGAGCGATACTCTTTTATGCAATGTATTTGCACGTACGCTCTTGCAACATTGCACACAGAGGTGACCCACTTCGTATCCCAGGTTGAAATTTTCCATCTTCGTTTGAAAATTTTTTTTTTTCAATCGTCACAAAAAAAAAAAAATGTTACTCGTAAGAATAAATAAAATTGACCGCGATGCATTGAATAACCGCGAGAATAACGGTAAAATCGAATAAATCGGTAATACATATAATAAGAAATCCCTCAAGGAAATCGGTTAACGCATCGGCGATGCTATATACGTTATACAATTATTATTCACTCAGCGACCCCGTATTGATGACACCGGTTTTAGAAATCGTTGGGTTACGCAACGTACGTTGGCTACTCGAAGGTGAACCTCTGCGCCATGTCTGTTGCACTCTTGACATCGGTAAAAGTAGTCGAACGTCTCATCTTCGCGTCTAACGATATTTATCACTGGATTAAGAAAACTCGAAGAAAAAAAAAAAAAAAACTCCTGCATTTTACTGTTTCGAACTTTACCGAAAGATCGGCAAGGAATCGAGAAAGCAGCGATCGACAGATCGAACTGAGGATATTTGCCGGTAGATATAATTATTTTCCATATTTTTTTTCATCTCAATTTTTTCCCCTGCGATCGGGGTATGAGAAGACCGGTAAATGATCTTGAAAGCATCAACCTGTTTTTCGATCAACGACATTGGCGATTAAGAAAAAAAAAAAAACACAAAAATTACAACCTATAGGAATGATTTAAAACGAAAAAAAAAAATTCAACGCGATCCTCAAGACGATCGTTATGAAAAATAAAAATAAAATATCGGGAAAGCAACGATCGGTTCGTTGATTCAACGGTATTACATTAATCTCACTCTGAACGAGTAAGAGTTACGTTTTTTTTTGTTCGGTGCCGAGTCTACATGCTTTTACGAAGTCGAACGATTTTGCTTATCTATTAACGGAATCGAGAGATCGGTATGGTACTCATACACACACACACACACACACACACAAATACTGGTGAACGAGTGAAATGTATATAGATCCAACGATTTATCAGGGCTCGCGGAAAGGATAGCGAAAGTGTATCTTCGCGTCGTTACCGGTATAGGCATGCGAGTATAGGAACAAAAAAATCGTTAAATGATCGTATTGCGATCGCCCGACGATTGAAGATCCTAACGATCCGCAAATCGTCAATTCTCCAGTGTACACTTGTACGATCGTTATACGACTCAATCTACGGTTCTCGTACGTCATGTGAAACCGATTTACTATTATTATCATTATGTTTAAATAATACAACGATCTGACTGGTTTGTAACGAAAAACAATATTTCTCGTTTCTTCTTTGCCAATAAAATTTATTTTTCGATCAAATGGAATATTCATCGGAAGTATATTATAACTGCGATCTAAGTAAGCTGGTGATCGTTAATCAATTATAATGTCAAGGTCCGATCGTTAGCGAGCTTGCCGATTTTTTTTTTTTTTTTTTCTTCTTTTCCAGTTGAGAATATTTCTTTATCGATGAGTGAATAATATGTTTCTCTTTTTATCATTTCCGGAAAATGTCAAGGTCTGGTTCTATAAAGCCTTGCCGATTTTTTTTTTTTTTAATGAAGAATAATCTTTATTCGTCATTTGGCCGTGATTGGTTGACGCACAGAATGACAAAATAAATTAATACGACGAAAAATTTATCTCTGTCATTGTGTAGCAGAGTGGGGGAAAAAAATCGATCAGCAAAAATCGTTGGATTTATCGATTTTCATTTTTTTTTTTTTTTTTTTTTTTAATAACAATTAACGCGAGTTTTCTTGTCACTCACTTCGGCGTCACCATCCTCATTATCGGCAACGTCCGGTTCCTCGGTCGTCGTGGTGGTCGTCGAGGTCGTTGCGATCTTGAATTTCGGCCTGGTGGCCTTAAGGGCCCCGGAAACGGCAGATGCCAGTAGGAGTCCTATTAAAAAAAAAAAAAAAAATTTATGAATTTTTAATCAAAATACATTTTTGATAATTTTTACAAATCGAATGAAATTTTTTCGTTCTCTTGAATCGTTATTACGATCGTTTTTCGATCTTCACAAGAGTATCAAGGGGGGGAAAAAAAAAAAATAAGTGCTCGGATACTTAGAAGGCAGTAACGAAGAAAAGGCACGGGGAATTAATCATGAAATTGCGAAAATCACGAAGAAGCGTCGGCGTTGTGCAAAAACGGACGGAGCTCGGTTCTCGGACGGTGGGAACTCGGTCTGTCTGATGCAATTGTATCTTCGTGTAAGATTGTCAAAAAATATATATATATATATATATATATTTTTTACAATCAAGAGATAAATATAGATGGATGAATGGTGACGTATACAATTCACAAACAAGCCGAGAGAGTTAATATCGAGAGGAGGAAAAAATTGGAGCGATAGTAGTAAGACGTATGGTAGCATAAGGTGAATGCATTCTGTTGGGTAATTGTTCAAAAAACCGGATCAAGGCTATTCTAGCATACATCTATATGAATCGCCTACGAGACGATAAAAAAATTGACAAAAAAATAAATAATAGTAAAGTAACAATTATAATTATAAATAATTCTTATTTATTGAATATATTTTTATTTATTTATGGAATTTTCATGTATCTGATTTTACCGATACTCGTATCTTATGTATATTTTAATTTTTTATTTTTTCAAAACAAACGACAAAAGATGATATGAAAATAATACTCAATAATAATAATTTTACCGACGAAAATGGATTATTTTTAGCGATTAAAAAAAAAAACAATCGTAGAGCGAAAAGGTGGAACGAGGGGTTGAAAAAAAAAATTCCTTAAAAGGATAACGAAGAAAATTCCAAAGACTGAAAAAAAGGATAACTATAGCAGTGCAAAAATTCGAAAATTATTACAGAAGGGTTGCAATAACAAAAAATCTCAAAGCACACGCACGGCATACTCGAGTACACGAAGTTTTGCAATAGCTCAACGCTTACTTATACAACTTATCTGATATAGTATGCATAGTGATATATATATATATATATATATATATATATATATATATGTACATATAAACGTCGAAAAGGATCGAGTGCGTTTATTAAAACGACTCCTCGAGACTTTCTATTTCGAAGCCTCGAGGTAATTGGATTTCATTTGGTCAGCTGTTTGCCACGCTCCAAAATACACGTAAACAACACGGATTTGGGAAAAAGAAAATATTCGTTTGAATAATTAATTTTTTTTTTTAACTCCGGAGACACGATTTTTTTTTTATATCGACCTGGTGTACCGATTTTCGTAAATCACGAGCTATTCAGCTATAATTTTCCACGTTAGTAGTCCAGGGTACAAGGATACTCGGTATTGAATTTGAGAAGATTCGATAAAGACTCTGAGGCATTTTGAATTTTTCGAAAAATGTACGTAACAAACCTTGACCTTACGAGCCAAAATTTTCTACGTAAATGAAAGTAACGTCAATAAATTTTCTGGATAAAATTTGACGATAACCGACCGAGAGGTTTTGATTTCAATAAGAATTGAAGTTGAAAAAAAGTGGGAAATTGAAATTTGCAAAATGGTTTCTCTTAATTTTTGTGCGTACACAAATGCTTCAGTAATGGAGAAACAAAAATTGAGAAATCCGTTTGTTTTTTTTTTTCATTTGATTTGTATTTTTTTTTTTTTTAATTATATGGCCTGCTCCAGTGACTCGCCCATTTTTAATTTGAAAATTTTATTTTCGAAATAAAAATCAGTGAAAATTATTTATTAAACTCTCATTAAGATAATTATTATGATCAAAATGATTTATATTCAATTATTTTACAACAAATCAAAAATTCAATTATAGTTATAATGACGATGATATCCGTTACTATCGTTATTGATGCGACTCGAGCAAAAACATTCTACGATGTGAAAAATGTTTTGCCCCAGTAGGGCGTGTCAGTACAGATCAGACAAGAATTGAGTCGAGAATTCTTCGAGCTGAAAGTCGTACGAGTATTGTTTGGCAACAAATTGCTTCGCCTTACGGTCGCACTTGGCGTAAATATTATTAAACTATACAAGTATGTATGTATAATTTTCATTCTCTCTTTAAGCCTGGAGAACTCACGATTCCTGGGAAAATTATTCCAGATCAATCGCAGAGCATTCTCCATGTGCTCCAGAATGAGCGAGTCAGGCATCTCACGAGTGCCATTCCCCTCGACGACTCGGATTTATTTTGTAATTTATCGTTGATACATTCGCAGGCCGTTGAACGTTTCATTTCAACTTTTTATTATCATCAATTGTTGCAAAATATTTTCAACAATATTGAAGAATTTCGAGCACTGTGCGATCAATTTTAGTTGTAGAATTTTTTTTTTTTGTTATTCACGAGAGAAGAAAAATTAATAATAACGATAATAATCGTTTTACTGTAATTTAAATTGTGGAATGTTCGTAGCATCGATCCACCGTTATCGAGAAAAATTTTAATTATCGCGAATAAAAATGAGAAGAATAATTTAAAAAAATTATAACATCAACTATTGTTATTATTATTGATGTTTATTATTATTATTATCAATTATTATTATTGTTATTTTCTCTTTCGTTTTATTTTTGATCTTTTATTGAATAAAATATTTTAATTATTATCGTTAAATTTGGAGGTCTTTATTTTCTTTTTTCAGTTTCATTTATTTACTATTTCATATCGGTGAGAGAGACGCGACGAAATTTTTTCCTACAATATATTATTGTTAAATATAAATAAAAACGATATTAGGATTATTAATATTAATTTACAAGCAACGAAAAAAGGCAACAAATGTAAAAGAATGTTCTTCATCCCTGGACGAATAACAAATAGAGAAAGAAACGACAATACCAAAGCGTGAAAAATGAACGCGAGCACTATGAACAAAGGAAATTACTATTTTGTATTCGAGAGAGTTATCGAGACACCTCCGAACGTGCCATGTCCGTTGTCACCGTCGGTGACGAGACGCGGGACAACGGAAAGAGACGAGAATTCACTTCATATCACTCCGACGATGGTCGGAATAATCATTTGTCTTCTTTTTTTTTTTTTTTTCTGGTCATGTATAACGGCAAAAGGTTCAAAAACCCGGATCCTCCAGAATTTTTCAGATGACCCGTAAATAACTTCCATTGCAATAAAAAGAGCATAAATGAATTAAAAAAAAAAAAAATAAAATAAAGATCCGCGAGTTTATGTGGATAGGTTGCCCCGCAAACTGCAACTTCGTTGGCATGCATGCATTCTGCATTCCTTGCCAAACAAGGAAAGACAGCTTCCGCCCCTTGAAGAAGGAAAAAAAAAGATCACCCCAGCCTGGCCCGAAACAAAATCCTTGTACCGAAATTTCCTTACCATACAGTGCAAGCAGTAGCCATCTCCTCTCCCGCATGTTGGCACTTCTGAAAAACACAAAAAAAAAAATTTCGTCAATTACGAATAAAAAAAATTGATCAAAAATGATAAAAGATTTTTCATTCCAAGCTCTTCAGTCATTCGAATTCAGTCATTCGGTCATTGCATTCGAAATTTATTTATCAATTCTTCATTAATTTATTTCCTTCATTTATAATTTATTTAACGTAAAGAATGATTTGCTATCGCGGTGCATTTAGGCGGACAGTCTTGATCGCAGTCAAAACATACATATATATTTTTTTTCATTCTTTCTTTTTCTCAGTACGAACGAACGTACAGCGATGAATTTCAATGAGAGCGCTACCATCGTTCGAAAGTAGCGGGCGAGATAAAAGAATTCTCTCTCGGTGGAGAGGGAGGGGGGTGCTTCCCCCACTTCCCTTTCTCATGCCCAGTCCGCCACTTCTTTTCCCATCAAGGCCCCAACGAGGGAGCCTCAGCGGGTTTCCCCCACTCCTCCCGATCTAAGCTACACCGTGCGAAGCCTTAGTCCTCCGCGCAATCCCACTCTTTCGACTTTGAGGCCTACCGCTTGGGACTCGGGCCCACAGGGCTTCTCCCACTCCTTCTACTCGACCCCCCCCCTTCCCCCTCCACAAACCCCTGAGTCTCTCGCGTAGCCGTTACCGGAGCAAAGCAGGGAAAACATGTATGTGTGTAGTTATAGGACAGTGGTGGTGGTGGTGGTGGTTGGCAAACGACCAGAGGGGACCCCCACGTAGCAGTAAAATCTCAACGAACTAGCATACGTGCGAACGGATAGAGGAAACTTTCTCTGTGCTGTCACCACTGCTAACCATATAATGCAAGGATAATGTGGGTGTTATATAAAACGCTCTTGGATATCACGTAATACCGGGTGTGACTTTGTCGTTCATGACTACGCGGACTATGAGGATCAATCATTCATTGATAACGTCCTGACGATGCAACCGTTGAAAATTTTGTCTATCATTTTGTATTTTTGTGCTCACTTGTTGGTTTTTATCCCCTTGTATACGTTTGATTATTCCTCGTCTACGTTTCATTCGTACGAGATGTGAGTATTCTTCATGTTCGCAGATTGAAAAATTGAGCGTTCGAATCGACGACTGGTCTGCTAATTAGGCGCCATAAATAAAACTTGCCAGTGAAGGCGGCTTGTCGGGCAAGCTCGTTACAAGCCACGAGCCAATGATTATATTGCAAATAAAATAAAAGGAAATATCGAGGAGGACGGGTTCCACATGTCGGGGTGGCCTTGCTTCTCGATTTGACCGAAGCTATCACCGTGTGTTGCTCGCTTCCGCGTTCGCAACACACTCGGTGACTCTTTTATATGCGTTTATTTCTTGTCCCTCTCCGCCCCGCCGGTTGTCGGTGCTGTAAAGATTTCCATCGCTATACACAGCGAAGAGTCGAACAAAACGCTGGACGATGCCTGGTGAAAGTAACCTTGCAGAGCTAGCCCCGAGTGTCTTTGCCCACGCGGACTTTGGCTATCCGCGAGTACTTTTTTTTTTTTTATTTTTTCAATTTCGACGATGTCATAATTGTCGGGGTAGTTGAGACTAGAATCGTCAGCAGTGGAATCAAACATTTCTTTTCTTCGTTTGGAATGAAAGGACAACAGTGACCAACGGCAAATGTGTCTGATGGAATATTACAACGGTCAGCGCCATCTGCGGGGACGCTTTGAACTTATCCTTGTAGTATAGCATCCACTTCAAAACTTCAAACCGTTCTTTCTCGAATGCTAGGGCATCGAGCGCTTTAGTTTTGGTTTTAGATGAAAATAAAAAAATGAGCAAAGCCAAAAATCATCTGTGAAATATTACTAGCGTCAGCGCCACCTGCAGGGACGCCATAGAAGCTTTGATACAGTTCAACGTGGACTTGGGTTCTTTAAACCTTTGTATCTTGCATGCTATAGCATCGAACGGTATCTTGTTGATTATAAATCAAAATATGTACGTGACGAAGGGCAAAAATGGTCGCTATCTGCGGAGACGCTACAGAGCTATCGGCTCAGTCCGATATTTCTTTAGGGACGTTGAACTATTGTATCTTGCATGCTCTGTAAATATTTTCAACATGGATTTTCGGATAAAAGTATGAAAATGAGAAGAGGAAAAAAATAGCACGTCTAAAATCCATTGATAGGTTGGAAGAAATTATTGCAGGTCATACAATTATAGCATCGTTCGGACGTGCAGCCGTTATTCCGGGGGGGCGCATCAAACGGGCCAGAGAATATTAAACCCTCTTATGGCACTCGAATATATCGTTACTTCATGCAACGTAATTTTATATTACGTGGCATACGAGAGTTAACGGTCAAGCTTGGACACCGCTAAAGGTCGGCGGAAGTCACGATCTTCTAGACCAGTCCTACGTCTTCAGACGAGCTCGAGACCGTCTTGCAGAATCGTCATCCAAGCCTCTACACCTCTCTCTCTCTCTCTCTCTCTCTCTCTCTCTCTCTCTCTTTCTCTTTCTCTCTCTCACTCACATAAAAATATAAACTTCACTTGTCTCGGATAATAGCAACAATAATAAAATTGATAAAAATAATAATAAATTGACTTGTATAACAGCAATATTGTATAAATCACATTCTCTCGTTTTGGATAAAAGATAAATATATATAAAAATCGTTTACTGACATTGCCTGATTGGCATAGAAAAATTGCTTCAGAAAAGCTCGCTGACACTTTCTCGAATACTAATGAAACGGAAGAAATTTTGCTTCCGTCATTCTTCCAGAAGTCAACCAAACGTGATATGAAACAAAAAATTTTTATTCGTCTTGAAATCAAAAATATCAGTGATAATAGTGATAATGCTGTTACGACGGGTTTTGACTATCGCAAAACTTTTAAGACATTCTCGCTCAATTATATAAAATCATATTACTATTATTATTATCATTATTATTATCGCTGTTATTACTTGCAGAAACGAGTTGTATAATGGTGAATGTTGTTATGTGAAATTTATAATCTGATCTGCGTCCAAGACCAGGCTTGATATTACAAGACTTGTCTTATTGCTAGCGACAAGTCGAGGCGTGCCACGCTCGATTTTAAGTTGATTATTCCTGTAAAGGTCAGACCGATATTTGCAAAAAAAAAAAATAAAAATGCCCCAGCAAGATATCGGTGTAAAGCATTGCGGACAATCCTGTGCATCGTCAGGCACAATCGCATGTAATAATTAAACAATTGAATGTTAATTAAAATTAACATTTGTGTAAATTTGTCAACAAAACGTAAATGAGATGCTGACTCGAGTAGGTACTGCCTGTATCGATCAGACATCGTTGAATAGCTTTTTCGTTGGGCTGTTTCATGAATGATCAATAATTAATCATTGAGTGGCCAAGTGCCGGAGCGAATCGGACACCTTGTTTTCGACCATAAAGACGACACGAGGAATCCCATAATTGAATCGTGATAAAACTTAATGCCGAATGAGTTTCGGTGTCAAGGAATTGCGAGTGTGATGTTTCCGGGCTGTTGAGCATCGCGGATAAAAAAAAAAAAGCATCCTCCAAGCTATCACTCCTGTTTTGTTACATGGCCAACCGTCTAACGAAAGTAATGAAGAACGAAATGAAAAAAAATAAAAAAAATATCTCACAAGTAGCTGGATAATTTGAAAAATAAAAGCGTATAAAAGCTTATGAAAATGAATAAATAAATTATAAATAAGAAATAAAAATTAACAATTGTCGTATGGAGTCGTGTGTGATGTATGCACCGTTCTTTCAAACCAAAAATCAAGACGCGAGAATAAAAAATGAGAATAATAATAATAATGAAATGAAATTCCTAGTCGGAGATTATGAAATTGATAGAGAAAAAAAAAAAAAAAAATGTTTATCAAGTCGAATGAGAATTTCGTATCGATGGAAATTTCATCCGAGAACCTGTCCCCCATTACAGCAGGCTCTGGGGTCCCCTCAATGGTGAAAAATTTAATGTTCATTCGAGCGTAAAGGAGTATTTAATTTCTCGTTTTGCTTTATTATATTGCACATTGTGTAATCGGGCTTTTACGCCTGTGAACTCGCTCGACTCGCGATTTAATGAAATCTTTGCTATACTTGAATATATTCACACCGTTTATTCATATATACTCGAATCATTCGTTCCGACTTTCCTTCAAATTTTTTCCATCGATTTCCATCAAATTTCTATTTCCTATCCTCCACACCCCGCGCACGTGCTACATACATTCCGAGTGTATTGAACTGGCAATTTGTCGAGTTAACGTCCGGCACTTCCTTCTATTCCCGAAGTTACTCATGCAGGGATAATTATTCGCGAGAGGTGAGCAAAACCAGAGCGTGTGCAGCATAAGCACACGTTCGGCCTCGTATATGTAACGTTGCGTGCCTGTCCTCATACGAGAGAGAAAAGAAAGAAAAAAATTGAAAAATTGAAAAGAAAGAGAAGCAGATTTACAAAAGGAAGAGTTTCCGCGGTGTCCGGAACATTTTTTCAAGCGAAGAGACGCGTAGAGGCGCCAACTACGCCCAAAGTGCCTTGCAAAATAAATTGGTATTTATCTTAAGTGAAATCGGTAGTGATATTTTTAATGCGCGAGCCGTCGTCGTCACGTGAAATAAAAATAAATTTAAAAAAAACCACCTCGATAGATCCATCTCTGATGACGCACTTTTATTTTCGATTCTCAAACTCGGGCTAAAGTTTTTCGTTATGACCGCGGAGGCACGAATTATCACGTGATCGGGAAAGTTCCGGGAGGAACCGGTTCAGAATTTAATGGCGAAAGGGAAGATATTGACAAAAACAACAAAACTGTCGGGGCTGCGTGTAAATCTCGAAAGATTTTCGTGACTTCGTGACAAGTGTCAACGAAAAAAAAAGAAATCAAAATCGTCAAGGAAATCGGCTGAAAAAATTATCGCGATCGGTATTGAAAGTAAAGGAAACGCCACCGTGGTATCGGTGAATAAAAATTGCCACCGTGTCTCGTTATTGATAAACCGCTACGGGGATCGTTATCACCGAAAAATCGTCAAAATATTGGGACGAAAATTGGTATTGTCAGCAAACAAAAAAAAAAAAACAAAATATTACCATGAAAATCGGTATCGTCAAAAAAATTCGCACGAAAACTAATATTGGCAAAAAGAATTGCCACTGAAATCGTTATCGGCAAAGAATTTGTATGAAAATCGATGCTAGGAACGAATGGGCACTGCAATAGCCCGAGATCTGAGAAATCGGCAGCCCAAAATTAACCGAGCCGCTCTCAACAATTCAAAAAAGAAAAAAAAAAAAAAAATTCTCAAGACCTCGCACATGAGTATCGATAGAGAAAATCGGTAAGGAAAAAATCGAAGGAGAATTCGCTAAAAAACCGGAATGTACGACGAGAAAAATTTACGTTTAACGATCGAGTTGAAGCGAAAAAAGAAAAAAAAAAAAAAAAAATGGAAATGAATTTAAGACTTTCGAACTCGAGGACAACGGAATTGGCCGCGCACGCCGATTCCCAGCAAAGTCGATCGACGATCGAAAGTGAACGCATTAGAATAGCATTTAGAGTCCTATTTCGAGACACTCTCGTCGTGAATTTATTTTCTGCGACGTATTTCGTGTCAGGGGAAAAAAAAAAGAACATTGCGCTGATTCCCATCCGATCGGTATTAAACGAAATGAATTAAAAAAAAAAAAAAGAGCAAAAAGACGAATCATAAGACGCAGAGTGGAGTAAAATTTTCGGTTGAGATCCGCCAACTTCATTACCGATCTTTCAATCCGAGCCGATCAATTAAACGAAAAAAAAAAAAAAAATGCATTTATATTTAACGATAACCGATCACGATGATCTGGCTTTTTGGTGAAATTTCTTCGTCGAACAAAATCGAGATTGATCGAGCGATACAGCTATAAGTGGGACGAAACGAAAGTTCTTATTCGACGACAGAGGACGATGATCGGTGATAAAAACGTGAAGAAAAAAGAAAAAAAAATCCTTACTATCTCGTGATCGGAAATTTGTCGAACGTCCCGAAAAGTGTTGGCAACAATTGGACAAAATGCTCTAAACGTTAATGAATTTCATAAAAGAAATGTTTCAAACACAAATAAAAACAACAATAATAATAATAAATGTTAGATGAGCCGTAAGACCGTAAATAGCCGGTTGAATGATGCGGTAATTCTAGAATGCATTACGAATACCACGATCTCGGTCAAAGACACGGATTCGAGAAAAATTTATTATTCTCATCGTTATTTTAATTAATTAAAAAAAAAAAAAAAAAAAATACACATATGCATATCACCAGAGATCGGTAAGCAGCAATTTTTTAATTTTCTTTTTTTACTTCCGGTTCACGCGATTTCCTAAGGCTCGAGGCCAATATTTAATTTCTCCTCGTTACCCCATATTCACTGGGTTCTCCATTCGGCTCGCTAGCGCTGTAACGCTCGCCGAGAGTCTCTCGAGCGTATGTCAACTTTCCCGAAGATCGGTCTCTCTGCCTCGCCGATTTTCTACACCGCACTCTCGTATACGAGCTCGCGAGGACCGACATAGCGCGTTCCTCCGATGCGGCAACATTAAACACCGTGAGTATACGCGAACGAACAATCAAATTTATCGAGTCCAAAAATAATAAAAAATTGACAGCCAAGCGATGAAACAAACAAAATAATAATTTCGTATGTTTTTTTTTTTTTTTTATAACTTTTTTTTTATGCTCGACTTTGAACCAAGCGTGATAATTTGTGAAAAAAAAAAATTTCAATTGGAGAAAAAGAAAGAAAAAGAAAAATGCAAACCTCTCTCGCTATATAAGCGACGCCTTCGTCTCTTTGCTAATCCCTCATGAAGATCCCCCGGATCGTCGATGCATGCAAAAATTTCACTGAAAACGTTCACCGACAAATTCACTCGTGTTTCACCCGATTATTCAAATTTTTTCTGCAAACAATCGTAAAGTAAAAAAAAAAAAAAAAAAAACAAACAAAGACAAATTAAAACCGTGCACTTCACTCGTCGCAACTGTCTTCAGTCTCTGATCATAGAAGTAGCGATGAAGAAACAAATAATTGCCAAAAAAAAAAAAAAAGAAAAGACAATGCAAATAAATAAAATGACAAAAGGGACCGGGTTCTTACTCGGTCTGCTCTCACGGGCTCGCTCGGTATCTGAGCACCTTCTATTCGCTGTTTCGCTGCTCAGCTCCCGGCTCGAGGACTGCTTGCTCCTATCAAGTGGAAAACGCCAGTACAGCTCAGACAGACACGCACACGAAACCGTAAGAAAGAAAAAACGTGTATATAAATAAACGTGATAGACACGAAGAATACGAACACGAGCAAGAATGGACACTTACACAGAATGGCCAAGTCGGAGCTTTCTACCAGGGGGGGGTGAAGAGAGGGGGGAAGAGGGGAATTAAGTGGGGAGGGGGGCTGAGTACAAAATGGGGCCCCATAGGCGTAAGAAATTTCTTCGGTCAGCTTCTCATGCCTTCTTCCGTGCCCCCTTCCCCCAATGCCACTTCCCTTCACCGAATGTTGAAATGACCAAGAAAAGCCTCTCCCCCCCCCCCCCCCCCTCGCCCCCAACGTTATTTTTATTTATTTTTTCGCTCCAGCTCGCAATGGCGTAGAAATTTGTTCATTCTTTCGCTCTTTCTCGGTTTACAATCACAGGTGTGTTTATATTTTACACCGAGGTAGGATTTCACGTCGTCGGACTGGAGCCAGAGGGAAATGCAAGTGTGTTCAATCCCTTCCTATAGCCCCCAATCCAATCCAACTCAACCCAACCCCCTCCACCCTTGAATGATGTGGGTGATTTTGTACTATTCGACGGTCTGTATGGCAACGGAATAATGGGAACTGGAATGGATTGGATGGGACAGGTGTGCGAACGAGTTTCGAAGGTCGTTGGATCCAGAATGTCCCTCGCACTCGCTCCTTTGCCTCCTCCCCCCCCCCCTCTCCCTTGTATCGCGGTGAAGGGATTGCTCTATTTTTATTTCACTCTTTTTCTCCTCGTGACTTTATGTCCTCATCGTCTTTTCTCGTTGTAAAGTTGGGTTCGATGTTATTGAATTATAGCAGGGGGGGAATATTTTGGCAATTACTAGGAGCACCAAAATGGCGGAGGGACTTAGAGGACGCTGAACGTATTTCTTTTTTTTTTTTTCAACCTCTCGAAATTCCCTTGACTGTTATACCCATGGGAAGAGATCGATTACTGCATAGCGAGTGCAATGGTCCGCTCGTGGAAGTTATTTGAATTTATTTTTTTATCGTCCCGCAAGGAGGGACGCCATTTTTCTTTTCGTCAAGTTGAGTAAAAGGGTTGAATTGGAGAAAAAACATTATCACGAAAATCCAGTGAAAAACATTCGGACTCGAACGTAGTTGCAAGATTAATTTTTTCGATATGAAGAATAAGAAAAAAAAAAAATGAGATTCTCTTGTAACTTTTTTTATTGGGGTAAGATGGAAGTTGACAGAATTTTCTTTGAAAGATCCACCAGAGGCTGCCTAATTGTATGGAATCCCGAAAAAATTATAGACAATTGAGAAAAAACGTATTCCAACTACACTTGACTCGGCTCACCAATTTGAATATATATATTTTTTTACCACGACTGGATAAGAATTTTGAAAATTTAATTTTAGCAGAGCCGGACGCAGTGCTTCAAGTACCCGGTACTTGCGATGTACCGCAAGTACAGTACTTGAAGTGCAAAGTACTTAAAAAATACTTCAAGTGTTGTACTTAAATTTCCAAGTACTCGACTTGTACTTTAAGTATTTTTTCAAGTGCCAAGTATGAAGTACTTTTGAATACGTTTTGCCAATGGTCGCAAGTATATAACACCTTTGAATATATATAATAGAGGAACGTTCTGCGCCATCTTTGGTTAAAAATGTAAGGAATGACCGTTCAAAGGCTCAAGCTATGGTAGTTACAGTGTCATTGTCAATGCATGGCTTTGTTATTAACAATCCGTGTATTATATTCTTTATTTTTTCTTTTTCAAACCTGAAGCTGAATGAATCTTAATTACAATCGCTAATGCTATTTTTTAAATTATTTCTAATTCTTCATTTGAATATTTCTTTTCCAATCTGCCTAGCCTGAGTGAACAATGTGAAATTATGTTTTGATACAAAACGTACTCGAATTAAAATCAAATGAGTTTGAAGAGTACGTAAGAAATCAAATATAAGTACTGAAACTTACGAGATGTACACCTGAAAACTTGAAAAGTATTTGATACTTGATACTTGACGTATTTCAAGTACTTGATATCTCAACTACTTCAAATATTTAGTACTTCAAGTACTAGGTGCTTCAAGTACTAGATATTCAAGTACTTGGTAGTACTTGGTACTTGAAGAACTTGGTACTTCAAGTATTCACGGTACTTGGTACTTCAAGTATTCACGGTACACTTGGTACTTCAAGTATTCATGGTACTTGGTACTTGAAATACACGAGTACTTCAAGTACTTAAAGTACTTTGCACTTTGTACTTGAAGTACTTTCAGGCACTTTGCCCAGCTCTGATTTTTAGTCGTAATTGCCACGTTGAACAAGAGGTGAATGATTAGGCGAAATATTATATATGTTAATTACGAGAACAAGAGTTGCAGATTGGGTATACTCATCATATTACTTTCTTTTCGATGACTTCATTTTTTATTCCTCCGAGGAATTTGACTGACGGGTGACCGTGGAAAGGTCCAGCATGATGAATGAAGGGTCCACTTGATTGATCCTTTCTCAATTTTATCGAATGGAAATTGGTCTACGCGTGTGAAGGCTACTTTTTAATTTCGTGTGATTTCGAGCCTCGGTCTTCTTGTCTTCAGTTTCAAAGTTTAAAGCTGAACGGAAGTTTAATAAGTGTAGTTAAAGTGTACGAAAGGTATTCGTCGATTTTTCTTAAATATCTTCGTTTCTCTTCTTCCTCGTCGAATTTGACTGACAGCTGCCCCCGGGGGAAGGTCGTTCGTGATGAATGACATTGAAATTCGTACGAAATTATTTCGTATGGATTTTACGGACGAAAACCAATTTTTTTTCTGTTTGAATAGCTGAAAATTATTTTGAAAAAAAAACCGAATTGCAAAATTTTTGAAAATGGTTGACAATCCATAATGCCTAAGTTTGCAATTTTGATGGTTTTAGATATGTATTTGTTTGATCTTAGGGGAAAAATTTGAAAATTTCACTAATTCTGAACCCCTTTATCGATTTTCTTGAAAACTGATACCAAGGTTGATCGTCGAATTGGCCATTCATGCTGAAAATTTTGGCGAGTCAGTTGAAAATTAACAAAAGTTACAGCGTTACGATTTTTCTTTGTCGAACAACAATTTTTTAATAAATCCAAAATTCTGGAAAATCTGACCTGATCGTTTTGGCCAAACTTGATATCAGTCGTGATTGTCCCCTGGACGATGCACGATATTTCGGCTGTATATTTGCAAATTTGATGCAGATAAATTTGCCTTTTTTTTTTCGAAAAAAAAAAACTAAATATCCTCGTCCTCTTGCTCATTTTTGTGTAAAATTTCAGACTCGATAAATGAAAATTTAGGGGAAAATTAGATGAGACATATTTTTGGAAAATGTAAATTAAAAAAAAAACATTTAATAACCCCAAGTAATTTCAACGAAAATTTTGGTAATTTCATCGAAAAATTCATTAAAACACACACACACAGCACGAAAACATCAAAAAAAAATTGCGAATTATCATTTTCCTACTGTCGATAAATTCTGAGAAATCAAAATCTCAAAAAAAAAAGAAAAAGTCAGGAGGGCAAAACTTTCTCGATGAGGAAGCGAAAAAAAAAAAAAACGTCAATTGTCCCTAAAATCATATTCATGATTCATTGGATCGTTTTATCGCCTTGTAATATTGTAATATGACTAAAACGACGTATCAAAATTCCTACAAACGCCCACAGACTGACATATACAATTTCACCTTTTTTTTTTTTTTTTTTTTTCAACAAAGTGCACCGCGTGGGTTGCGTTGCTATTGTCTTTCAAAAGTCACGTATGTGGACTTTGGGCTCGGGATGAGAAAAAATTCGTACGTCGTGTAAATTGCAATCGTGTGCGGTTAAGGAGAACGATCGGAAGCTGAATTTTTTTTTTTTTTTTTTCGAGAATCCTGAGAGGTCACGCACATTGTCTCAAAGGTTGATACCGATCGTTGAACGCCTCGGGACAAGAGAAAAAAAAAAAAAAAAAAGAAAACAATCCGAGGCACGTCGATCGGTGATTGTTCGCTACAATGCGGTCACCCGGGGCCCAACCCACAGTCCATAAATCACCGCATAATGTTCTCCAGGACATTGTTGAAAAAAAAAAAAAATTTATTATTATTTTTTATTCTTACTAGGATACATTTTTTTTTTGCATCAAGCGGTCGAGTGAAAGTAAAAAGTCGAAGGTGAGCAGGTGGTCCTTCCCGTGGCAAGCAACGTGACTGTAAATTTAATTCGATTCATTCGGGTATTAGAGAAGATCCGCAACGAACGTGTGAAAATTACGATCCACTCGAGAAAAGTCGAAAGTAAACCGGTATCCAAAAAATTAGCTGAGTGCTAAAACTTTTGGCCGATTAATCTTACTTAATTGCTGTTTATATGCGTACCGGTGTTTTTTTTTATCTCTAAAAATAAAAAAATCAAAAGATCTCGGAGTATAGTTGCCCCTTTACGATCGACGGATTTCAAGAAACGAATTTTTTTTTTTCGAGTCCTAAAAACTGCATTATTGAACATTTTTATCTCCGGAGTATCATAAAAAGGATTTAATTTATTGTAAAAAATATTACGATGAATTAAAAAAAAAATACAAAAGTCTCACTGCAGAGCATAATAATTTCGATAATTTATTTTTTTCATCTTGCACAAAGGAAATGACAATTAAATATTTTTTTAATAATCGAACGTTTTTTTTTTTTGGGTTTTCCTTAACAACATATAGCCATAGATATATTTTTATAAACAGAGGCGAAGGCCCTCGAATAAATGGTTTGAAAAGACAATGTTGCGGTGCATCGAATATGATGAATTTCATGGAATAATAAAATGCAATTGAATTAAATAAAATTGTAACGTTTCGTTAAAAGTGTTGTCGAAAAAAGTCATCGTCTTCTTACACGTTTGCTCCTTGTTTTTTTTTTTGGTATTTCTCGACGATTTTCTTCGTGGCGCCACGATTCTTCCCGCAGGAGCCTTAAGGACGACCAGTCTCTCATTTTACATGGTTTTTTTTTTAATTCTCGTTTTTTTGTTTCTTATTTTATTTCCGTTCAATTCTCGGGGACGTGTTTCGAGCAAGAGGAAAATAACGAAGCAACGGTTGAGCCCCCTCCCCCGCACCCTGAGCGTGGCAGCCACTTCAAGGCCAATACATATCACCTCCTTGTTCAATCAAATCACATGAAAACCTTTTTTTTTTTAATTTTTTATTATTTATTTTTTTTACTAAGGCGCCCTTTGGACGACCAGTTGGATGCTCCCAATTGTTTTCATGAGAAACAATTTTTTTTTTTCAAGTTATACTTGCAAAATTCAAACACAAATCTCACGAATGCTTCGAGCTATCGAGCCCAAACGTTGCACACAAAGAATCCCCGTTGTATGGCTGAATTTTCGTCAAAATTGCCAAAATAGTTTGGATATTATGGCATTTTGAATTTTTTTAAAATCAAGTCTACGGTCGCTCTAGTAAATTTTCAGCTATCGAGTTGAAACTTCTACAAAAAGGCAAGTGGACATTGATGCTTCGTATTGAATTTGGCGATAATCGATAAACGGGTTCCGATCTTATGAAATTTTGAATTAAAAAAAAAAAAAGAACGTCTTTTATTCCTTGAACTTGTGAAATTTTCCTTGCATAGGAGTTAATTTATTTCACGCGAATGGAGAATTGTGAGAAGATGCCTGGGAAATAAATTTGATTTTCGGCAATGCAAGAGTTCAGAATTAGATCTGCCTGATGAAAAGCCTTCTCAGGAGTTCAGATTTTACAAAACGTTTTTTTTTTTTTTTAATAAAGGATCAACTACACGACGTTTATTGGTAAATTTGGGGAGAATTTTGAGGTTAAAAACCTGTAATTGCTTCCCTCAATCTTAACAGCAATCACCAAAAGCTTTGTAGTTTTACTGAAATCGAATTTAAAAAAAGCGGGAAAAATGGAAATTTGTCCATCCTCTTTATTTTATTTCGAACACAAAGATTTCTCCATGAAGAAGCCAAAACAGAAAAATCCATTTGCTTCTAGAGAAATCTTCATATAGTGATCAATTTGTGCGCTTATTTTTATCCAATTAAGCGATCATTCAATTTGACACTCTCCCGATTGAAAGAAGAATCCGTCTTCCTCCTGACTTCGAATTAGAAGTTTTTTTTTTTTTTATGACAAATCTCAAAGAGATTTTGTGTCAATTGTTGTTGTTTTTTTTTTTTAATTCAATATCGGATCAATCAAATTTTCGTAATAAAGACGTAATTTGGGTTCCCGGAATAAATTATGTGGGTCATTGAAGAAATTTTTTATGGTCAGAGTGCTGAAAGTTTTTTTTTTTTTTTTTTTTTTTCGCTGAAAGTATATCAGTCCAGGCTATTTGGGCATGGGGAAGCGTGAAAAGAAGGGAGAACAGGGAGAGGGTGATCGTTTCTCGCGGCCACTTTACTTTCTATTGCCCAATCGTGCCAAGAAATATTGCCAACAAAACGTGTGCTCGACATCCATTAAATCGTATCTCCCGCTCCCTAATCGACGAATAAAATCGATGGGAACGCATATAAGAATCGATTTATCGATAATTTCAAAATTAAATTTGCCAATTTTCATTCGTACAAATCGTCGAATCTACTTCGTGTGGAACAATTGATGGTTTGAATTCTTTTTAATACATCATACGAGTTGGCTAAGTTTTACTCAAAATGGCGGCTGAGATCACGCAAAATGGCCGTCAAGTGCTCGATTCAAATTCTCATTTCGGACTAACGAAAAGAATTTCCCAGATTGTTCATTCGAGACTCGAGCGACTCTTATCGACGAAATCTTCTCGCTGTCGTGTTGCGTGCTTCGCGAACTTGCCGCACGCGCGCGCAGGTATCGACAAAGCAAAACACGTTCTTATCGAGCCTCAACAATAGCGAGATTTCGGTCGGCATTGCAGAAATTCCGTCGCTAACGTTAATTACTACCCTATCGATGGAAAATTTCAAATTTCTTACGAAGAAAAATTATATTTAAAATTTTTGCAATCTACCATTTATTATAAATATTTTACAATTATATTCTGTTGCCCCTCGCGTCTCTGTAAAGATCATCGTTGATGCCGTACAGTCTCTGGGAATCCTGGCAATCAACCTGACGATGAAAAAAAAAAAAAAAAATTTGTCTACATTTAAGTGTGCATTGCGATAATTGATAATTTGAAAAACAACTGAATAACTCATAATCAGACGAGTCCGTGGAACTTCAGTTGATAATTTTAGTTTTTTTTTTTCATATTCTCGGATTACAATTTTACTATTTTCGTGCCCAACAGCTGCGGTTGTTGGGTACGAAAGAATGATCCAACGAACGATAAAAAAATTTCTAAAGCTCACGACCTTGTCTAGATTAAAAAAAAAAAAAACCACTATCCATTGGAGTAAATACGAACAAAAAATTGTAGGTTCAATTTTTTTTTTCAAGATTTAAAAATGATTCTTGTAATAATTCGTACCTTGAACCACCAGTCACAGACGCGCACTGTTTGACTGAAAACCGTGCCGTTCGGACAGAGAAAACTGAACATCCTACCGTTGGGCAAACACCAGTGCCATGCCTGGCATCGGGTCTCGGGATCGGCGTAGTAACCGGGCAATTTACCTTGGCACGTGAAACCAAGTCCAAAGGGCACGCTGTTGTAGATCGGATAATCGACTCCGGGTCGATAACCGTCGGCTTGCTAAAAAAAAAAAAAAAAAGCATTAAGAAAACGTGCCATTAGAGCCATCGGTTAAAAAAAAAGGTTTGGGGAACATGAGTTAATGATCGAATGAATCTAATTAATACAAAAATGTACAAGTTTATTGGTGTTGCTTTCTCGTGGAGAAAGCTTGGTGATGGTGTTCCAAACTCCATCTAACCCAAATCAAACCCAAATTGTTCAGAGCTGGGCAAAGTACCTGAAAGTACTTCAAGTACAAAGTATAAAGTACTGCAAGTACTTGAAGTACCTGAAGTATTCGTGTATTTCAAGTACCAAGTACTGTGAATACTTGAAGTGCCAAGTACTTCGAGTACTGAGTACTTCAAGTACTGAGTGCCTCAAGTACTGAGTACTTGAAGTAATAAATATTTGCAGTACTTGAGGTATCAAGTACTTGTAATACGTCAAGTATCAAGTATCAAATACTTTTACGTCAAGTATCAAGTATCAAATACTTTTACGTTAAGTATCAAGTATCAAATACTTTTCAAGTTTTCAGGTATACATCTCGTAATTTATAGTACTTATATTTGATTTCTTACGTACTATTTAAGCTCATTTGATTTTGATTCGAGTACGTTTTGTATCGAAACATATTTTCACACCGCTCACTCAGGTTAGGCAGATTGGAACAGAAATATTTAAACGAATAATTAAAAATAATGAAAAAATAGCAGTGATGATTGTAATTAAGATTTATTTAGCTTCAGGTTTGAAGAATAAAAAAATTAAAGGATATAATACACCGATTGTTAACAAAGGAGCCATGCATTGACAATGACACCGTATAACCGCACCGTAGCTTGAGCCTTTTCGGACAGTCATTACTTACAATCTTAACCAAAGATGGCGCAGAACGTTCTTCAATTATTTATTCAAAGGCGTTACAGATGCAAACATTATCAAGCCGTATTCAAAAGTACTTCATACTTGGTACTTGAAAAAGTATTTGAAATACAGGAAAGTACTTGAAAATTTAAGTACAAATACTTAAAGTACAGGCTGTTGCCACGTTGATAGGTTATAGGACAAGCTTAAATCAATTCCGAAATTATTTTGGAAAATCAGACTCGATCAACCGATTCAGGTTGATCGATTCCAGAAAACCAAGAAGAAGAATTAAATAGAAAAAATCCCAATTTTTTCTTTCGGGTAATTGGCGATCGTTGACAACTGGTCAAATTAAAATAAGAAATGTGTTCGATCGACGATGATTGATAAAAAATTGGATGCGTAATAATTTAAAAGAAAAGGTGGAAGAGACTTTGTTATCTTCATCATTTTTTTTTTTTTTTTACATAATGAAAAACGAGGCTTGTAGCCCCCGTGTGTATTGCGAAATAGACGATATCGCGAGTTAAGCCATCCATATAGTCAGCCCTCGAAAGTGTCCAGGCCTGCGTATAGCCGTGTCGATGACTGACCGGAAGTCGAGGTACATTGTTTTCTCATACCCGAGCGGATGCGCATCTCCGCGTGCGGCCTTTGTGGCAGCTATATATATATTTTTTTTCACTTTTTCTATTTTTTTTCGTTTCCTACCGATCTCCGATTTTCTCATTTTACATCCGTTTTTTTTTTTTAAATTACATTTTCATTGTGCTAAACAATCATGCATAAAATTTTATGTGCATAAAGTTTTACGTGTAATCTGTGATTTGAATCTATGAATCACAGATTATGTGATTTATGTTGCATACATGTCATTCAGCAGTTTTTTTGTTTTTGAATATATCACCGGTAGACACAAAGAACGACAGTTGTATCATCCCGATATACCGAAATTTGTGGCCACGAGAGAATTTTGAAAATCAAAGAAATCAAACCGGATCGAAGTCCGTCGAGAAATTAAGGATGTCTTGCACTTGTGTCCAAAAGTAAAAGTCATTGTGAATTATAGTAGATCCCGATGAGTGAGGAATTAAAAACAAAAAAGCAAAAACATCGAAGACACCAGGGAGTTTCAACAACAACAACAACATTAAAAGTTAATAACATATTAAAAAAAGTCATTAACTAAATATTCCGAAAAATTATTATTCTTTTTCATGAATTATACATATTAATAATTTCAAAAAATTGAATTTCTTCGTGAAAAAAAAATTACTTTCATTTTTTCTATGCTGCAATGAGATCGTTCTATTTCGAAGAATTGCCAACAATTTTTATAATTTTCTTTAAACAAACCCTGTGCTTGATAAATAATGCAAATAAAACATTTCCGAAATTTCCATGTCTCCTGTATCGATGAACCCGGTCAGTGAAATTTTACCAGAAAATCGATGAAATTTGTGTTAAGAGTTAAGACACATTCAAAGTTCGCGTTATTGTCTCTATTAATCAACTTTGTGTTAAACACCCTTAAAAAAAATCGTAACTCAAGGGCCATAATTTCCGAGCTCGTATATTATTAAGACATTAAGCACATATAGAGATGTCATAAAATAACATTGATTTATTCTGATCAACTTATTTTAGGACTTGATGCAAAATTTTGATTTTGTAAAATTTATTTCGCTAGTCGATGTCCCCTAATTTATTTCTCTAAATGAAAAAAAAAAAAAAATCTTTTGTACACTCCTTCGACTAGGAAAAGTTACTCTACGTTACTCTATACGTTGCACTATATTTTTCGCAAAGTTCCATAATCATGGCGAAATTAAAACACTTAAGGGGTGAGTGGGGGTTGAGCGTTACCTCAGCGGTTGATTATAATTAATCAATTAACGCCACGGGGCATGGGTGCGGGGAGGGCCTCACGAGGAAAGATGGCAGATACGTTTCACTCGATTGTCATTGTTGCGCGATAAACCGTGAGAAATTCGTTCGCGTGTACGCGTCTGAATATGCATAAAATAGAAGAAACAAATTTAAAAAAAAAAAAACAATGCTAGAACATAATGCAATTATCATGTCTGTTTACGACGAATTAACAAACACAAACACAGTTCGGCGGAGAATCCGTGAAAATTTTCTTCCTGTCTCGCACGTTTTTTTTTTTTTTCTTCTAACTTTCATCTCATTCTTCGTCGTGAAAAATTCTCTCCTCCGTTGCGCAATATCTCGGTTAATCCATATTGCGTGTGAATACAACGCAATAAACACACAACTGTGTTAAACGTCCGTATTCATTCGATGAAATCTCGCGATCAGCGATATCAAAAATGGAATTTCATTTTTTTTTTTGTTTCACTCACCGCCGTTGTCTGATACAGCAGCGCTAGACCGTAGAGTATCCCAGCGCAGACCAATTGATACCGCGAGATCATCTGCAATAAAACAAATTTAAATCAATGATTCCCACAGGGAAGGTTCACTCGGTTGGAATACGAAAAAAGTTGGGCAATTAAGAAATATGAAAAAATCAATTATTCAGGGGCTCATGAAGATTCGAGGTGGTGGTGGTGGTGGTGAAAAATTGTACCAATCGACACTCATCGCCCATTTCGTTCAACGATGAGACCGTTCGAAATTACGTTTAAATTAACGCTGCTTTGCAGGGACATTTGGAGGCACGATATATTCCTTTTGGTCAATTATCTTAAAATAATTTCTACAATGGAATTAAAAATTTTCAAAAATTACAAAAAAAAAAGTAAGATCAATGAAGATATCTGACGAACCTTGGGCATCAATATAATCCTCAAATTCTAGTAACTGTAATTTATTTCTCGTTCATTGATTCAATTTTACTTTTTGCTTTTTTTTTTTCAATTTTTCAAATTATTCTTCAGTCTGCGTCAAATATTGATTTTTATTTTTATTTCAATAAATTAAATATTCCAAAATATACGTTGAACTTTTTGAGTGAAAACGCGACGAGGCTTCTCGTTCGAGAAATCTTTCAAAGATGTTTGCCAAAGTGTACTGTCGTTTGGGTATATATATGGGCTAAGCCCCGTGAGATGCTCCGGGGAGAGAGGACCTGAGAGAACATCAGTCTCGGGGCTCCCACAGAAGAGATGCAACACCCCACCAAATTTACGCCCCCCCCCCTCCCCCAAACACCATCCTCGTCTTTCGTGTTAAGGCTGTGAAAAAAAAAATCATGAAACAATTCAACGTGAGTTAACACACGAAGACGAGATCCCCCTCTCCTCTGCCCCCTTGGCTGCTGGTATTTTTTCATTGTTGTGGAAAGTGGGAGTTCGGATCTTCATGCCAGCCACGAATTGCGCAATCCTCGGTGCTCTTACAGCCGTGAAAACACACTTGGTCGTAATAGCTCCCCGGTGCTCGGGCACACACCGGGCTCATTAGAGGGTGAACGCATCTTCGTTACACTTGGTCAATTCCACTGTGCCAATATGCTAATGAACACCAGATGAATTAATTATTTGGTCAATTTTTCTCTCAAAAACTCTGTCTAGATAAATAAATAGATAAATAAATAGATGAATAAATAAATAAATTACATTAACCCATGAGAAAATAAAAAAACTCGAGTACAAAAAAATTAACAATAAGTTCATTAGTCCAGTAATTCTGGCCATTTTTTTCTGCAATCTTCTACAGATTTGATTTCGCTTTTCCAAAAAGTTCAGGAATGTTCCCTGAGTGTAAATTCAAGTTTTCGGGACAGGGGGGGGGGGGGGGGGTCGAGCTTCAGTCGCCATCTTGGAAAATACGTTTTATCAAATATCTCGTGAACCGTGCATCGTAAGACAATAATAGTTGAAACTTTTTTTTGTAGATAATATAATTTTCTACAACTTTTACGAGAAACTTTTTCCTCTATAGAGCATGGTTTTTGATTTATAGCGTGGCAAACTTTTCAAAACATGATAGTCAACGGTTTTGCTGTAACAGTAAAAACGGCTGTGTTTGGAAAAGTTTGACACGCTGTAAATAAAAAACTATGCACTATATACAGGAAAAAGTTTCAAATAAAAATTGTAGAGAATTTTATTATCTACAAAAAAGGTTTATATTATTGTTATCGCACGATGCATGGTTCGCGAGATATTTGATAAAACGTATTTTCCAAGATTGCTCCGCTTAAGCTCGACCTCCCCGCGTCTCACCAACTTGAATTTACACTCAGGGGACACCCCTGAATCTTTTCCAAAAGCAAAATCAATTCTGTAGAAGATTGCATTATGAACGTACATTTTTTGGCTAGAATGATTGGACTACATAGCATTGTAACCGATTAATGATTGAGATAAAACGATCAAAACCGAAGAAATTTCGTAACACGCAAGATACTCATTGCAAATGCGCCATCGCGTGGTGTCTTTATCGCCAAAATGAGATCTCAAGAAAATTGAAGATCCCGTCCATCATCCGCCGTGATTATGCGGTATCGGGGAAACATTCTTGTTGCTTTTGTTTTAAACTTTCTCAAGGTCGAGGCGAAAAAAAAAAATCATCGTGACGTGCCAACTGTGACTTTATGAACGCGATTTATCGTGTCTAGCGGGAAAAAGATGATTTATTATTTGTTATTTGAAAATTATTTGAGAGAGAGAGAGAGAGGCTGGAAAATTTTTACGTAATCAAAAAAAAAATTGCAGAAACGGAATATTCTGTAATTCAGAATAAAGAGGGTTGAAAGGAATATAAATTTATGTCAGTAGATGCTACATATATATATATATATATATATATATATATATATATATATAAATATAGTGTTGGCTCGGTGGGAAATTAAATAAATTCTGTTGCCGACTCGTTAATTAAATATCGAGGCATATACGAGAGTCGACGTAAATTCATAATTCCACTTCGTGATTTTATGGTTGATGTAAAAAGTATGACGAGACAGGAAGAGATCGTCCATGTTGCGCGATCTCGTGAGACATTTGTCGTATTGTTGCAGTATTACATATTTTTTTCATTCCAATAATAATAATAATGATAATAATAATAATATTTATTATTATTATTATTATTATACAGATGCTTTCGTGAAAATTAATCTCAACATCATGGATCAAAAAAATCTATAATATTAATTAAACAATTATTAAACCCAAGCAAATGCTGAAAAATTCGATCTTTATTGTGCATTATTATTTATTTTAATTATTGAAAGCTTCATTATTGAGACTGTTGATTAAGAAGATTGCGAAAATTGATCAACTAATGTACTTGTTGTTCACCAACCAAATGCATTAATAAATTTTTGTTTCTATTTATTATTATTGCTATTATTATTATTATTATTATTATTATTTTGTTTCGGATAAAATTAGCGACAATTAAAATAAATATTTCGCGTGAGAATCTTGCTGGGCAATCACACAGCAGGGGGCGTCAGTGAATTTCGTAAGATCGCGCTCTTGCTACAATTATTTCGTGCTCTTGGACGTTATTTTACCATATAATATCTCGATTCTTTCCCGGCGAATCTCCAAGCGTCAATAAAAATTTTCGCGTGACGCACGCTCGTGATTCAACGCGTCCACGGTTGCTACAGAGAAAAATTTAATCGGCAAAGAAAGTAGAGAGAGAGAGAGAGACAGAGAAAGAAAGAACATAATAGAAGGAAAAAATAGTGTCACAGGAGGAATTAATTTTAATCTTAATTTTTCAAGAGTCAAATTTTAATGACAGCATGATCTAGCAACAAAACGAACATCACTCTCATCTCAGTGGGACGAGTTTTCAGCGATTAATTCATCTCGTAATACGATTTTTCGATAAATCTATACATTTTTCTTAAAAAATGAAAATAAAATAATAATGAAAAAATGTATTTCCGAATGATAATGACAATCAATTGAAATAATATCATCAATTATGGTTTGATTGATGATCTAGAATTCGTAAATGTATCATTTTTAATAATGTTAAGAAATTATGACTCATGAAACACTCAATATACTTTTTAATTATTAATTTAACTACAAGAAGAAAAAAAATAGTTAACATTTTATAAATTTTCTTTCACATACAAACACATCATGGTCATCCATGGTTGGATTTTTTTTTTTTTTTCGTTTAATTATTCCTCATTTTGGGAGGCATTCGTAAAAATTGTCGTAAAATATCACCACGATTAAAAAATATTTAGAATCTTCTACAACTGATGAAAATATATATATATATATTAGGGTGATTCAAATAAAATCGATGTTTTTTTTTTTCGTATAAATTTGATAGCTGTTAGTACTTGTCAAAAAAGTAACTCTCTCCAAATTTGAGCTCTTAAAAAAATTTTTTAGAGGTCGCGCAAGTGACTTTTTAATTTTTTTTTTCGATCAGGGCTAACAATCACGATTTAAAAATTTCTATTTTTCCGTTCTGCATAGAAAAATATCAGTACCTGATAAAGCAGTGGTTGTCCCAAAATTTGGGCTCATAAAAAAAAAATTTAATGGCCGCGCAGGCGATATTGAACTTTTTCGTTTTTCAAATCAGGCTGAAAATCATGATATAGATGTTTAGATTTTCCGCCACACACCGAGTACCGCCGCGCCTAACTTTCCGCTTCTTCCCCGCTGCCGCTCGATATAGAACTACCTTAAATACTTAAATATATTGATTCGTTACTAGAATATGTAATCCTAACAACTTGGAATTCTAAAACACGTACGCAATGTATTATATCACGTGTCAATAACGTATAAATAACGTATCAATAAAAATTTAAAAAATGTTGTTTAACGCGTTATTTTTTAAATTCTTAGCCAAATGAATACACTTACATCATTATAAATGACATGAAAAGTTAGTTGTTAGTTGTTTTTTTTTAAATAAGTGCCAACATCCTTTGCTGCAGCAATGAAAAATCGAAATATCTATGCTACAAATTTCAGCGAAAAATGAACAAAATAAATTTAAGTGACATGCACGGCCATTAAATTTTTTTTTTATGAGCCCAAATTTTGGGACAACCACTGCTTCATCAGGTACTGATATTTTTCTATGCAGAACGGAAAAATAGAAATTTTTAAATCGTGATTGTTAGCCCCGATCGAAAAAAAAAAATAAAAAAGTCACTTGCGCGACCTCTAAAAAATTTTTTTAAGAGCTCAAATTTGGAGAGAGTTACTTTTTTGACAAGTACTAACAGCTATCAAATTTATACGAAAAAAAAAAAACATCGATTTTATTTGAATCACCCTAATATATATATATATATATATATATCTCAGAGCTGGGCAAAGTACCTGAAAGTACTCGAAATACAAAGTACAAAGTACTGTAAGTCCTTGAAGTATTAAATATTTAAAGTACTTGAAGTATCGAGTACTTGAAATACGTCAAGTATCAAGTATCGAATACTTTTCAAGTTCTCAGGTATACATTTGGAAAGTTCTAGTACTTATACTTGATTTCTTACATACTCTTTAAACTCATTTAATTTTAATTTAAGTACGTTTTGTATCGTAACATATTTTCACATTAATCACTCAGGTTGGGCATATTGAAACAGAAATATCAAAACGAATATTAGAAATAATGGAAAAAATAGCACTGACAATTGTAATTAAGATTCATTTAGCTTCAGGTTTGAAAAAGAAAAAATATCGAACATTATACACGGATTGTTAAAAACGGGACCATGCTTTGACAATGACATCGTATAACTACCGTAGCTTGAGCCTTTGAACGGTAATTCCTTACAATCTTAACCAAAGATGACGCAGAACGTTCCTCAATTGTATATTCAAAGGTGTTGTACATGCGACCATTAGCAGGACGTATTCAAAAGTACTTCATACTTGGTACTTGAAAAAGTACTTGAAGTACAGGAAAGTACTTGAAAATTTGAGTACAAATACTTCAAGTACAGGTCGAGTTCTTCGGAAATTTAAGTACAAACACTTGAAATACTTTTAAAATACTTTGTACATCAAGTACTGTACTTTCAGTACATCGCATCAAGTACCGCGGGTACTTGAAGTACTGCACAGCTCTGATATGGATATAACAATTTTATTGAATTTTCGATATCTTCATCCGAGCATGCATTTTTAATTTCAACAATCGATATTACAAATTTTACGACGAGTTTTACTTATCAAAATCGTCTGTGTTTTTATTTTTTTTCTGCCTTCGTTGGAATCCAATCAATATAATATTTTTTTCAATACTTTCTTTCAATCTTACGTTAAAGGATTCGATATGGTTGATCGTGAAAAATTTCAAAAAAGTAAAAAAAAAAATATTTTTATCGCGTTATGGTAACAATTTTTAAAATATATCCCGATCTCGAAGACGTTTTACGAGGATTTTTTTCTCTTCACGGCACGACTTTTCCAGGTGCTATGCGTAAAATTAAGAGAAAAATAATTGAACGTACAAATTATACACGGCCCTCATACGTAGGTATGCGTATATTGAAACGTGCGAGAATATGAAAACACACGAGAAATTCATTCTCGCGTTGCAGTCGCGCTTTATCAGTAACAAGCAACTCGGTTCCCGCGTTCTCAGAGCTGATATATATGCTGGAATTGCTAACTCTACTTTTCTCGTTTCGCTTCGTAATACTGTCGCGTGTATTACCGCGCAGTCGGTGTCCCACATTTTACCCACAGTTACCGGCACGCAGCAACCCGAGACGCACCATACGCGAGAGACCGACTCGCGTGTGCGCACAGATATCCCATTATATCGCCAGAGATTTTGAGCTCGCAATCGCGATCGAATACATAAGGCCCAAAAATAATAATAATATCAATAAAAGTAATAACGACTGATATTATACGTGCGAATCAAGTCCCATCTATTGTTTTGAGCCCTGCCGCTTATCGGGGCCCAAATTAGGGGCACAAGGCCCAAGGTCGCAAGGCCCGAAAAATAATGCGATCAGTAATACGCGCACGAGTGTCTTCGAGCCGATGTCTTACGATTTTTGGGCCTTGCGCTTGGCGAGGCCCATAATTCGTGGGACCCGCGATAAACGGAGTCCAAATTATCGTTGTAGAGTCCTCGGACCTACCGCATTCTTGTTTCGGGAAAGCTGCTGCTGCTCGAATTTTCATTTCTATCGCGTAAAAAACTCAACGAGAGTCCGATATCATTTTGGGCCTTGCAAGACCCACTGAGAACGTTTCTTGGGACCAATTTTGATCGTCAGTATACTCTCTTGCGAGTGAGAGAGAGAGAGAGAGAGAGAGAGAGAGAGAGAGAGAGAGAGAGAGAGAGAGAGAGAGCGAGAGAGAGAGAGAGAAAGGGAGATCGAGAGGCCCTATCCGAAGTGTTACGTGGTCGACGAAAGAAGAGCTCGTGATATATACAGCGAGACGAGCGTGCCCACGGGCAGTCAGGTACGAGAGAACGTTCCCTCTCCCTGCTCGCACGGACCCATCTCGGGCCCACTGTGGCTTTTTCCCGCGCTAGATTGTTTACGGAAACCGCTCGTGGAGTGGGGGCCATGGAATTTCTTAGCGGTATCACGGCCGCGGATATGTCTATGAAAGTTTACACTTGAGAATTGACCGCGTGAGCCTTGGCAATATTTGTGCATTTGGTAAATTATCACGAATATATATTCTCCATACACTGTGCTCGATCATCTTTACGTCGGAAATTGGGGCGTCAAGGCCCAAGGATCGATACAGGCACAGGTTGGAAGATTTAAATTCATATTTTAATCGTGGATCCAAATCGTTCATGCATCAGGGGCTGTTTCGTTTTTAAATATTTCTCTTATCCCTGCCCTGCATTTGCATTTGGACTTAAAAAATTTCACGAATCGAGAGCGTTGAAAAAAAAAAACCTAAGAGCCTCGCGAGAGATTTTTTTTTACGTAAGATTTTTTTTTAAGAATTGGGGACGAAAAAACAAATCAATGATCAAAAATAAAAAATCAAACATCTGAATATACTCAATTCATTGATATTTTGAATGGAACTTCATGACCATGTACCCTTTTTCTCACATAGAGAAACGTTAGCTTTAACAAAAAAAAAAAACTATTATTTCTAAATTTTAATGTCGTTGAGGCTTGAAGACGTTTTAAAAAGATTGGCAGTTTTAGGGATGAGGGTCAGCTGTTTTCTGTCTAACATATTTTTTTGAATCAAGTAAATATATTGTAAAATAAATATTGAAAATTTATTAAGGCTATTTTGCGCTTATATTCTCATCCAAAATAAAAAAATCATTGCGAATTGTTGTGAATCCTGGTGGGTAGAAAATTCAAACAAAAGGAATCAACGACATCGAAGACACCAAGGATATTGATCTCTAGCAACAATAATGTTGAAAAGTTATTGATAAAATTTTTAAAAAATACCGCCAATCGAATATTCAAAAATGTATTATTCTTTTTCATGAATTGGGTTCATGAACGTTTTTTTTTTATTCCACTAATCGATTCTGTGTATGTAATTGTAATTGTAATTTTTTTTTTATTCTAAAATTTTAAATATTGACAAAGTTATAGTCTTTTGAAAATTTGCTTTTTTAAACAAAACCGACCACGCGGCGGAATCAGCCGAAATTACCCGAAGCATCAGTGACGTCACGATGTTATAAACAACCTGATTGTATGGTAGAATTAGGATAGCCGTGCTCGTTTAAAGTAATATTTTGTCGCAATGAATACTGAAAAAAGTATAAAAACGTACAGAACTTGTTTCGCACCGTTGTTCAAAAATATCACAATAAGTACTCCCGAAAAAGTGTTCGCTACAGTGCCACAAAATGTGAAACGTCGCTCACAGTGCTTCCAGTCAGCTCGACGTGATTATTCTAATTCACGTTCGAATCATTTTTGCTGTGAAGATCATTTTGATGTAAATATTCGTTTATACAGATTAAATACATAATACATATAAACATATGTATCATTTATTTAATAACTAACCTTACAAAAAACTGACCAAAAGGCAGACAGGAAAAAGGCAATAACGTTCTGACAGATAACCTAACCTCACTTTATCTCATGAATGAGAGTATGAAATTCGACGTGTCTAAAAGTTGCGCTGTCAACTAATATTATTTTCAGTTTGTTGGAAGTTTTCCTATTTGTTTTTTTCAGTTTGTTAGAAGTTTTTCTATTTTTTTTTTTTTTTCTTTTCTTAACCACCGGACGCATCGACGAAACGTGACATAGGTTTCTATCCTGCTAATTTGTAACAGCTGTCAAATCTGGCGCGCTAGAGTATAACATCGTGACGTCACGGTTAGCCGGCCAATACAGTGCGTTTAGCGATCACGTGATAACATTCAAAATTTTGCGATAATAAAACTATTACTACAAACTCACGGTGACATTAAACTTAGCAATTTTTGCTTGTTTCATGCTTATTTAGCTCGACTGCTGCTATTTAGCACGAAAAACTTGAAAAAAAAAAAAATTTTCAGCTTCCCAATTGTAATACCTGATCTTTTTTATTGCACCCAATTTTTTCCCATAAAATTGACTCAATTGTTTATAAGTCAATAATTGAAAAAAATTTGAATTTCGTCTGAAACATATCCTCAATGAACGATTAAACACCTCAAAAACGTAATGAGATGATTAAAAAACAATGTTTAAAAATGAAAAAAAAAAATAAATAAAAAAATAATAATTTTTTGTTGTCTTTTTTTTTTGCTTTTTCTTCATTTTGCCAACGGTCAATCGGTTGGCGCCTGTTCTGTTGGCAGTAGAAGAGCCACGCATCGGTGAATCCAAAAACGCGACAGGAACGCCAGTGCCAGAGCAACTTCCGGTCGTTTCGTCGCTCGCACAACGAAGAGTTTACTCTTCTTCCTCGTCACTTCCTGAATCCCGTGGGTAATTGTTACATTTCATGGCACGCCCTATACACACATAAAAAAAAAAACACTAAAATTGTACAGGGAATTATATGCTATATTTGACATGCTATAAATTAACCGGACGACGAACAATACTATCAAATAATAAATAAAAAAGATTGCTGAGCGATGTATATACAGATATGGAATACAATGCATGATGCACTGTGCGTGACAGTGGTCACGTATGGTTCGTTGCACCTTTTTTTTTTGTTTCAAGTGTCGAAATTGTTACTTGTCTTTCTTTTTTTTTTTTTTCTTTTTTTTTCAACGAACAAAAGCTAGCCGATTTATACGAAACACGATATTAGATAAATTTTTATTTCTCATTAAGAAATAAAATTTATTGAAAAATATATAATTATAATCCGTTGATTATAATTTCATATTTTTTAGTTTATCGTTTCAATTATTTTCGAAGGTAATTAATATTTTTCCACTGGACCAAGTACAGGTGCACTTTAGACGAGTCGTGTGAAAAAAGAAAATTAATGACAATAATTTAAATGAATTTTATTGAAATTATAATTGATTTTTTTTTATAGAGGATTAGAACGCAGATGTATTGTAGGTGCAGTGGTTCAGTCAGATTTAATATATTCTTGTACAACCGGAATATCATAAAAAAAAAAATAAAAAAAAAAAAAACAATACTGACTTTTTTTGTCTCGTATCTCGTAACACCTGTAACGGACGGTGCATAATAATGAATTACCGAGCAATCGTGGGTTCACCTGACTCATATCGTTACGCTGTCGCGGTGGAAAACATTTCAACGGCTATGCTTCACTATGAATAATCATTTTTACCTGTTTCCCGGATGAAAATTTTTTCCAACAATTTTATGCACCCGAGTGCATTTACGAATGCATCACTTTGATGAATCTCGATGCATTTTTGTTGCTTGAAAAAATTTATTCGAATTATTTGTTCGCTGAAAATATTTTGAAGCTATTTGACCAAATATTTTGTATTCACTTTGGTGCATTCTCGAATGCACTTTTTTTTTTTTTTTTTTTTTAATTAAACGAATCTTGTGACAAATAATGAACGGTTAATCGAGTTGTTAACACGATTGTTTATCGACTCGCGATACTTATGAGCAGCGTTGCTCAATATTTTGTATGCACTTTTTTGCATCATCGAATGCATTTGAAAAAAAAAATTATCATTTCAAGAAAAGGTAATTTTTTTTTTTGTGCAATTATCTAAAGTTAAATAACTTTGGAGTCTTTTCGTAAGAAATAATAAATTGAACAGACCCATTGGGATTGTATAACGGTCACAAAGGGCGAAAGGTTTAACGTTCGTACAGGGCCAAAGAAAAGAGGAGTGAGAAGGAGCAGTGGACGAAATAAAAAATAAAAAAAAGAGAAATAAGAACGAGCTAGAAACGTAAAAAACTGGTCAGGTGCAAGGTGCAGCACGTGCTGGACGCCCGACAGCTGGTTTCCGGTTCCACCCCCGCCCCTCCATGCAGACCGTTCGAATATCCCCACCCCCCCCCCCCTCTTGGCTTTAATTCTTTTTCTTCGTCTTAATTTCACGCCACGATGCACTCGAGCACGATAATGTGTGCAACAGCTTTATTTGTCAAATTTTTTCTTCAAAGCTCGATAGGAGAGAAAAATTTATATTATTTTTAGTTTTTCTTCTCTATCGAGCGAAATAATGCATTTAAATTGAATTGAAATTTATTTATGTAAATGTAACATTTATTTAAAATATGTATATTCACTAAAAAAAAAAAAAAAAAATTATCGACAAACAGAGACTTTGATGATTGCAGACTTATGCGCCATGGTCGAATGGAAGAGTTTAATAATAAAAAAAAAAAAAACTAAAAATATGATTAATGAAAGTTCGAGAATTTCGGACAAATTTTTTTACAACATATTACAGCCTACCCCATTTTTGAATACTTGTATCCAACAAACAAAAAACTGCAAGGAATTCGAATATATATATGAGGCATTCCACGTCAACTCAGCCACCCCGTTTTTTTTATTGTCTCGAAAAAATTATTCAGTATGGGCATTTCAAAGGACAATATATCCATGATATTTTACCAAAATTTCATCCCCCCACTATTGTTGGTTCTCGAGATAATGATTAATGAAGTCTCAATTTTGTAAAAATCATAACTTCGTAACTACTGATCGGATTTAAACGATTAAAAAAAGAATCTTTTTGATTTTTTTTGCTCTTTTCGAAAAAAAATATGTCATCATCGGATAAAAGCTCATTAGACATTTTTCGGAGTAAATTAACAAAAAAAAAATTTTCCCTCTTCACTGATGCCTTGTTCCACTTTGAAAAAATCCTGCGGAGTTGTGTATTGCCTCCTTCTATCAGAAAAAAAAATACTGAGTAGAATTCCGATTGGCCCTTTCGTGGAAAAAAAAAAAAAATCGAAAAATTTCCCCGAAAACTGTCTAATGAACTTTTCTCCAATGACGGCATATTTTTTTTCAAAAAGGGCAAAAAAAATAAAAAAGATTCGTTTTTTAGTCGTTAAAATCCGATCAGCCGTTACGAAGTTATGATTTTCACAAAATTGAGAATTTATTAATCATTATCTCGAGAACCAACAATAGTGGGGGGATGAAATTTTGGTAAAATTACATGGATATATTGTACTTTGAAATGCTTATACTGAATAATTTTTTCGAGACCAAAAAAAAAACGGGGTTGCTGAGTTGACGTGGCTGCGTTGACGTGTCCTATTCCACGTTAACTCATTAGCCACCCCGTTTTTTTTTGTCTCGAAAAAATTATTCAGTATAAGCATTTCAAAGTACAATATATCCATGTAATTTTACCAAAATTTCATCCCCCCACTATTGTTGGTTCTCGAGATAATGATTAATAAATTCTCAATTTTGTGAAAATCATAACTTCGTAACGGCTGATCGGATTTTAACGACTAAAAAAAGAATCTTTTTTATTTTTTTCGCCCTTTTTGAAAAAAAATATGCCGTCATTAAAGAAAAGTTCATTAGACAGTTTTCGGGGAAATTTTTCGATTTTTTTTTTTTTTCCACGAAAGGGCCAATCGGAATTCTACTCAGTATTTTTTTTTCTGATAGAGGGAGGCAATACACAACTCCGCAGGATTTTTTCAAAATGGAACAAGGCATCAGTGAAGAGGGAAAAATTTTTTTTTGTTAATTTACCCCGAAAAATGTCTAATGAGCTTTTATCCGATGATGACATATTTTTTTTCGAAAAGAGCAAAAAAAATCAAAAAGATTCTTTTTTTAATCGTTTAAATCCGATCAGTAGTTACGAAGTTATGATTTTTACAAAATTGAGACTTCATTAATCATTATCTCGAGAACCAACAATAGTGGGGGGATGAAATTTTGGTAAAATGTCATGGATATATTGTCCTTTGAAATGCCCATACTGAATAATTTTTTCGAGACAATAAAAAAAACGGGGTGGCTGAGTTGACGTGGAATGCGACATATGCAAGTATAAGGAACGCAGGCTCGTAGCTAAAAAAATTTTTTTTTAAATTTAATCATTTGCTATTTTGTAAAAATGATTTCCCGAATCCCAAGCGTATGGAAAATATTTTTATAAAAAATTTGAGGATTTTTTTCCCACGAGACTGTATATTTATCAGATTCTATTTTCAATTTTAATTGCTGGAAAAAAAAAAAAAAATTATTTCAAAAAAAGCTTTACCGATCAAGTATAATTAAAATAATTTTTAGTCATTACGATGCTTTATTATTTTTATAATTAAAACAAATATTATTCGTTTCAATATAATTCGACTAATTTGAATTTATTTTTTTTTTCTATTTTCTTTTCTTTAAACTTTTGGACGTAACGATTCAGATTCGGTTTCGACGTTTAATCGTACCGTCGATGCAACGGTTCGTTGCGTTTATTTATTTATTTTCATTTTTTTTTTCCGTTGTTCGCACATCACGTGCACAGGTGAATGAATAATAAACCGGTCATCCCACAGCTTGTTTTCATAATTAAACGTATGATAAAAAATGCAGGATTTCACGACTGGAGGTTTAAAGGGTGGGGGGGGGGGGGGGGCACATAGCGTGACGAATATAATCGTGCTTCAACGAGAGAGAGAGAGAGAGAGAGAGAGCTGGATGTCTCGCCTCACCTGCTTCAGTCTCGATAAATAAATGATCGTCTAATACAAAAAAAAATCGTTTATAAAAATCGGTAATTTTTTTTCTAATTTTGCAAAATCCATTTTCGATGTATCGCCATGTTTTTTTTTTTATCACAAAAATTGGCTACAAAGGACGAGAGATGAATTTTTCGATTCCTCAATCGATCCACGCTGGAGCCAATTCAAGGCTAAACAATTTTAAATAATTGTCAATCGAGTTCATGAATTCATCGGATACGAAACGAATTATTGAAATAAAAATAGTTATAAAAAAAAAAAAAAAAACATATTATCAGTATTGTAAATAAAAAATAAAAAAATAAAGCACTATCGATCTTATCTCGTGAATTCACTTTCAGTCGTAAATTGAAATCGTGACGTATACCAGAGAAGGATAGATAAGAACGATTATATTTTTTTCGAACGAGACGGTATCAGGTTGCTCGCGGTGTTATCGGTGAACACGAAAGAGGAGTGAGATATTCAGTCTTCGAGGATAGCTCGATCGACGTGGATAAAAATTTTCAATTCAGTCGAGTATAAGGAAAAATTACAAAATTTACCAAATTAATTTCAATTAAATTAATAAAGATAATTAATGTAAAGAAATTAGGTCAATTAATTGATCAATTGACGGTTAAATTAACGTGGATAAAAATTTTCAGGTCAGTCGAGTATAAAAAAAATTAATAAATTCACAAAATTAATTTCCATTAAATGAATAATGATAATTAATGAAAATAAATTAAGCTAATTAATCGATCAATTGACAGTTAAATTGACGTGGATAAACATTTTCAATTCAGTCGAGTATAACGAAAAATTACAAAATTTACAAAATTAATTTCAATTAAATTAACAAAGATAATTAATGTAAAGAAATTAGGTTAATTAATCGATCAATTGACGGTTAAATTAACGTGGATAAAAATTTTCAATTCAGTCGTGTATAACGAAAAATTACAAAATTTACAAAATTAATTTCAATTAAATTGATAAAGACAATTAATGTAAAAAAAAATTAAGTCATTTAATTGATAAATTGACGGTTAAATTAATCGAATTCATTAGCATCGTTCGATTTATAATTCGTTGTGCAATAAAGCAGAAGTTTTGATCGTTTTCTCGTAAAATTTTTCATTTAACTTCCCAGTCGGGCAGGATGGACGACGAGGATTTTGGTTTTACGCGAAGGGAGGCGAGTGTTTTGCGAAAAGTTCTCAAAGATCGGGAAATCGAGGAGGAGACAATTGGCTCGAGGATCGATGGAGATGGGCAAAATTTGGGGAACGATAATAATGGTCGTTCGGCAGGTGCGGAGCAGGGAAAGGACTTTAAAAAGGTGAGGGTCGATGACGGTGGGTCAGTTATACCGGACGGGTCCGCCGAGGGTGTGTCCGGCCACGAGGTAGACGAGAGAAATAAATGTGGCAACGGCAGCGCCGTTGACGACGTTAAGTCACCGGAAACCGGAAACGAGGAGGCCAGCAAACGATCGCGCGGAGTCGGTGCCTCAGTCGATCGTCAAACGCCGAACATACCGAACGTCGTCGAGTATCATCTGAAAGTCAAGTCCCAGCCGGCCGACAAAGTCGATAAGGAAAAAGACGAAAGGGCTAAATATTTTGGAAATAAACGAAACGTGAGTTTTTTTGTTTTTTTTTTAATATGTGTTTTGTTGGCGTTAGAAAAAAAAAAAGAAAAATCGTCAAAAATCCGCGAAGACATTCAACGAACGCGGGGTTTGAATAAACAAACAAAAAAAGTATGCAATCGTAGAACGTTCGTTGAACAAACTGAGTGAAAATATAACTCGCGGAATATTTTTAGAGACACGCGTGTCGTGTTTTTGATCGGTGATTTAAAAATAGGATTATTCGATTGGAATTTTTATTTTTCGTGTAGAGCCAAAAAAATTTCAATCCAGTTTTTTTCATTGCTGTATTTTTTTTCCAAGTTTAGTTATTATGGTGCAATTTAAAAAAAAAAACTTTAACATTTATTTTAGAACCAATTTTTTTCTTTGCTCTGCACCAAAATGAATATGTGAAAGAATTTATTTCGGATATACTTTGAAAGTTTATCGATAGTGATCGATCTGAAATATAAATAATTATTTAACGCCTGTGCGTGGAACTGAAATAAATTCAGGTCGAAATATCTTTAGAGCGTGTTTTGTTTCCTTTGTTTTCGTGAAAGAAAATTTCGCCGTTTGCATGCCAGAGTTCTTGAAATGTGTCAAAATTTCGAAAAATCACATTTATGAAAAAATTTCGGGACGTATGTGTGTGTGTGTGTGTGGGTGTGTGCGTGTGTGTGTGTGTGTGTGTGTGCTGGCCCTGAAAAAGTTAAACTGCAATATCTCGGGAACGACTTAACCGATCTCGCTGAAACTTTGTACGCACTTTGAGGATCGAACCTCCCTCATTGTCCGCAATTTTCGTCGAAATTTCTTTTAATGATGTATTGGACGTGTACCTTCCCAACCAAAAGTGACTTTCGTCGACAATATTGCATACTTCATGATAAGATAAAAATCGGAAAAAATTCAACCACAATAAAGACGTTAAGAAGATTACTTTTTAATAATAATACTAATGCCAATAAGTTATCATTAAATTGTTTAAACAAAAAATTGTTTTAAAAATTTTTAGGAAATGTTTTGTTTTGTCATGTGAAATGAATTTGTTATTTTTTCTGACTACACATGAATTTTTTTTAAATTTTCTTATCATTTTGAAATTTCGGTTTTCGGAAATTTGTAAAGGTTGTATTT
Source organism: Rhorus exstirpatorius (assembly GCA_963564615.1). Lineage (NCBI taxonomy): Eukaryota > Metazoa > Arthropoda > Insecta > Hymenoptera > Ichneumonidae > Rhorus > Rhorus exstirpatorius. The sequence continues at coordinate 33,318,151 of OY751318.1, read as the reverse complement.
ACAAAACTATTCGTTCAAAGCCCTGGAAACTTCTTAATTGTAATATACAACGTTTTTATGAAAACATATCCAAAATTCACGATTTTTCCTTCATTTTTCAAAATTAAAAAATTTTCGAAAACCGAAATTTCAAAATGATAAGAAAATTTTCAAAAAATCCATGTGCAGTCAGAAAAATCAACGAATTCATTTCACGTGTCAAAAAAAACTTTCCCTAAAAATTCGTTAAGCAATGTTTTGTTTAAACAACTTGCTGATAACTTTTTGGCATAATTATTATTCAAAATTAATCTTCTTATCGTCTTTATTGTGGTTAAATTTTTTCCGATTTTTATCTTATCATAAAGTATGCAATATTGTCGACGGATATGTCACTTTTGTTTGGGAAGGTACGTCCGATACATCCTTAAGGCGTTGAGATTTTACAAGATTTTAAAATTTTCGAAAAATATCTGTGATCGCTCTAACTTTCGTAAATTTTGAGTTATCAGGCTAAATTTTGTTTACGAAAATAGGGTATCATCGAATGACGGTTAGTATTGAATGTGCCAAAAATCAATTTCAGGATTCATATTTCATGGAATTTGGAATTTTTTCAAAAACGTTTCTGACAGCTCCAATTTTCCCAAATTTCGAGATATCGGGCTATTTTTTTTTTTTTTACGAATAAAGTATCATTGAAGAAAGATTGCTATCAAATTTCACGAGAATCGGTAAAGGGTTCAGATTTTATGAAATTTTAAATTTTCCAAAAAAAAAAACCTTTCTGACAGCTCTAATTTCCCCAAATGCGTTTGTCTCGTGAAACATTGGATATCTAGAAAAGCTTTGATCACCTCGAATCTCAAAGTAAATAAAACTATAGGTGTGACGGAAAAGGAGGGGGGGGGGGGGGGAAAGCTGCAAAAGTTGAAACTTGCAAATTGCCTCCTTTAAATTTCGCAAATTGCTCGATTCTTCCTTGATGAGAAAGCCAAAAATTGACAAAGTATACAGTTTCTCGTAGAGGGAGCCTCGAGCATTGCGCGAAATTTTGAGGAAAAGCAATTTGCAAATTTCAACCCTGCATTTTTTTATTTAACGAAAACAAATCTGCTCTCTCTCTCTCTCTCTCTCTCTCTCTCTCTCTTTCTCTCTCTCTCGACGAGTAAGCTAAAATTAATATTTATCATTAACCATCGATAATTAATTTGGCAACGATAATGTGATTCCTCGATTGTTAATTTAAAAAATTTACAGATCACCGATCCAAGCGAGGAAATGAGAACCAACGAGAAAAGTTCATTGTCATCGAGAAACGAGACTAAGCAATTGTCAAGCAAGCTATCGAGCCTGTCGATCGACAAAAATGTCTTCGAGGGTTCCACGGATCTGCCGCAAGTTTTTCAAGTGAAATATCTCGGCTCTCACGATGCTCGCGGTCTCTGGGGCATAAAGCATACACGCAAGCCCGTTGACAGTATGGTCGCCTCGGCAAAATCATTGCCAGCCGACACGATTTTGCCACTCGTGAAGCTCGTCGTTTCACAGGACGGCGTGACGCTTCTACCGATTGGCAAACGAAAATTCGAGATTGTTATATCAAAGACGTATCCGATAGAATCGATCTCATACGGCGTGCAGGATCTCGTTTATACTCGTGTATTTTCCATGATCGTCGTGCGTGAAAATGGAAATTTTCGTCGCATATCACCGTTCGAGTGTCACGCGTTTGTCTGCGAATCGAAGCATCACGCGAGACAATTGACCTACGGTCTTGCAACCGCGTTTCAGATTTATTCGCAAAATGTCAAGGCGCACGGTAAAACGAATGATAATATGGAAATCGGGAGAAAAAGATTCGCCATTGATCTACGCAGTCCCGATGAAATTGAGACGGATCTCAGTCTCGATTCCGAGGCTTGATTATAAATCGATCGTATATCTTGTCGATCCTGTTGATTGTTTTTTTTTTTTTTTTTTTCGAAAAAAAATTCTATATTTTCGTTAAAATTCATGATGATCATCATCATTATTATTATTATTATAACTATTAAGAAATTTACGATCGTTCCACGCGGTATTCGAAGTTTAAGAGCCCTGAACAAGATGGCGGCGCAGCAGGCGTCCACGAAATGGCGTCGCGCTTCCTTTTTCTTTTCAACGCGCAGGCGAACGAAATGGCTGTATATCCCATGGTACATATATAACCGCGCTATCTTTGAGGTTATATACGCGCGTTGTCGAGTGTAAATATGAGAGAACGGTCGATCGAATATGTATTTCGTAACCGCGAGAATGTTTACTGAGCGGGAAAGAAAAGTAAGGTTCTTCGAGAACATAACCTCACTTTTTTTTCGACCCTCAACATGATGGCTAGTTATCCAAAGATACCGAGTAGAGTGTGTCGAGGAAAAAAAAAAAAAAAAAAAAAGAAGATGGCCTCGCGTGTTTTGCTTTTTCATCCTTTTGTCGTGCGAATCGACGAGGATAATGGATTTTGCGATCGGCATTAATTTCTTTTTTTCAGCCAGGTTTTTTTTTCGTGCGTTTTTTTTTTCTTTTTAATTTTTTTTTTTTTTTAGTTTAATTGACACGCTTCGACGAACCAATATAATATCGACACATATCAATCGATTGTACAGTATAAACAAAAGAAGAAAAAAAAAAACCATTAATAATAATTAATGGAAATGTTAATCGAACGCTTTGAAATATATTATATACAATTAATTTAGTTGTTAATACAGATCGTAGAGAAGAACTTTTTTTTTTTTTTTTTAAATTTAATTATTATCTTTGAAGAAATCGTTTGATCTTTTCTTTTCTTCGAATAATTAATGAAAAGGCTCATGGGACACTTGTGTAACTTTGCTCGCGTGTGCACCGGAAAACATTTCGTAATTCGTTTTAAGCTTTTTTTTTTTTCTTTTCTTATTTTTGTATTGTTCGTTCATGTATTATTATTATGAAATTATATTTTAAATCATATTGATTGATTGTATTATATTGAATTTATCGATATTCCTGATACGTTTAAATTAATTTTATTACACCCTATTGGTTTTTTTTTTTTTTTTTTTTTCTTTCTTTAATTTATCTTTCGTCAATTCACTCGTGCCTGGATCTCTCTCTGGATAAGATCCTCGCGTTTCTGGACGTTGGTACCGTTGACGCTGCATCGCGAATGCTCTCCGTCGTTTCCGCGATTTTACGACCTTTGCCCCTGCGAAAAATTCTGGTAAACGGAGTCGGCGATTCACCGACAAAATCACCGTCATTCGTCTCCTCCTCGGGACGCTGCTCGTCATCCTCGTCGATCTTGCCGATCTCCTCGTTCAGGGAATAATACTGATCCGATTCCTCGCAAGGAATCGAGTTCTCAGTACGCGTGCACACGAAGGTTGCCTATGAAATTCAATGTCATCATTCATAAATCAATGATAGCCATTGTTATTTCATAATTATATAATTTCATAATTTCATGATTTCATAATTTCATAATTTCATGATTTTATAATTTCATAATTTCATAGTTTCATAATGAAACTATGAAACTATGAAATTATGATATTATGAAATTATGAAATTATAAAATCATGATTTTATAACTTTATAATTTCGTAATTTCATAATTTTATAGTTTCATAATTTCATAATTTTATAGTTTGATAATTTAATGATTTTATAATTTCATAGCTTCATAATTTCATGATTTAATAATTTAATAATTCCATAGTTTTATAGTTTCATAATTTAATAATTTCATAGTTTCATAGTTTCATAATTTCATAGCTTCATAATTTCATGATTTTATAACTTCATAATTTCGTAATTTCATAATTTCATAGTTTCATAGTTTCATAATTTCATATATAGCTTCATAATTTCATGATTTTATAACTTTATAATTTCATAATTTCATAGCTCCATAATTTCATGATTTCATAACTTTATAATTTCGTAATTTCATAATTTCATAGTTTGATAATTTCATAATTTTATAGTTTGATAATTTAATGATTTTATAATTTAATAGCTTCATAATTACATGATTTAATAATTTAATAATTTCATAGTTTTATAGTTTCATAATTTCATAATTTCATAGTTTCATAGTTTCATAATTTCATAGCTTCATAATTTCATGATTTTATAACTTCATAATTTCGTAATTTCGTAATTTCATAATTTCATAGTTTCATAGTTTCATAATTTCATATATAGCTTCATAATTTCATGATTTTATAACTTTATAATTTCATAATTTCATAGTTTCATAATTTTATAGTTCGATAATTCAATGATTTTATAATTTCATAGCTTCATAATTTCATAGCTCCATAATTTCATGATTTTATAACTTTATAATTTCGTAATTTCATAATTTCATAGTTTGATAATTTCATAATTTTATAGTTTGATAATTTAATGATTTTATAATTTCATAGCTTCATAATTACATGATTTAATAATTTAATAATTTCATAGTTTTATAGTTTCATAATTTCATAATTTCATAGTTTCATAGTTTCATAATTTCATAGCTTCATAATTTCATGATTTTATAACTTCATAATTTCGTAATTTCATAATTTCATAGTTTCATAGTTTCATAATTTCATATACAGCTTCATAATTTCATAATTTTAAAATTCAATGAATTCGCAATTCTACAATTTTGAAATATCAAAAATTTCACGACTTCATAACTTCGTAAGTTTATTATTCAATCAACTATATATATATATTATTTATATTTCAATTAATTTGCAACAGGTACGGATACGTTACTTGATTGAAAACCGTTTCAGCGGGACATATAAAGCTCCATCTTGACGATCCTCGTTGCTGCGGCAGGCAAACGTGAAATACCTGACACTCGTTCTCGACATCAGCGTAATAACCGTAAATTCTACCCTCGCATGAGAACGTATCAACGATATTTTCCCTTATGGATGTCGCATTGTTCGGCAATTCGAGGCCCAGCGTTTTCTTCGCGAAAGAAAATCATATTTTTAATATTTTCATCAATGTCACATTCTTTTCGATATTTTCAAAAAAAAAAAATTTTACATTTGAGAAACAAAAAAACATACTTTGAAAATCGGTACAGGTCGCTTCGACTTTGGTTGTTGAGGTAGGGCGAACGCCACGGCAAGCACGAAAATTAACAAAAGAGTCGAAACTTCGCGCCGATACATTTTCAATCGTCTTTCGATCAACGACGAAACTTTATTTTATTTTGTTTACAAAAAAAAAAAAAAGAAAAGAAGGAATGATACCGATTTTTTTTCTTCTTCCTGTCTTAATCCCTCGACGAAGATCCAGCGAGGACTGGCGTTTCGTTATGTCGTAGGATGTTATATAGGAGACTCCCGGTCAAACGATCTTGAATATCGTATGAATGATGTTTTCACGTTTGGCCCGATCGGTAATTTTATCACGTTCTCGTCTTGCCAATGACCATCCCCGACGAATTCTCCAGGCGCATCTTCAACGTCATCCCGGGACTCGCGAAGGCCCGATGCAAATTTATCTCTCCCCCGACGATCGTGCCTTGCCGATTTTTATCTGGCAAAGATATACAAACAAACAAAAAAAAAAAATCGAATGAAAAAGAGGACGAAGAAGAAGTGAAAAGGAAACCGGGTCGAACTATTTTTATCTTGACACAATGTATATGGTATGGATTAAGCAAAATTTCAATTTCTTATGAAAAAAAGAAGTTTTTCCCCGACCCGATCTTGACGATCCTCCGGCATTCGTCCTTCAGGGCGAAAAGATTTTTTTCCTCTTTATTTCGGATTCGAGAGACTCGCGATGAATACATCCCTCGATGTCTCGTCTCGTTCGGCATCGAAGGCCGGATGCAAATATTACGATTTTTTTTTTTTTTCGTTTCGTAGATTCGCCGTTTTCTGCGCAATTTTTTTTTTTTTTTTTTTGCAACGATCGGTACGCGACGGGAATCGTTGCAGAGTCAAAAGAAAAGCCGATCGAACGAGTTCGTTCGAGCCGGACGTGATCGTGGGCAGGTCAGAGGTGCGAGAAATCGTTAACGATCTTACCAGGACGAATGCGTGCATTGCCGGAGATCGGTATGAGTCAGAGAGGAGCGAAATTTCAAGATAAGAAAAATAATGGTTCATCGACCTTGTGTAAGAACGAAAAAAATGCTTGACACGCAGGAACTACAAGGACGGATAACGATCTGCGATGGCGGTGAAAATAAATCGGCAAGTAGGGCATAGTTTTTTTTTTTTTAGTTCTTAGCAGCTTTTTCAGAAATTCCAGCTCGTGCCAAGTAGGAAGTACGAAGTGCCTTTCGACCCTTGTGAGGAAAAACCATAACGATTTCTTTTTAAAGACAAGACAATACCGATTTTTTTCAATTAAAAAAAATTAAAAATCCTTCGGTTTTAATTAGATTTTTCTTGGCTTATGATTCTTCAAAAAAATGAATTTTAAAAACGAATAAGTATCTCTTGGATCTTGCAAAAAAGCTATAACGATTTTTCGCGATCGGTTGTCTTTCGAGTTCGAAAAAAAAAAACCACGAAAATGACAACTTCATTTTCCTAATCAACGAAATCGTAATTATTTTTTTGAATTAAAACATTATATGTGAAATGTTTTTTTTTTTTAAATTTTTTAAACGACAGCCTTCGGTATGAAATTAAATCAGCGCAGGACCTGTTAAAGATTCGAAACGCATTTTCACGTGAATGCCGAAGAATACGAAAGAACGTTCGCGAGTTCGGGTATGCCCTCGAAGAAGTCACAAGGACGCGCATCGTGATATGGTATGAGCCAAATTCAAGACACGGAGAGATTTTCGCCACATCCAGATGCAACGTCGTCTTTCGCCCGTGGCGCATCACATAATTTTTCGGTCAGACGTGAATAATTATACGAAACCCTTGAATATCAACAAATTTTTTTTCTTTTTTTTTACCAAAACTTAAATAAATTAGCGACTCATTTCTAAGGCCCATATATAACAATGAACACCCGATATTTATGTGTAAGCGATTGTTCATGGCAAAAATCGAAGCCTCTATCCTGATTTTTTAAACTACTTTTGTTAACGCAGAAATTAATGATTAATTAACGCCTCAATTTTATTTAAATAATCGTATTTTTCTTCGTATTTATAGTCCGGCCTCTCAAAATGTGAACGTCACTCGAATATGAGTTTAATTAATTAACAATATATATATATATATATATCCATGTCAACCTTGACAGGCTGCAACCCTCACCATTTTTGATTTTTTTCAAATTTTTTTTCCTTGTTCAGTAGACTCAAAAAAGGACTCGTGATTTTTTTTGCATTTTATTCTCGAGTGGTTTTGAGTTCACGAATTTTTGAAAATCCTATCCTAAATGTAGGATTTTCAAAAATTCGCGTAAATTTGAAAAATTCGCAAACGTATATCGAATTTTTGGACTTCCGGAAAAAAGTCGGTGTGATTCATAATAAGCGGAAAATTTCCCCAATTTTTCGAAAACCTGAACTGTTTTTCCCACTTTTACGAAATTCTGAAAATACCCAAATTTCGAATGTTCATAACTTTGCGCCGGATTGACGGATTTTGGTTTATAGGAGAGTGTTTTGAGAAGCTCAGAAGTCGTTTTATTCATTTCGAGATCTCATTTTTTTTTACCCAAAAGAGAACTTTGAAAATCGGCGAAATAGATCGATGGTCCGAATTTGATAATTTTCCAAAAAAAAAAAATCGAAAAAAAAAAATTGTAGCTCAATCAACCAAGCGGCGTTTCGAAGCCGAAATGATTACGAAGATAATGAGCATAAAAGTGCAGTCTCAACTCCATCGGGAAGCAAAATTACAGCGATTTTAGTGAACCCTTCATTTGTCGCAAAAATTCAAAAAAAAAATTCGATTTTTGAAATTTCATTTGCGACTCGATTTAGAATAAATTACTACATTTCCGATATTATCGGAGAATAAAAAATCAAATTAATAAAAAAAAAAAAAAAAAACCTCATGATCAAGAAAATAATTTTTTTGTCGTTTCTAATGATTTTTTAAAAATTAAAACGTTCGTCAACCCTCCTTCCCATATAACCCTTCTAATCCTCGGGAATATACTTACATTTTCTTCTGTTTCTCTTTATTTTCTCGTCTGGCTCATCCTTGACGCGACGCAGACTCGAGGGCTTTTCCCTTTTTATGAAATAGTTCGATTTATTTTTTCGTGCTACGCTTTCGCGAAGGAAAAACGAAATAAATAATAAACAAAAATTGCGTGGATCACAGTCAGGTCGATTTGACATTGCCCCAGACAAAATTCTTTTCTTAATTAAAGAAAAATCCTAGACCTTGCTAATTTCGTTAAATTAATTAAGAAAAATTATATTCTATTGATTACCAAAGCTTTTATTTTTATTATAACGATGATGATTATTATTATTATTATTTTCATTTTTCTCGTGTCTCTGAGTAGTTAAGGTAGTTCTATCGCTGCAGACTAGTCAATTAGCTATAAATGTCTAAATGATGATTCCTAAAAATATTGGATATATGGGTTAAAATTAATAAATATTAAATAAGCTTACCCAGGTGAATAAAATTAATCAACGGTTTATTATAAATAATTATGTAACTAGTAAAATAGTAATTGCAACGACTCGAGTATTACTAGATCTCGTATGATATTTACGTGTGGCAACGTTGCGTTTTCTTTCTCTTTTCATTCTCGTGCCCTCTCACTCTCTCGCCCGCTCTATTGACGTTGACGCGGAGAGGTTATGTTGTTCGACTTGTCAAATACCGCTTTCGTTTCGATATCGCGTTGCCACATTTTTTCACCGTCACGACATTATGCCATAAGTTGTGTATCACTACCCGGATGCTCGTATTAAAATCAGTATAGCTTAAAAAATTGGTCGACAATCATATTTTTTTTTAGGCCCGTTAGATTTTTACGTGTTTAATGAATCTAAGTCTCGTTTTTTGTAAGAATCTTTTGGATTTTCGATAAGATATGTCGTTTTAAAGTGACCGGAAATCGGTTCTTCTATATGCCGAAGCAAATTTGCCTTGAGGAACTGGCATTTTCAAGTATTAATTTCTCCGTAATTAGGTCGATAAGGGGCATTGACGTTTCGCGAAATGAATAAATATATTAAAATTGAAGATATAAAAAAAAAAAAATTTTAATCTTATGGACTAACTACCTTAATCGAGGGAAAAAAAACGCTGAAACGTAAACCTCCATCTCCTCGATGTAAATTTTATCATTATTTATTAACATGGTTTTTTTGCCAGTGAAAGGAGTATACAGGTACGAGCGTAGATCGACTTTGGCTTAACGGGAATTCAAATCATCGTAAATTCAAGACCACTATAATGCTATTATACATACAATTCACACGTAGCTCATTGAATTTTAATGCATCTATGTACAGTTAAAAGTAGCAAATTTTCCTAGCGATAAAATTTTTTTTTTTTTAAATTAAAATTAAATTCATTCAAAGATTTGCAAATCGTGCCAGACCGCGCAGCTGTGTAACGAATCATGCCTCACGAATAAATATTAAATTAATCATTAAATTGAATTATTTAATCAATTGTTAATAACTGATGATTCGAAACGAGCTGTTTAGATTTTGAGTAAATAAATGAAAATACAAAAGTTGTAAAAAAAATTGATTAAAAAAATTGGATAAAAAAAGAAATGTTTGTCGAGGAGTCAATGATGAATCAACAGTAAGAATGAAACAAAAGTAATATTGTACTTTTGAATAAATTAATTGTGCGTAAATGATGATTTTTTTTTTTTTTTCGTAGAAAAATTTCCAACGATTTCGAGAGAAATTGAAAAATTAAAATATTTCGATTTTTTTTTGTTATTTTGTTATTTTTATTATCATTCCGAATGAGGCTCGAGGCCATAGGCCAATTCGTGTGCTGGCCAAGTATCCTCGGATCTACCCCAGGGATCCCCGTGATAGTCCTCGTGATCATAGTGATGCTGATGCTGCGCATGCCCGTAGTAAATGACTTTTGCCGGATGCTGCTCTTTCTTCAAATCGATCCAGAAACGTGCGACATTTATCACCAGGCTTATTACCGCAATTACGAAAAATTTCAACTGAAAGTGCGTCGAAATTAGCTGAAGAAGGAGGCTTATCTTCGATTTGATCAGCATAGAGAAAGCCAGGAGTTTCTGCAGCATCTTCTTCTTCTTTTTTCCGAATTTCTTGCGTGCTTGAGCATAAAAAAAAAACGAAAGACAATTAATAACAATTTTACACTCAATTCAGGATGATTTTTTTTTATAATCATTAATGATATTCATATCTTTGCTTAATGTGCTTGACCTCAAAAAAAAAAAAAAAAGAATCATAAATTTATATATAATTTAGGAATTTTTCAAATTTTATTATTAATAATATTTGTATCTTTATATAATATTTATGAATTCGAACGATAAAACGAGGGCCAATAATTCGACTTTATAGCACGTATTTTAATTGAAGGAAAAAAATCCATGCGAAATGATTAGCTTGTAAAATAAATTAATTTTTTCATGCTTAAGGTGATTTAAGGGGTTAGGTACACTTGCAAGACAAAAAAAAAACGTTTTTTTTTTGAAATTTATTTTTGACTATCAGATCAAAAGATACACATTTCAAGAAGTTACAGTAATTTTTTCATGTCAAAAGAGTGATAAGCAACCGAGTTACAGCCAATCTCCCAGAGGCCCAAAAAAAAAAATTTTGTTTTGCGGTGCGTAACGTAACTCATGACTGGATCATTTGCAACAAACTAAATCGTTGGAATTAGTTAAAAACAATATTCTCTTGTACTTGACGGCGAGATTTTACAAAAAAATTATTTTTTTGACAAAATGGCGGATGTTCCAAGTAAAAAATGTTTTTTTCACTAAAAAAATCGTTGATTTTTCGGTTGTATAAAAAAATAAATAAAGCGAAAATTCAAAATGTTTCACCGTCAAGTACGAGAGAATATTGTTTTTAATTAGTTCCAACGATTTAGTTTGTTGCAAATGATCCAGTCATGAGTTACGTTACGCACCGCAAAACAACTTTTTTTTTTTGGCCTCTGGGAGATTGGCTGTAACTCGGTTGCTTGTCACTCTTTTGACATGAAAAAATTACTGTAACTTCTTGATATGTGTATCTTTTAAACTGATAAATATTGATCAATGAATAATGAAAACTGTCTTAAAAAAAAAATCTCAAACAAAAGAGTTTTTTTTGGCCTTGCAAGTGTACCTAACCCCTTAAGGATGTATCGGACGTACCTTCCCAACCAAAAGTGACTTTCATCGACAATATTGCGTACTTCATGATTAGATAAAAATCGGAAAAAATTCAACCACGATAAAGATGATAAGAAGATTAATTTTAAATAATAATAATGCCAAAAAGTTATCAATAAATTGTTTAAACAAAACATTGTTTAACAAATTTTTAGGGAATATTTTTTTTGTCATGTGAAATGAATTCGTTGATTTTTTTGACTACACATGAATTTTTAAAAAATTTTCTTATCATTTTGAAATTTCGGTTTTCGGAAATTTGTAAAGGTTGCATTTACGAAACTATTCGTTCAATGCCCTGGAAATTTATTAATTGTAATATACAACGTTTTTACGAAACCATGTCCAAAATTCACGATTTTTCCTTCATTTTTCAAAATTAAAAAATTTTCGAAAACCGCAATTTCAAAATGATAAGAAAATAAAAAAAAAAACTCATGTGTAGTCATAAAAATCCACGAATTCATTTCACGTGTCAAAAAAAAACTTTCCCTAAAAATTTGTTAAGCAATGTTCTGTTTAAACAATTTATTGATAACTTTTTGGCATTATTATTTTTTAAAATTAATCTTCTTATCATCTTTATTGTGGTTGAATTTTTTCCGATTTTTATCTTATCATGAAGTATATGCAATATTGTCGATGAAAGTCACTTTTGGTTGGGAAGGTACGTCCGATACATCCTTAAGCGCTATAATAACTCGGCCAATTTTGGTCACGGAAATTGTTTTTCGGTGACCGAATCGCTCGGATACTCTGCTGATTATTTTCTTGAAAATTTCCCTCTTCGATGCTCCTTAGAGCGAAAAAAAAAAACGGAGTTAAAATAAATTCCAGCTGTCAATAAGCTCATTTTTTTTGCCATTTCAATTCATAAGTTAATTTTTTCTCAACAAGAATAAAATTGAGCTTGGCAAAATACTAAAACCGACGAATAATAATAATAATAATAATAATCATGATGATGACGATCTGCGAAACGATGAATTTGGGTAGATTGACCCAGAAACCTTACAAAGCAGGTATTTTCTCTCCTCCCACCCCGCGATTTCTTCTTCATCGTTATGACCAATTTCCCCTCCGCATTCTGCATAACCCCTTTCCCTGGCGGTCTCAGTGTCAAGCCACACACACGCATATCCGTTAACACGCATATACGAACAGACTCTTAAACCAAACCGGAAAATCGTAAATCCGCCGCAGCGAGCACGAGTATACCACAGACGTACAATGATAAAGAAAATAAAAAAAAAAAATAAAAACATCGTTATTCAAACGACTCGTCAATTGCTAGTCGACTCATTAGCTTGACAGAGAGCAAAGTTTCAAGTCTCGCAAGCTTTGTCTCATTTTTATTGAGAAGTTTGACGAATTTTGAGTTATAATGTTATCATTTATCGTTTATTTTTTTTTTAGCATTTATCGGTTATCATTTATCATTCGTCCCTTATCATTTGTGATTTATAGTTTATCATTTATCGTTTAACGTTTATTTTTTTATTACATGCAAATTAATTACCAACGTTAGCGATATTATAATCTTGTAACATCACTCGACTAAATATAAATCGTTTTAAAATAACAATTGTATATAATTTATACTCACGAAGTTCACTGATTGATTCGTCCTCCTTATCATCGTTATCCCCGATATTGTCCTCCGTCTCGTCGCTCTGACCGAACAATGACCTCGTCCCATCGACCACGAGGGTTCCAGCTTCTTCGAGAACTTTGCTAAAAGCAACCGAACTCTGTCTCCCGGACACTTCTGCCTCGATCGCGTCCAATTCAGTGTCGGCACGTTTTTTCGCACATTCAAGGCTATTCTTCTCGTAGAAACATTCGAGAATATCAGTATCCCCGTTGATCTCGGCATTCGTCGACGAGGCAGCGACATTAAGGAACACAAAAAGCCCGAAGACCAAGACACGGTAAGTCAATCTTGTCATAGTTGAAATTTTTTTTTTTTTTTTACCAAAATTCGTCGCGTTTATTATTTATTTATTGTACAACAATTGAAAGACAAACGAAAAATGTTATAATAATTGCTGAGTATTGAGATCTGAGTCATGGCACGAGACACTGCACGATAAAGAACATTTTTCTTCCATGTCTCTCTTATTTATGTCTTTCGTGGCTCACCACCAGTTCGAGACGATCGAGCAAAGTTGGGGCCTGATGCGTCACCCCCACCTGTTATTTTTCCTTTTCCGCCTCCCTCCCCTTACAGGAACACACACACACACGTGCTCGCGTTTGAGACTCTTATTCCTCCTTTCCCATGCCAATAATCATAGCCCCGCTGTGATCGCACGGGGAGCGGGGGGTTCCTGACAATTGGGCCCAAAGCCCTCTACTCGGGAAGAAAGATATCATCAAAAGGGCAGAACGTCTTGTTATAATTACTGTACGAGCTCTCTGAAAAAAACCAATGCTCCTCTGAATGTCGCTGTCGTTTGAAGCTGTTAATTATTATTTGGGCCTGTCGCGAAATCATTGTAAGGCCCAAAAATGGAATTGAACTCATTTACTTATCAGATCTCTCGTGTGCTTGAAAAGAACTACAATGAATACGATAGAAAATTATTTTTAAGCTTCCAATAATTATGGGACTTGTATTGAAAAGCTTGGGCCTTATTGAGGTCTAAACGAGAATGGAAACATCTTAGCAATCCTCGAGCTTTCCAGCTATAAAAAAAATTTCATGCTAATATGGAATGGTGAGATTTTGGGTCCATAGGGCCCCGAAAGAATGATATTTGACCGATTTATTCGAGAAACTCAAAGTGAATTGACCGGAATTGATAAAACTGACAAAAAGTATGTTCCGCACATATTCATTGATTTTGGGTCTTATTACGGCTACTCGAATCATGAATTGTACAAAGAGAGTTTAGTCCCTGGTCAACGATAAGCCGTTGACTATTTGGGAATGGAATTCCGATTGAATATTTAATGAGGCGTGTCGTTTCTATACGCGTGCACATCGGATCTGTCGTCGTGGAGTGTGGGCCCCACCGACACGACGAGCTCATGCTAATAACAACCTAAATATAAAAAAAAAAAAAAAATATCTAAATTCCATCGCCCCCTTGGAGACCTCAATGAGAAATTTCGATGTAGAAAATCGAGTTTCACTTCGGAAGTGCCTCAAGGGAAACGATTTTTTTTTTTAAAAATTTTATCAAGCCCAGAAAAGTTGTTTCGAAAAATTTAGAAATATGGCTCGAAAAGTAGGGCCCACACGAACTCTCATGATATATATTAAAAGGTTTCAATGTCGAAGAAGGCATGGGATACGAGCGTGCAAATCATATACAATGAGCCCCAATTTCGCACGAGGCCCCAAAAAATCGTGTTAGGCCCAAAAATTGTTTTTTGGCCAAAATAATTTTTTTCGGCAAAAATAATCCTTTCCGGGAAAAATAATATCGGCCTCGCGAGATTTTTAAGCTTACGGAAAAATTGAATCATCACACGAGTACTCGCTGATGAAGAACCAAATTATCATAATAAAGGAGACTCACGTTTATCCCGAGTTAGTGGTCACGTACAAACAGCGTGGTAATTGGCCGTGTCACAACGTCTGCCACAGTGATACATACACGACCGCAGGACCATAGTCATCACTGTCGGAGGCTCGTTTTGAGAAATAACAGCGCGAGTACGTAACCAATGACACGAAGAAAATAAAATATATATATATAATGTTAAAATGATGATTTATTATTTATTTTTTTTATCACCCCAAAGTTCGGAGCATCTGGTCCATGCGAGAAATAATGCTGATACGACTTGGAAGTGAAAACTTGTTATAATTTTTTTTTTTTTTTTTTCTCGTGGCTCGTTCATCACAGCTCGTAATAAAAGTTACTCGAAACTCATTAAATTTTGACGAGAGCCATGAATTAATGCGTTAACGGAAGGCCCGAGACAAATGTAGGATAAAATTATCTCCCATCGAACAACTGCCGGTACAATAGCTGAAATACTTTTTGTATAATCTCGTAATCTATACGCGAGCATGAATAAAAATGAAAATATAGCGATTAAAAAGATTTTCATTTTCACGAAAGTCTCAATTCGGTCTTCTCTCGTCTGCATCGGACTCTCATTTCGTGACCTCATTTTACTCTTATAATATTTTAAAATTTGATTGTTTCCTCCCTTCCGAAAATATTGAGTAACACGATTTCCTTTTAATAAAAAATATTTAAAAAAGTACTCGATTTAATTCGTCGAATCTGATCTTGAGTAAAGTGGAGAGAGCAAATTTCGAATATCCCTAAATTCGTCAAATTTATGGAGTAGATCGAATCCGAATCGTATAAAAATAAAATTAGAATTTTTTTTTCTTTCAATCAACATTTTATTTCAGAGCTGGAGCAGTACTCGAAGTACAGTACTTGAAGTACAAAGTACTTTAAAAGTATTTCAAGTGTTGTACTTAAACTTCCAAGTTATCGACCTGTACTTTAAGTATTTTTTCAAGTACCAATTATGAAGT
Source organism: Rhorus exstirpatorius (assembly GCA_963564615.1). NCBI lineage: Eukaryota > Metazoa > Arthropoda > Insecta > Hymenoptera > Ichneumonidae > Rhorus > Rhorus exstirpatorius. The sequence goes on along the minus strand of OY751318.1, from coordinate 33,302,349 downwards.
ACTTTTGAATACGTCTTGCTAATGATTGCATCTATAACGCCTTTGAATATATAATTGAGGAACGTTCTGCGCCATCTTTTGGTTAAGCTTGTAAGGAATTACCGTTCAAAGGCTCAAGTTACGGTAGTTACGGTGTCATATTGTCAATGCATGGCTCCGTTTTTAATCATCCGTGTATTACATTGTTTATTTTTTTTCTTTTTCAAACCTGAAGCCAAATTAATCTTAACTACAATCGTCAATGCTATCTTTTAAAATTATTTCTAATTCTTCGTTTTGATATTACCGTTCCAATCTGCCTGACCTGAGTGAATTGCACAATATGAAAATATTTTTTGATACAAAAAGTACTCGAATCAAAATTGAATGAGTTTAAAGAGTACGTAAAAAATCATAAGTACTAGAACTTACGAGATGTATACCTGAAAAATTGAAATGTATTTGATACTTGATTCTCGACGTATTTGGAGTACTTGATACCTCAAGTACTTCAAATATTTAGTACTTCAAGTACTTAATACCTCAAGTACTTCAAATATTTAGTACTTCAAGTACTTGATACCTCAAGTACTTCAAATATTTAGTACTTCAAGTACTTCAAATATTTAGTACTTCAAGTACTTTAAATATTTAGTACTTCAAGTACTCGGTACTTCAGGTACTTGGTACTTCAAGTATTTACGGTACTTGGTATTTGAAATACACGAGCACTTCAAGTACCTACAGTACTTTGTACTTTGTACTTGAAGTACGTTCAGGTACTTTACCCAGCTCTGTTTTATTCAAAGTATTTTCCATTCAAATTATAACTCATAATTCGATCTGAATTGTCTCAAGATAATGCGTTTATAGTGTCGTTGGACTTTACCGATCCGAAACGTATATGGTATACCTACGAATAAGATCGATTGAATTTGTATTCCAGCACAACACCGTATGTACGGTATTACGTGCATAATATCCGTGCCCAATCTAGAGCTTTGGGTTTGTGGAACGTACGCCCATCGAATACAACGAACGTTGAGAAAATCATAAATTAGTGAAATAAAAAAAATTAAAAAAAAAAAAAAAACGTTAAACATTGGTCGAGATTGTCGACGATGGCTTGCAACATATCTCGAGAAATTTTTTTTCTATGAGAAAAGTAATCACTCGATCCTCGTTGAACAAACTGTATTACAAGAATTTTCAACACGTGAAACGAGGCTGTTTGATCGTGGAAAAAAATAAATAAATGAATTAAAGAAGTTATTCTGGTATATTGGTATTTCGGTAGGACCGATGACGTGCATACCGAATACTGGCTATAAGGCGAGAAAGAATAGAAAAAAAAAAAAAATTTACAATAATTTCAGATCCGTTAACTCTTCGTTCAATCGTTGTTTGCTCTCTGTCCGTGCTCTCTGTCAATGAGTATACTTACGTACTCAGGTGTTACTCTCACCTCAGCTCAATTTTCATTAAAAAGGCTACCGACGCGAAGACATCCAACGAAATCCTCGACTTTCATATTGAAATAGCTTATCGTTATAGTCTTCTGATGGATCCAATGGCAATAATTAGCCTATACGATTATCGTCGAAGCCACGGATAATCCAATATATGCCAAAATGTGTGTCACATGTGTGCGCCACATAAAACAGGCAGATATAGTTGTGAAATTGATACGCGCAGTCCAGGCAAAGTCGTTTTTTTTTTGGTCGATTTTTCTTGCCGGATGTTGCATAAAGTTTTTTTTCAGGAATAAGAAAAAACCACTCTATCGTAGCAATGAGTTTTACTGAAAACATTGCCAGGAAAAAAAGCCTGTACACTTGTTAAAAATGTGAGAAAAATTGAAAAAATTATTTGTACAATATCGACAATTATCAAGCCGAGAATGCTGACTCAGAGTGCACTCGATTTTTCTTGTCATTTCGTCCTTAAATTTTCCGTGCATATTTTTTTATAACTTCGAAATATGCGTGAGTACTTCATTTCAATTGTAAATACTTAATATAATACGGGCGTAATGATATTTTTTGATTTAAAAAAATTGTATAATTTAGCAGAAATTTCGTCATTTTTCATTTCTCTGAAGAAATTGGTTCAAATTTACAACTCTACCCGAAACTTCAGAATTCATAAAACGTCTACCGGAATTCAGGCTCCCCGATCAAGTCTACCGAATTTCAATTCTACCGAAAAACAACTCTAACTGATATAAGCAGTGCCTAACAATCCTACCCAATAACAGCTCTATTAGAAAGGCTAACAACTCTACCCAATCACAAGTCTACACATGACAACTCTCCCACGTGGCCGACGGTAAGTTACCATCAGCCAGGCCAGAGAGAGAGTTATTATCCGGTAGATTTTTAATTGGGTAGAGATGTTAACGAAAGCCTCATATTCCGGTAGAGTTGTTGTTGAATAGAGATCTAAAGCGCATCTTGAGGGGACAAAATACACTTTCTCGGTCAAAAATTTTACTTGAAATTTTAGTCTAGAAATAAATTTTATAAAACAGTGAAATAATAAAATATCACATTATTACAGTTTTAATGACATTTCGAAATTATATTTCCCATTTGTAACTACATTTTGCAAAATATAAGTAGCATACTGTTTTTTTTTTTTACTTTGCATTAGCAAGTGAATTGTTGTGCGGTAGACTTGTAATTTGATATGCTTGTTCGGAATCTTTAAATTCTGGTAGGGATGTTATTGGGCAGTGAAGTATGACATTTGAAAAGGTGTCAGAAATTAGTTATTGTTGACTATCATTGATTTCTACAGGTCGTAATTTTCTGCTACTGGCTATTATTGGACACTTCGTACTGTCGGTTATCGGCTATTACTGGCTTTTTATTGGCAGTGACTCGGGTCTGGGAGAAGATAACTGTCTTCTTACCACTGGTCGTATCAAATTCTATTATTTTCGTCTCACCCCGTTCAGTTGTAGTCGCCATGAAGAAAACTATATCTGCTAGTTACTACTGGCAATGATTGGCTACCGTGATATGTCATCAACTATAATGAGAATCTCTGTGACAAAATCCTAATCTTGAAGTTCGTTTAAATAGCCCGACGCGAAAAGGAATCAACCTAACAGTGCGACATATCCGTTTTACCTCTATTCGTGGGGATCGTCATTGGCTATTTTATTGCTGACCAGTGTTGGCGATTATTGGCCGTTATTGACGAGTCATAGGCGCCATTGGCTACTGCTGGAAATCTTTTGCTATTACAGAGTGACGTCAGCTATTAAGGGCAAGTTTTCCCGATGTTATTGCGGATAACTGGCTGTAACAGGCTGCTACTGGCTACTCTGTTCCATTATTTGCCATTATTATCTACTATGGGTTGTATGTGGGTGTTTTATATTGACCAGTATTGGCGGCTATCGAATGTTATTGGCAAATATTTTCTCCTATTGAGTACAACTGGCCGTACAATGGCAACCAATTGGCTGCTACTGGCGACTGCGTACAATTATTGGCTATTATTATCTATTATGGATTGTAATTGGCTATTTTCTATTGGCCAGCATCGGTTACTATCGTTAGCTATTGTCGACTATTTATTATTATTGACGACAGCTGGCTGTAATTCGCTGCTACTGGCTACCATGTACCCATCATTGGCTATTCTCTATTGGCCAGTATCGGCAACTGTCATTTGTTATCGGTAACTATTTTTTGTTATTGAGTACTACTCTGGCCGTGATTGGCTGCCACTGGATATTGAGTGCATTATTGTCTATTATTATTGGTTATAGCTTGTAATTGGCTATTTTTTATTGGTCGGTATCGTTGGAAATCGTTTGTTATTGGTGAGTAATGGCTATTATTGGTGGCTATCGTTTGTTATCCGCGAGTAATGGATATTACTGGCAACTATCAGTTGTTATTGGCGAATAATAACTGTTGTTGGCAAATAATCACTCTTATTGGCCATACTATTTATTACTGGTGATGACTATTGGCTCTTCAATATTGGCGATAACTGGCTAATATCACTGGGCAACTGTTGTCGATAACTGGCACCTATTATTGGCGAATAATAACTATTGGCGAATAATTACTCTTATTGGCTATACTATTTATGACTGTTGATGACTATTGGCTCTTCAATTTTGGCGACAACTGGCTAATATCACTAGGCTACTATTGTCGATAACTGGCACTTATTATTGGTGAATAATAACTATTGGCGAATAATCACTCTTATTGGCCATACTATTTATGACTGTTGATGAATATTGGCTCTTCAATATTGGCGATAACTGGCTAAAATCATTGGGCAACTATTTTCGATAACTGGCACCTATTATTGGCAAATAATCACTCTTATTGGCCATACTATTTATGACTGGTGATGACTATTGGCTCTTCAATATTGGCGATAACTGGCTAATATCACTGGACTACTATTGTCAATAACTGGCACCTACTATTGGTGAATAATAACTATTGTTGGCAAATAACCACTCTTTTATTGGCCATAATATTCACGACTGTTGATGACTATTGGCTCTTCAATTTTGGCGACAACTGGCTAATATCACTGGACTACTATTGTCAATAACTGGCACCTACTATTGGTGAATAATAACTATTGTTGGCAAATAACCACTCTTTTATTGGCCATAATATTTACGACTGTTGATGACTATTGGCTCTTCAATATTGGCGATAACTGGCTAATATCACTGGGAAACTATTGTCGATAACTGGCACCTATTATTGGCGAATAATAACTATTTTTGGCAAATAATCATTCCTTTCATTGGCCATAATATTTATGACTGTTGATGACTATTGGCTCTTTAATATTGGCGATAACTGGCTAATATCACTGGGCAACTATTGTCGATAACTGGCACCTATTATTGGCGAATAATAACTATTGTTGGCAAATAATCATTCCTTTCATTGGCCATAATATTTATGACTGTTGATGACTATTGGCTCTTTAATATTGGCGATAACTGGCTAATATCACTGGGAAACTATTGTCGATAACTGGCACCTATTATTGGCGAATAATAACTATTGTTGGCAAATAATCATTCCTTTCATTGGCCATAATATTTATGACTGTTGATGACTATTGGCTCTTTAATATTGGCGATAACTGGCTAATATCACTGGGCAATTATTGTCGATAACTGGCACCTATTATTGGCAATAACTGTACACTATTCGCCGGAAAATAGCTTCCCGCAGTCGAGACAATTTATACGGTCGAACCATTGATGTCGATATGAAAAATTAATCTTTCGTAA